>JAJEJO010002742.1:340223-375978 GCA_020662805.1 Glaucomys volans
TCTTTCTTTCTTTCTTTCTTTCTTTCTTTCTTTCTTTCTTTCTTTCTTTCTTTCTTTCTACTCTTTAACTTCACACATCATAACTTCTTGGGAGATCTTTCAGAGTTTTATATTGTTGACACTGCAGAGAGATGCAGAAACTTTTGGATACAATATTCGGTCAAAGAAACAATTGTTATTTATTTGCAGCCCTGGGCTTTAGCAGACTAGGAGAACAATGGTACTTTGTAATTGCCAGAAGAAGGGCAAAGGTTTTCACCAGCCCAGGCTCAGGTGGCAGGCCCTAGTTTTAGAATTCCAGGGTAAATGTTGCTATAACTTCTTCCTTAACTATTAAACTTTAGGCATGTGTGTTTGAACCACAGGCCCTCAAAATTCTTTGGATAGTTTTAAGCATGGAATTTCCATGGACTTCTTCATAAGATTACTTCACTATTCCACGAAGCTAGTTTTAGCATCAGATTTTAATGAGGTCATGGCCTCTTAACCTCTTAGAGGGAGTCCAACAGAAACACAAAGAGTGACCCTCTTCGGAAACAAAAACAAAATACAAAGCAGCAGAGCCTGTGTATGCTCCAGAATCTAGAATACGGCCAGAGTTCGGTGCTTTGGGGTTTTTAACTGCTAACTTGGTGGCACAGGGTTTCCTCCTCCAGGGCTTATTTGATCACATGTAATGAGGGCTCTTTGTCCCTGTTTCTGTTTTGAATTTCAGGTGTGTGTATAGAAATGAGCTCTCAAGGCATCCCAAAGCCCATGGTGATTCTGCCCTTCATGAAGTATGGGGATCTGCATACCTATTTGCTGTATTCCCGACTGGAAACAGGACCAAAGGTAACAGTCAGTTTGGGTCACCCCTCCTTTGTGACAGAGCCAGGAAAGCCCCAGCCTCAGATTTTAGAAATGATGAGAAGGACAAATATAAGAACCTTGACCTTGACCTTTGTTCAGTGGTCACTGGGAGCCCAGAGGTTGGACTGTGGGATCCGTCCTGAGGGCAGACCTATTCACAGGTAGTATCTGAGCAGGCTGGCTGGGTGCAGTCGGGGCCACATTCTTGCTGACTCTGGAGCCCCATGAGTCTGGCTCCCAGCCTGCACCCCTAGCCATAGACTCCGCAGAGATCACTGATGTTGGGAAGGCCATGGAAGACGGCTCTCCTAAAATAAACTTACCAGGCCATTCTCGATGTCACGGTTTCAGCCTGAGATGTGTGCCTAGTATTTAGTGAACTCACTTTTATGATCACCTTATCTATTAAAATGACTTACAGTCCAACCAAGTGTAGTGGCTCACACCAGTAATCCCAACTACTCCAGAGGCTGAAGCAGGAGGATGGAAAGTTTGTGGCCAGCCAGGGCAGCTTAGCAAGAGCCTATGTCAAAATAAAGAAATTTTAAAAGGAACAGGGGCGTAGCTCAGTGGCAGAGAAATTGCCAAGTATGTGTTAGGCCCTGGCTTCAGATCCCACCTCCACATACGAGAGAGAGAGAGAGAGAGAGAGAGAGAGAGAGAGAGAGAGTCAGATACAGTGAGAGGAGGGCACTGCATATTAGCTGTCAGTGCCAAACATTGTCTATTTCATTCCCTATGTCAGCCTACCAGCCGTCAGGACTGAGAAGCCCTGGCAATTTTGGATATGGCTGTAGAGGCAATTATAGATCCCAAGGAAACAAGACCAGAGATTTAGAGGCTGGCTTCCATAGGGCCTGTTTTTAGTGTGGACTTCCAGGTTGTAGACTTTGGGAATCAGTTGGTAGAGACATGGCATCTGCACCTCCTGATCGAAAATGAAAACCTTTTGTGGTGTTTCTATGGACAGACCCATGACTGTGAGCAGGTCTGTGGTGTGTCACACTTTGCGCCTGGCTGAGTCTCCACCCCTGCTTCCCTCACTCACCTTCTCTGTTAGAGAAGACGGCCACCCTGCCTGGTTCTGGTCGGGGCAGGCATGCAAGGACAGCGTGGGGCTGACCTCTGTCCACCGTCACCCTGTATTAGGACAGCAGTCACTGGGGCTGGTGTTGCCCTAAATCACTGCAGGTCCTGGAGGGACCAGCACCTCACAGTCTGCACCTGGGCTTTCTCCAGCAATCCCCTTGGTCCCGTTGGCTGTCATCAATAGTGGGACCCTGCTGGGTGCAATTAGTAACACCTGTTTCCACTTTTTCTTTCATAAATCATGCATTTCCCTTTCAAGTCTAAGAACTCTGCCTAATAACCTCTGGTTAACAAAAGAATTTTCTCCTATGTTTTCTTCTTTTGTGGGGTGGGGGGCACTCAACCACTGAGCCACAACCCCAGCCCTATTTTGTATTTTATTTAGAGACAGGGTCTCACTGTGTTGCTTAGCATCTCACTGTTACTGAGGCTGGCTTTGACCTTGCGATCCTCCTGCATCAGCCTCCCGGGTCGCTGAGATGACAGGCATGTGCCACGGTGCCCAGCTCCTCTGTCTTCTTCTAAAATGTTCGTGGTTTTCCCTGGTATATTTCAGGGTCTGACCCATTTTTAGTTAGGTGTGAGATTTAGTTCAAGGTTTGTGGGTTTTTTCATGAAGATAATCATTTGTGAAAAGACCCTCCTTAATCCACCGAACTGCTTGTGCGTCTTTGTCAAGATCAATTGGCCACACACTTGTGGGTCTACTTCCGAGTTCTCTGTCTGTTCATTAGACTATCTGTCCTCCTTTGTCCCAGCCACTGGTTGATTACTGTAGCTCTGTTCTAAGTCTGAAATTGCAGGACGCGCCTCCTCTACTTTCTTCTATTTCTTCTGAGTTATTTTAGCTATTCTAGTTTCATGCCCCTTCCACGTAAATGTCAGAATCCGCAGGTCTGTGCCTGCCAGAAGTTCTGCTGTGGGCCTCTGTTCTTTTGAACAAGTGAGGGAAGCAAGGACCCAGCATTTTACTGACTCATGAATAGTTCGTCTTTGCAAAAATACAACAATAACTTCGAGGATGGAGAGTCCCTCCCAAGTGCTATGAATATCAAAAAGAGCTGCATTTTCATACTTTGTAGCTGCAGATAAAGAAGCAAGACACACAGCACATAGATTGACTGGAAATCAAGTTTGTATTCAGTTCTCTTCTTCACTGCCTGCCCGGTCCATTTCCTGGGAATAAAGACCTTTTGTTTCTGCTAGAGTGGCTGAAGACTGGGTCTCAGGGCATGTAAACTTGCTTCTCCAGCAGGGCCCGGGTGCTGGACCTCTGGGTCACTCTCTCCCCAGTGTGGACAGTTTGATCAGGGTGGACAGTGGATGACAAGATGTCCCCAGTTCTCAGACAGGCTGATGTTACAAAGGGCAGCAGCCGGAAGAGAGATGAGCAGCCTGCCCTGAGCTTCAGGGAAGGGATGCATGAAGGAATGATTCCCAGCTGCCAGCAGCAGAAGGGTAAATGGAAACCTAAGAGAAGCCCAAGGCTGAGATCAGAATGAGGGAGCTGAGAACACACGCCTGCTTTAGGAAAAGCAGGTTGTCCCTCGAAGCAGGAGATGAGTGGTGGGAGGATGGGAAGGGGCTGTGGAGCAGGGAAAATAGCTGGGGTGACTTTGGGATCTGCAGCAGGGAAGATGACCAGCAACTCAAGATGACATTAATAAAGGAGATAGGGGTTCTTGAGAGGAAAAGCCCAGAGGTAGCTTGCTCCAGAGTCGGCCACCTCTGTCCTCAACATCAAGCATCTGGAAATGCTCCACCTTTTTGCTTTTCATCTGTGGCCAGCTCTCATGGTAACAAGAAGGCAGCAACTCTTCCAGGCATGACATCCTCACATGCCAGCCTCCAGAGACAATGGAGAGAAGCCCACCTTCTGGTCACCCCTTCTTTTCTTCCCTCTCCTGCTTCCTCTCCCTTTACCTGGAACAGGGCTTTTTTTTTTTTTTTTTTTTTTTTTTGGATAACAGCTTTACATATAATTCAAATACTGGACAATTTTCTCATTTAAAGTGTCCAATTCCATGATTTTTAATATTCACAAGAGTTGTAAAACCAGTACCACACCCAATTTTAGATCATTTTCCTCTTAAAAAAAAAAACATACACCACCCCACTCTAGCTGTGGCCTCCCACCCTTTCTACCCCACCCACTCACAGTCCTAAGCCACCATAAACCTTGCATATAACCTTGAACATTGCATATAGATGGAATTGTATAAACTGATAGGCTTTTGTAAGCTTGGCTCCTTTCACTTAATGTACTGTTTTCAAGGTTCATCCATGTTGCAGCACATATCTATCTAGACTTCATTCCTTTTCATGACCCAGTAATATTCTACCATATGGATATACCACATTCTGTCTGCTCATCTACTGATGGACATTCAAGCTGTTCAACCTTTGGCTTTATGAATAATACTCTAAGAATAATTGTGTACAAATTTTTGTGTTGACGTATTTTAAATTCTCTTAGGTATACACTTACCTGTAGAATTACTAGGTCAAAGGTAACTCATGTCTAACTTTTTGAGAAATTACCAGATTGCTTTCTAAAGTAGCAGTCCCAGTTCACCCTCTCCCCAACAATGAAGGAAGGTTCCAATTTCTCCACATCCTGACACTTCCTATTCTTTTATTCCTTTCTATTTATTTATTTATCTTATTTATTTGTTTTTTGGTACTGGGGATTGAACCCAGGGGTGCTTAACCCCTGCAACACATCCCCAGCTCTTTTTTTTTGAACCGGGGATTGAACTCAGGGAGACAGGGTCTCACTGAGTTGCTTAGTGCCTTGCCCGTGCTGAGGCTGGCTTTGAATCTGTGATCCTCCTGCCTCAGCCTCCCAAGGTGGTGCACGCCTGGGATTACAGGTGTGCACCACCACGCCTGGCTTTATATTTGATTTTGAGATAGGATCTTGCTAAGTTGCTGAGGGCCTCACTTAGTTGCTTAGGTTGGCTTTGGATTTTCGATCCTCCTGCCTCAGCTTCTGGAGCACTGGGATTACAGGCATGTGCCACCATGCCCAGCTGATCCATCTTTGATAATTTGAGTTAATTTTTATGTATGATTTGGGGTAGAGGTCCAGTTTCATTCTTTTGCATGTGACTCTTCAGTTGTCCAGAATCATTTTTTTCCCTATGGTCAATGCCCTTGATGTCCTTTGTAAAAGCTACCTGGCTGTTGTGTACTCTCCATTCTAGACCATTGATCTATATTTCTGTCCTTATCCCAGTACCATGCTGTCTTAGTTATAGTTGCTTTGCAGTAAGCTTGAAGTCAGTATGTGTGAGTCTTCCAACTTGGTTCCTTTTCAGGTGGGTTTTGGGTGTTCTGGGTCCCATGAGTTTCCACATGAACTTAAGGATCAGCTTATTAATTTCTAGAAAGAAGCCAGCTGGTGTTCTGCTAGGGCTTATGCTGAATCAATAGCTCAACTTGGGAGTATTGCCATTATAACAATATTAAGTCTTCCAATCTATGAACGCAGGGTATCTTCCTGTGGATTTAAATCTTTAATTTCTTTCAACATGTTGCGGTTTTCAGAACTAAAGTTCACACTTCTTTTTAAAAGTTATGTTTAAGTACTTTATTCTGATTCTATTATAAATGAAATGTTCTTAATTTCATTTCAGATTTTTCAATGCTAGTGTATAAAAATACAGTTGATTTTTTATATATCAGGTCCTGCAATCTGAACTCAGTTATTAATGTGCTGTGCAAGTATTCTCTGAATGACTTTTAGTCACGGTCTCCAAAAATAACATAATTATTATTGGTATAAATGAATAGTTCCTGATACTTATTACCCCATCATGAATTACAGCAGAATTTGATATTTCTTAGGATCCAAGTCTGTTTCTGGAATTAGCATCCAGAAAACCAAATGCCCCAAATGCACAGAGCAGAGACCTAAAACTTTCATGCCTGATTCATGTGTGTTTTTTAATAACTGCATTACTAAAGGGTGGGGACAATTAAGGCATTTTGGTTTTATGTGCAGTGTGTAATTGACATGATGAGTCTTGGTTGGGAAGTCATTAAAAATGCAGAGCCTTTGTGAGTATCACTGGAAAATTCTTGTTCCGAGGAGAGCCAGCTGTGACACGTCCTCTGCCCTGGGGAAGGCGTATTGTTCACAGGACCTTCGTGGTTGCCAGGAACATGTGGTGAGCCCTTTTCTTTAGGGCAATGACCACATTAAAGCATTTAATTATTCCATGGATGTCTTCATTGGTCATCATCCTTGTAGCCAATGCTACCAGGGGCAGGTTTCCTAACACGGCAGTCTAGTCTGATTTTTATAACATGGGACCAGGGAAGCAAAATGAAAATTCCTGCATGTGTATTTGAACTTTGGCCCCTGATAAGAGGGGAAGACCAGCCTCACTGCTGTCTAGAGGAAGAAAAGTGTCCTTCCGAACACCGCAACGTCAAATGATGGCAGAAGGGTGGGGTACCCACAGTTGGAAACAGCTTTTGGCCTCCAAAATGTGACACCAGCCACGAACGCACATACCTGTCCTCCCCAGAACTGGACCCTCCCTTTCCCTCGTCCACCTGGCCTGGTACACTCTTCCTGTTAGGATACCGAGAGTGGCCTCTGACCTCAGAACTTGTGAAAAGGAATAGTGGTATTCACTGTAAACAGTTTCAAACATGGGGGGAAGAGAATGTGGTATTTGCCAAAAGGTTTTGGGGTTTTAAAAAATTCCTTTGTCAACATCATATTTGTGATATTAGGGATGTGAAAACAAAATCTCTTCTTGCTCTACCACCACATACCTTGACAAATGAGAACACCCTTAGGTGGAAATGTCCTGCCCAGTTTTCCTTCTAAAGGACAGTCTTCTCTGCCTTCAGCATATTCCTGTGCAGACCCTGTTGAAGTTCATGGTGGACATCGCCCTGGGGATGGAGTATCTGAGCAACAAGAATTTTCTTCATCGGGATTTAGCTGCTCGAAACTGCATGTGAGTGTCCTGGGTCATCCTAGAGGGCCCTGGACTTCTGGCCTTTGGTCTTGTGAGTGTAGGGAGTGGCCTACTGCTGACCAGAGGAAGCGAGATTGGAAGGGACGGAATGGCCTGCTCTGGATGGGATCTTATGGCCCTAATTATGGTGGGGTTTTGCTCGGGGGTCTCACTGTCTGTCTCCAGGTCTGGTTGGCCTCCAGAGTTTTCTCCTGCATTTACTCTTTCATTTCCACCTGTCACTTGGCCGGTCCTTCCCACAGTCATCAGCTAACTTTGGACCTGAGCCCAGTGTGAGTCACCTGACTTAGGTGACACTGCGACAATAACACATAATGACTTAGGAGACATAATGACAGTGAGGGGATCGTGAAGGTCTGATCCCTGTGTTCCCACTGCTTCCTGGTGAAGAAGTTCTATACCTCGAGCCCCAGGAGCTTTGCCTTCAGTGGACAGGGGTGTTCTGTACAGGAACTTGGACTTGCTTTCACCCCTTCACTTCCACCTGATCGATGGCCTCTGCAATAGATCGTCACGGACCATACGGTCATTGTCAGTCTTGACACTGTTTTTTATTTGTTCTAACTAGCTATACATGAGAGTAGAATGCATTTATGCACTTTGATATCCATAAATGGGGTTTAAATACTTTTCTACCATGAAGAGAGAATTGTGAAAAATTTATTTTCTCTTAATATTTCCTTCATGTGTTTCCTACCAGCAGAGTGCCCAGCTATCCTGTTTTCCCTAGACAGAGATTTCCCAGAATGTGGAGCAATTTTAATGTCAATGTCAGCCAAACAGGGACAAGCAAGTCACCTACCTTCAGTTCTTCTCCAGCTCCCCATGTTCCCCCTCTGTCTCTCTCTCCCTCCTCCTTCTTCTTCTTTTTCCCTAAGACCTGTTTTAATAGCTTGGGCTGTAAATGCAATAATTTCCCCTTAATTTTTCAGTTAATTCCTTAAATACCCACATGAGTATCTTAGCAAAAAGTCTGGCATCTGGAGCCAGGTGCAGTGGTGCACGCCTATAATCCCAGCAGCTCAGGAGGCTGAGGCAGGAGAATCGCAAGTTCAAGGCCAGCCTCAGCAACTTAGCAAGGCCCTAAGCAACTCTGAGACCCTGTCTCAAAATAAAAAATAAGAAGGGCTGGGGATGTGGCTCTAGGGTAAAGCGTCCCTGGGTCCAGAGTACCAAAAACAAACAAAAACACTCCAGCATCTCTATTAGGTTTACTTCCTCACCGCCAGTGCTTGCTTAGCTGACAATATAGCACTGCTTTGGGACACCAGGCAGGACGGCTAGTGGGGCACTAACTCAGTCCACCGCAGGGCCCAGGCTTTGAGCTGCTGTGCTGCAGCCCTATCACCTCCGGCATCTTCAGCCCCAGGGCACAGGTGTCCTTGCTGGGCCTGTCTCCACACATGCCAGAGTGATGTAAGATGGTAACTTTTCTGGTCCCCTCTCTTGCTCTGCTTTGGCCCAAGCAGAACCCCACAGGCTTACGGGGCCCCATGTCTTCTTTGGTCACTTACAAATGTTCTCCACAGCATATTATGTCAACCTGGGTGAAAGGCCCTGCTTCCAAGCTTGCTGGAAGCTTGCATGGCCTTGCTCTCTGCAGGTTGCGTGATGACATGACAGTCTGCGTGGCGGACTTTGGCCTCTCCAAGAAGATTTACAGTGGTGATTACTACCGCCAAGGCCGCATCGCCAAGATGCCAGTGAAGTGGATCGCCATGGAAAGCCTTGCTGACCGAGTCTACACGAGCAAAAGTGATGTGGTGGGTCCATGGCTCTGACTTGGCCTCGTGCAGAGACGAGGACGCACCAGGAGAAACAACAGAGGCCACATCACGGGGCATTTTCCCCTTTGATAAACAGAATTGGGAGCGTGATGGAACCTCCCTTGTATTTTTTGCTAGATCCTTTAATTTAGGAAGAACAGTAGAGTCTGGTGGTCTGTGTTTTGCATGGGATCTTTGCTGATTCCCACTTTCCTTTGCTAAAAGAAGTGACTTCCTCCCTGCAACTGAGACATTTCATATTCACATTAAGTGGAATGAGCTCATGCAGGGGCTTTTTGGAACCAGTGTGCTGTGTGATTATACCCTGCACCCGAGGTTGGGAAAAGACCACACCCAGAGCCATGGTGGAGCAGAGCGCTAAGTAATGGAGAAGTGAGACCAGGCTGTATCTGCCACTGTCGAATTTCCGAGCACAGCTTTTGTAAAAGCAAGGAACTGTGTCACTCCAACCCCACGATTTTGCAGGGTCAGGAGACCGTGAGTCTTAGGCATAATTGCCAGCTTTGTGCTCCATACTTAGAGCTTTAAGGAGATGACCTTTCCCAATGAAATAGTCCATTCAGCCTTTGTGGAAAGACTTCGCATCCTGACTTCTTGTTGCTTTGTTCACAGTGGGCATTTGGCGTGACCATGTGGGAAATAGCAACGCGGGGAATGACTCCCTACCCCGGTGTCCAGAACCACGAGATGTATGACTATCTTCTCCACGGCCACAGGCTGAAGCAGCCTGAGGACTGCCTGGATGAGCTGTGAGTGGGGTCTCTGTGTCACTGGGCATTCTGCAGGGGGCAGCCACCTGACTGCAAAGACCTGGGGGGACATAGCCGTGGGGGGCTGCTGTTATCAGGTGGGCATGCAGGGCATGACAGTGCAGACCTCCCTGGCCAGTGGCCATTCCTGTTGTGGAAGTGGTCCATGAGCATCCCCAGTGATGTGGCTCACTCTTCCAGAAGGTCTCAGCCTCAACTGACGGACACAGTCCAAACAGGGCAGCAGCATGTGTTCCCAAACTCCTAAAGCACTTCCAAGAAATATATCCCATCAGTAAATAGACTTTCTTCATAGTGCACAAGGTTCTGGAATGGATTCCTTGGGTCCAGTTACCCTTCTATTTCTACATAGCATGTCAGACACACATTTACATTCATATCCTTTGTCAGTAAACTTAGAAATCTGAACCAGTGACTTTGAGATGGGGCTGGTCATCAGAATGGTTTGGGGATGTTCTAACAATGCAGTCTCTTGGGCTGGAGATTGCGATGTTGTTGGTACCAACTGGGATTAGAAATGTGTTTCAGAGTGCTCCCAGACACTGATGTGAGTGCTCCCAGCTCCGGCCATGGTGCATGTCCCATCCCAACAGGCCCCTGTCTGTCTTCAAGGGGAGGCCCTTTGGGGAAGAGACCCTGGCTCTGGGTCAGGACAGGCTGGGCTACCTCCTAACTAGCCATGTGTGTGACCATGGCAACTGAATTAACCTCTCTGTGTCTCATTTTATCAGCCACAAGAACTGTTAGCTACAGAGAGCTGTTGCTAACAACAGCTGTTGCTAACTGTTAGCTTAGAGAGCTGTTGTGAAGGCCCAGTAAGACAATGTACAGCCCCTGGGGAGGCTGAGGCAGGAGGATGGCAAATTCAAGGCCAGCCTTAGCAACTTAACAAGACCCTGTCTCAAAATAAGTAAAATAAAAAGAGCTGGGGATGTAGGTCAGTGGCCAAGCACCTCTGATGGTCCAACCCCCAACAAGAAAAAAGAAGCACATGGAATGTTCACCCTGTGGGAGGCACACAGAGAAAGCGCTCATTGTTAATGGCATCATTGCAAATCAGTCCCCCCAAGCACCTTGCTGCCCTGTCCAAAATAAAGACCTGTAGGGCTGCCTGTGTCTTGGTGACTTGAACCTTCTTGGCAGTGAGTCTGCCCTGGGCAGTGGGAGCCATGGGCTTGGAGAGGGACATTCTCTTCATAGTTAGCAGGAGCACCTCAGGAGCCTGGTCCTGTGCTAGCTCTGCCCTGGGACACCACGGTGGGTGCTGGTGCAGAGAGCGTGTGCAGCCCTCCCAAGCCACCCCCAGCTCAGCCCCTCCTGCTCTGGATGGAGGCAGAGAGGTCCAGGCCAGTTTGCAGGCAGCCTGCCAGGCCTGTGTAGGCAAACAGAAGGGAACTGTTTCCATCCAACCCCCAACCATGCTGATGGTCATGGTGGTTCTCCCTGTGGTCAGAGTTGTCCAACCCTGAACAGAAACGAACACTGTAAGTCTCATAGAAAATCCTGAAGTCCTGATTAATTCGTTCCAGGGTTTCATGTTAATCAGATGTTTGCTTCTGGAAACCAGGAAGCCTGTCAGTGGCACATTGTTGACTGGGAGGAGTGTTGTTGGGATTTCTTTCTTAGCTTTCCCCAAAGCAGTTGACCTTTGTGGTGCTTAGCCTGGGCCTTAGCAAGGTCTGAGCTGGGTTGCATCGTGGCTTTGAGACGTCTCACAGACCCAGAATGCAGGACTGCTGAGTCACTGTTCTTCTTCGAGACTTTTGGGTGGCAGAGTCAGCACCCATAGAGTGGCTGGGAAGTCAGGCGGGTGCTTCCTTCAGGGGCATTTCCTTTTAAAAGCTAAAGAAATATCCTGAGCTTCTCATCCAGGAGTGCTGTCTGAACGCAGCCAGGATGAACTCGCTCCTGTGGTTAGTTGCCCTTTGGTTTTTTTAAATTAACTTTGCAATACAGTAATGTCAATCACAGAGCTATCAATCACACTGTTCCCAAGTTCTGCCCTTCCGAGGGCCACCCCTCCCCACATCCTGCAGGTCCTGCTCCCCATTCCCAGTACACTGCTCTCTGATGCCTCCTTGGATGTCTGTGGGACATCTCCTCAGCTGAGCTGGTCGTGACCCACTGCAGCCCTCAGAACCCATCCACAGGCTGATTGGCACCATGGTGTATGGCACTGGTACTGGTCCCGCTCCCTCCAGTATAACACTTAAGAGTCCCCCATTCTTTCTTTGCCCTGCTGGGTCCCATCAGCCTGTAGATGTCCTTCAGACTCCCCCTCCTCCTCTGTTCCCATCACTGATAGTGTCCATAGAATCCCAGGCCTGGACAAGGCCTAAGCTCACCCGCTCCCTGTCCTGTGTCACAATGGCATCATGGCAGAAATGAGAGAATGAGTGCAGGTGATACATATCCTTTCTCCCTCCTCCTCACACAATTGCTGGATGGCAACCTGAGTGACCTCTATAAATTTACAATCTGAGGCTGGAATACTGCTCAGTGGTACACCTCTAGATTCCCATGCATGGGCCCTGGATTTGATCCCCAGCACCATAAATAAATAGATAATGAACCTATAATCTGATCATGGAATACTTCTAGACATAATCTTTTTAATTGCCTTTAGGGTCAACCCCAAATTGTCAGGATCTGACCTGTGGGCAGGGTGGTTGAGTGGTCAGGAAGCTGGGTTATGGTGCCTTGATCTGAGCGGCAGCTCTACCCTGGTCCTGGGACACAGCCTCACCCTGTCAGGTTCTTCCTTTAAGTGGGGTCTTGTACCTGTGTGGTGGGAGGCCGGTTAAGGGAGCAAGCTGTTGTCCTCAGATATGTATGACAACCACTTCAGTTGTGAACACGAAGGAAAGGTCAGTAGTGGGAGCAGGCAACTGGTGTCACAGGGGCTGGGCACTGCCACCATTGGTGGAACCTCAGCCAGACTCTCCTCTGCAGGCCCCACCTGCCCTTTGGCATTTCCTCCCCATGGACAACTGGGAGGGTCAAGGCTGAGGCGCCCCACACTCCCCACAGCCAGCATGCCCAGTAGTGCTGGCTCAGCTGGGGCCTCTTCAGTGCTGTGGCTTACCATCAGGATTCCACCCAGGCTCCCCCACCAGCGTTACAGTGCCACCCGTGTTCCTCACATACCTGCCTATCCTCATGGCTGACTTCCAGCATCGGGGCTCTCAGGGTCCCAGCTGCCTCTCTGTACCAAGGACCCAGTGTACACCACTTGCCCCTCACAGAAGCCCTCCTCTACCTACTAACCCACCTGTCCCTCCACTTCCACCCAACACAGTCTGGGCCCAGAAGAGGAAAGGGGTGAGAGTCACTGTGGGCTGAGCTGCAGAGCTAGGACCAGGCCCAGCTGGGCAGGGTAGAGACCAGCGAAGGGAAGGTGGGCTCCCAATGCTGCTCTCCATCATCCTCAGATCCTGAACAAATATGAGTCAATTCAGAAATGCATCCATGTAGCTAATTAATCTGATGGCATTTAAAAAATCATAGCAAAATATGCATAACAGGGTCCATCTTAAGCACATGGTGTATGACTCAGTAGCATAGAATGTGTTCATGCTGTGTACCCAGGGTCACCCATCTCCTGAGCGCTCTTCATCCTGCACCCCTGGAACTCTGTACCCACTGAACAATCTACATGTGGCGACCTACACAGCCACATCTTTTATAAAGTGTGAACAGAAGAACAAAATTTACCACTTCCCATGGCCATGAGCAAACGTTTCTTTTTCCATCTGCAAAATCTAAATCACTGAACATCCCAGCCTCCTCTTGCTCACCAGGTGCTGGTCATCTTGTCAATCACCTTGATCAACACTCTGAAATCTCCCTTTTATGGGAACAGTGAAACTACACATGCTCACTGTGTCTGCACAAGTCATTTTTATGTTTTTATATGTTTCATTAAGTATTGAATAGAAAAGTAAAATAAGCTTCAAATGATATTGCTGCTCTTCTATATGGGGGAAAAAGATTATACACTTTCTCCTAAAACATGGAATCAATGAAAGTGAATTGAATAGCAGCAACCCCCTGATAGAGTAATGAAAAGGACATTCTGTCCCTGAGGACCAAGTTTCTCAAAGCTCATCTCAGGCTGCAAACAGGAAAGGCTCTGTGGAAAGCCAGAGTCATGCAAATTGATTGGTACCATGAAAACCTCAAAAATACAAATAGAAATTGTTTGCCAAGTCTAAATGACTATCTACTGAGGGTGAAACAGGGAAACTAAAAAGAACTCCTAAGCCTATAGTGAGGATCAGGACTGGGATGGGAAAGTGCCCAGGGTTATCTCAGTGTCCTGTGTCCAGGCTCAGGGCCCACTGTGTGCAGTGCTTTGTGAGTCTCCACCTTCTGGAAGCACATGCTAGTATTGATAAAGACTCAAAAAGTAGACAGGTGAGAAGAGGTTGTTACACATCTCCATCAGTGAGCTGCGTGTGCCGCAAGAGAAGGCCCACCTGTCAGGAAAATCGGTCAAGGATCAGCAGGGTGGAATTGAACGTGAATATTAGAATTGCACATTTCTGTCCCTCTACTCTCCTGCCCTTATCAGACATTTTAAATTCAGGTCGTTTTCTTATCCGTTGATGTTGATATCAGTTTCTCACAACAGAAAAGGATCAGAATTGAAATGAGGGTAGAACCCACTTTTTCTCATCCTGGTGATTCCTAGTTGTTATTTTTCTGTTTTGTTGGGCTCCTTTAAATGTCCCTTCATTGTAATTCTAGTTATAGTGGGCACTGGAGGTGAAGAAATGACCCAGGAGAGGGCCGTCCCCTATAGAATTTAGCAAAAAGGGCTATGAGCAGCCCTTTGGTGTAAGAATTGTCCAATCTGAATTTGGTCCCCTGCTACCACGTGGCCACAGTACTTCTATAACATCCCTGAATCCACTCTTCTTTTTTTCAAAGGAACAATGACCAGGGGGTTGGGAGAATTCGATGGAGTGGTACCTGCCACATACCACACACCTGCCCCTCATGGTCCTCCCTAGCTCCTGCCCTCTTAGCTCTAGGCAGCCCAAGGCCCTTCTCACTCTGCTCTCTTGGCAGCAACGCAGTTTGATGGTATCAAATAAAAGTCTGCAAGGTTTTTTGTAAAGTGCTCATTAGTAGCTGTTTTTGGCTTTGTGGGCCCTTTGGAGTGCCCTCTCCACTCTATCCTTGTAGCAAAAGCAGTCAGATTACAGGCAAACAAATGTGCATAGCTATGTTCTAATAAAACTTTATTTACAAAGCAGACGGTGGGCCAGATTTGGTCCAGAAGTCCTAGTTTACTAACACCTGGATAAAGAAAAGGACCCTAAGTGCCCCTTATTTGCAGAGGTATATATAATTGCCACATATATCCTTTATTCATGGAGACAATCACTTTCTTTTCAAATATCCATGGAATATTTACAAAAGTTTAATAAATATGAGACCACCAAAAGTAGAATCTCAATAATTTCCATAAAAAGTAGAATGAATGCTGATTGAAATGTGATAAGGGTTAGACGAAGACAGGGGGTGTGGCACGAAGGGGTCTGGGTGCTGTGCCAGGAGATGATTCTCTCTTCTCTGCTACTTTCAGGTATGAAATAATGTACTCCTGCTGGAATGCTGACCCCCTGGACCGACCCACCTTCTCGGTGCTGAGGCTGCAGCTGGAGAAGCTCTTAGAGAGTTTGCCTGAGGTGCAGGACAAAGCAGATGTCATCTACATCAACACCCAGCTGCTGGAGGGCTGCGAGGCCTTGGCCAAGGGGCTGCCTCTCACTCAGCTGGACATGCACATCGATCCTGACTCCATCATTGCTTCTTGCACCTCTGCTGTCAGCGTGGTCACGGCAGAAGTTCATGAGAACAACCCTCAGGAAGAAAGGTACATCCTGAACGGGGGCAGTGAGGAGTGGGATGATCTGGCTTCCGCTCCCTGTGCCACAAACTCAGCTGGAAAGAATGGTGTCTTACCAGAGGACAAACTCATAAGGAATGGGGTCTCCTGGTCCCATTGTAGCACGCTGCCCCTGGGGGGCCCATCGCCAGATGAACTGTTGTTCGCAGATGACTCCTCAAGAGACTCAGAAATCCCGCTGTGAAGAGAGCCAAGTGGAGATGTGCTGGAACCAAATGGATGCTCCCACATCAGGGATCTGGTGATTTCCAATTTGTTTCCTTTACCAAGTAAACTCCATGGCCCCAGAGCACCAAACAAATGTTGTCAAGTAAATCTCCACTCAAAACCCATCTTAGGGTCTGGGATGTAGCCTAGGGGTGGAGCACATACTTAGCATGTGTGAGGCCCTGGGTTCTATCCCCAGAACCCCCCATAATAAAAATACATAATATATGTTTATTTAAAAGAGAAAAAAAAATATATATATAGTGAAAAGAGAGAAGGTTATATTTTAATAAAAGATGACTTATTTCATTTCAACTTATCTTGCAGATCTTAAAAGTTCAGCTCCTGCTAGTCCTTGATGATAACACTTGTACAGAGTCAGAGATGTTTTTTAAAGTTCTTTCCATGACTATTAAGTGTAAATATGTTTGTAAAATGAGACGCCATATTTGACTTTGCTTCTGGTCTTCATGAGAAATCTGATGTGCCTCTGTGAATTATGTTTGATATGAGTGATTCATTTAATAAAGTTTGATAACTGATTAATTTCTGTTATGACTTCCTAATAAAACACAAATGAGGAGGGATGTGATGGGCTTACTTCAGACCTGGAGAGACACTGTCCCCGGCAGCATGAGTGTCTCTATGAAGGGATTTCCTTAATGGCTGGTCTCGCAGCAGTCGCTCTGACTGGTCTTGACATTGTACTTTAGAGATTTGGAAAAACCACCCCAAGAGTCCACGGAATAAAAAAGGGTTAAAAAAACAACCTGATTAGAAAGATTTTAAATAAACAAGAAGGGAACCTGATGGGTAAGGAGACACTTCTCTTGGAGATGCGACTTCCTGCCAGAGGCAAGGCTGGTTCTAGAGCTCAGCACACCCCAGTTCATGTCCTGCCTCTGTCACTTCATGAGAGCCATTGTTTGCTGAGCTCTTGTCATGTTTCAAGCACTTCATGTGGGTACAAAGGCCTGGAGGGATTCAGTGACCTTCTTTGGGCCCCTGTTTAGAGAGTGGTAGAGCTAGAATTTAGAACATCTGACTAAGTATGATTTGAGGCGCTGCACATTACTACAACTAAATACCTGAGGGAATTCACTTATATCGAGAAAAGGTTTGTTTATTTCATGATCTGGAGATTCAGATTCAAGATGGGGCTGCACACAGGTTGGGTCTCTGACAAGGGTGGCAGAGGCCATGATAGGAGCACATGGCAGATTGAGTGCACACACCATGAGCAGGAAGCAGAGAGGGAGACAGGTCAGGATCTCCCAGACCCCTTTAGGGACACTGCCCCAAAGACCAAAGGCCCCATCCCCCACAGGTTCCATCACCTCCCACTGGCACCACCCTGGGGACCAAGCCTTTAACACATGGACCTTTGGGGGTCATCCAAACCAGAGCAGGGGTTACTCCAGAGCCTCTGATGTTTTATTTAATAAACTTAGACATCATTACTGTGTGCCAGGCAAGGTGCAACCATCACTGAACCCTCGTCACAGCCCCAGTTGGTAGGTACGGCCACTGTCCCTGCTTCACAGATGGGCAGGCTGGGGCTAGAAGAAGCCAACTTACTATCAGGCAATGGACCCATCAGTTGCCCCTCGGGCATACTCAGACTGTCAGCTCCCTGCTCGTGAGCAGACTCACTCAGGCTCCCTGCCGTCTTTAGGGACCAGCGGCTACATGGGTCAGGAATACAGCGGCCACAGCCCTGGTCCTGCTCCTCTGTGACTGTGAAATGTTCCAAAGGGTTTGAAAACAATCTGCATTGTTATAAGAAATGCCAGCATTATATTTTATCAGTGAAGGGGGGGGACACCAGTTTCTACAAATCTGATTTATACTGTTGAAGATTTTGAATGGTCATTTTATTTATTTATTTTCTTTTAGGGGTACTGGGGATTGAACCCAGAGGTGCTTTACTACTGAGCCACATCCCCAGTCCTTTTTAGTTTTTATTTTGAGACAGGGTCTCACTAAGTTACTTAGTGCCTCGCTAAATTGCTGAGGCTGTCCTTGAACTTGTGATCCTCCTGCCTTAGCCTCCCTTAGCTAAGATTACAGGTATGTGCCACCACACCCAACTTGGATGATCATTTTTAAAAAATCAGTGGGGCTGGGGATATAGCTCAATTGGTAGAGTGTTTGCCTCACAAGCACAAGGTTCTGGGTTCAATCCCCAGCACTGCCAAAAATAAAATAAAATATAAAATAAATATTGGGTTTGATTCCTAACACCACAAAAACAATTGAAGATCAATCAAAATAAAACATTCTTGTCCAAAGTTTCTTGTTCGTGTTATCAGGGATTTGAAGGACTTTCCATTAAAGTTTCGTCAGAAATTCAGGGTGGCTAGTTTAAACCCAAAACCCTGATATAGAAAGGAATGTTCACATCCGTGAGCCAAATAAGCAATGGTAAAATTATTTGGGAGTTTCATATAAATTTAATACCAAAATGATTATGCTTTGTATTTTATATTTCTAATTTTAATTTTATAATATAAAAATTTTAATGAATAGTTCCTCAAATGCCCTGCCACCCCCACAACGCCCCAAAGCCTTGTCCAGTCGACTATTTTTCCAGGTGACCTGAGGGCCTGGGAGCCTGGGCCAATTCTGCTGTAGCAGAGTATGAGAGCGGAATAGGCTGTCGCTTTTTTTTTTTTTTACTGGGGATGGAACCCTGGAGCACTTAACCACTGAGCCACATTCCCACCCCTTTCATGTACTTTATTTAGAGACAGGGTCTCAATGAGTTGCTTTTGCTGAGGCTGGCTTTGAACTCTCAATCCTCCTGCCTCAGTCTCCTGAGCCGCTGGGATTATAGGCGTGTGCCACTGCACCCTGCTTTTTTCTTTTGGAGACATCAACAAACGTCGGTACAAAGATTCACTTCATCCAGCACCCAGCAGTGCATCAGGGCATTGGTTAAAAGTGGTGTGGTAAGAGAGGAAGATGCTGATGCCCATGGCTTGGCATTTTGAAATCTCACTGACAACTTTGGTTCTACAGTGTTTGGTTTTTTTTGGAAGCGGGGATTGAACTCAGGGACACTCGGCCACTGAGCCACATCCCCAGCCCTATTTTACATTTTATTTAGAGACAGGGTCTCACTGAGTTGCTTAGGGCCTTGCTAAGTTGCTGAGGCTGGCTTTGAACTTGTGATCCTCCTGCCTCAGCCTCCCAAGTTGCTGGGATTACAGGCGTGCGCCACCGCGCCCAGCCAGTTCTACAGTTTTTAACCACATTTGAGTGCTTGAAAATTTGGAAAGCAGGTACTTTCAGATCATCTATTTGTCACGGATCAGGAGTCTGAGGAGGTCTCTAGAGCCAAGGAGACCTTACTTGAACCTTCCAGGTTCTTGACAATATCCCAGAAAAGAAATTCAGGACAAGTAATTTCAGTGGCAGAGGAAATTTACTGTAAAAGCAGGACCTGAGTGCTGGCAAGTTCAAAGGTAGAGCCCCACTGCTTGTTTAGTGGGTGAATAGTCATAAACAGGGGTTAAATACGCATGAGGTAAGCCGGGTGTGGTGGCACACGCCTGTAATCCAAGCGACTTGGGAGGCTGAGTCAGGAGGATCGAGAGTTCAAAGCCAGCCTCAGCAACTTAGCGGGGCCCTAAGCAACTCAGTGAGACCCTGTCTCTGAATAAAATACAAAATAGGGCTGGGATGTGGCTCAGTGGTGAGTGTCCCTGAGTTCAATCCCTGGTTCCAAAAAAAAAAAAAAAGGCATGAGGTTCTCTGGAATTAAGAGAACCTCATTAGCATCTAATTATGCAGCTTAGTATATATGGTAATCAGTCTTAATGAGTAAAAAGGTAAAGTTGGGTTGGGAGTCTTTTCTTCTGCTCCTGTGCAGGAAACCAGCTGGGGCAGGCTGCAGAGTATCACCCCAGGGGACTAGGTAGATGGTCACTTGGTCCAATCAGATGCTGGCAGGATGCTTGTGGTGGGTGAGCAGGTCTTGCAGGGACCTGGCTCACAAGCAGGAGCTGTCTCCACACCTGTTTCCCTGCTCCCTGGCTCATGGTCATCGGCCAACTCTTGTACTATCTTCTGGGCATAAACTGAAAATAGCTTTTTATATTCTGTGTTGTATAGACTTTTATATTCTGTGTTGTGTTGGCTCTCATGGGCAAAAAGTAGGAGAGAAACAGGAAGAACCAAGTCGGGTGATTGTCTTCAGCTGAGCCAGGACTGAGGCTGGGAGGTCAAGAGGACAAGGAAATAGACGCCAGAAATACTCTGTGACCTACAGGTTGGGTCTCCTATGGAGAATTTTTCCTATCTTCCTTCCTTCCTTCTTTTTTTCTTTTAAAAATTTATCATTATTTTATTTATTTGGTACTAGGGATTGAACTTAAGGGTGCTTTACCACTGAGCTCCCTCCCTAGTCTTTTTTAATTTTTACATAGTAAAAGACAGGGTCTTGCTAAGTTGCTGAGGCTGGCCTCAAATTTGCCATCCTCCTGCCTCAACTTCCCAAGTAGCTGGGATTACAGGTGTGTGCCACCACACCTGGTGTTTTTCTTTTCTTGCTCTTCTAAGTGAAAAGAGATGCAAGGCCAAGAGCTGGGCCCCATGCAAATCCTGCCTGGTCTCCTTGGATGGTTTTGGGCAGCTCAATGAACTTTCCTTGGCCCCAGCCTTCCTGAAGTGTGAAGAAAACAGCATCTCTGCCTCAGCCTGTGTAAGGAGGGAGAGGAAAGGCCTCGGAGGGAACTTCACACCTGCTAGGGAGGTATTTGAGGCATCACACCTTATGCACATACCCACCATTTGTCACATTACAAATATTCTCCCTGATTGTGTTACCAGCTCCCTCCAGAGTAACACAAATGCACTCAAAAATAGAACTGAAGGAGTTGTAGCTCAGTGGCAGAGCAAGCGTAATGTATTGGGCTGAATCCCCAGCACCAAAAATAAATAAACAATTTAATTTAAAGAGAAAGAGGGAGAATGTCAACTTAGCCAGTGATGCACACGGCTGGGACGTTCAGAATGCAGGAGGTGGTCCTCATCTCTCACTTCATCAGCTGCTGGGCACAGACACAGGCCATGCCCTTCCTCACCAGGCATTTCCTCCTGGGGTCTAGAGACTGACAATGTGATCCTAGGTGCCCCCTTCCCATGTGGGGTAATGGTTGGCAGCAGAGTCCGTATCAATGGCATGTGGGGCCATGGTAGGTCAGAGTGTCTGTCTTCCAGCAAGGGGAGCTGCTCTGCCTCCATGACCTCCAACCAAGCAGAAGTTCCCCACACAGGAAGTGGGCCAAACCACAGCCTCTTATCTGACAGATCAGACTGATTCTGGCCAGACCAGTCCTCATTCATGAACCAGAAAGACGGCTGTCACTTCTCCTTGCCCACGCGCAAACAAGCTGGAACTCTGCTGAGTCCATGGGAAAATGAGTGACCTCAAAATAAACCAGCTGCTGCAGCAACTTCACTTCTCAAAAGACCTTCAGTCACTTTAGGTGGTAAGTGGGAAAACAGGAAGTGTTGTTTTCTTTAATGGGCATCAGTGATATTCAGATATTTAGATGTTCCTATAATTAGATTTTATTTTCTTGCCTTTAAAGCTCTAAGTAAGAACAGCAGCAAAACTGCCAAACTGCTTCTCTTAAGAAAGCACTTCTAGCTGGGCACTGTGGCGCACGCCTGTAATCCCAGCGACTTGGGAGGCTGAGGCAGGAGGATCGCGAGTTCAAAGCCAGCCTCAGCAACTTAGCAAGGCCCTAAGTAACTCAGTGAGACCCTGTCTCTAAATAAAATACAAAATAGGGCTGGGGATGTGGCTCAGTGGCAAAGTGCCCCGGTTCAATCCCCAGTTCCAAAAAAACAAAAAACAAAAAAAAGAAAGCATTTCTAATTACTTTATTGGTATTTAAATGTAATGCTTATTTCAAGAAACTAAAACCCACAGGCCACTACTTTAGAATATTTTCATATATAAAATCCTCTATGAAAATGGAGTTTCATGTACAGATATTTGAAAGAAAAACTTGAGAATTATATATATTAACTTTTCCTACCCTTAAGGACATGATAGATTTTGGTTTTGTTGTTGGTGCTGGGGATTGTTCCCAGGGGTGCTTAACCACTGAGCCACATCCCCAGCCCTTTTTATTTTTTATTTAGAGACAGGGTCTCACTGAGTTGCTTAGGGTCTCACTAAATTGCTAAAACTGGCTTTGCACTTGCGATCCTAGTGCCTCCAGAGTCATTAGGATTACAGGCAAAGGGCATGATCATTTTTAATTAATTTATTGAGACTGCACAATTATAAACTCTAACTAAGAAAGTGTTTCTGAGCAACAGTCATATGAGGTCATATACAATCAAATAGGTCATTCATAAATGTTTACAGAGGGGAAAGCTCTGTGCTAGGCATTGGGACCCGGCAAACAACAAGAAGATAGGCTTTACTGTCCTAAATGACAGTGCAGAGGAGGGAACAGATGGCTTCAAATGAGTCATTTTCTTAAAGAGTGTCCTTCATAGTGCTCTGACTTACACGTTTTGTTGAGGTCCATCAATGCCACAGTGAAGCAGATCAGCCAGGACTGCAGATGCCATTTGGACTCTGAAAGAAAACTCAGCACTAGGAATCACCTGCCTTCCCTGAAGTGAGCTGGAAGGCCCTGCCCCTTAGCTCTCACAATTAACAGGGCATGACTTGAAGTTTGGAAACCAAACCTGCACCACACCAGTAACCATCTGAGCAATTACAGGAACACAGGCTTCTGCTTTACACCCATGTTTACTGATGACTTGTTTCCACAAACATAGTTGCTTCTTATATAAAAATGTGTGGCTCTCCAATTCTTTTTCATTCTATACTTGAGATTAGATGGTCTATAACGATCTGTCTTCAAGTTTGTCGATTTTTTTTCTTCTGCTATTTCACATCTGTTGTTGAACCCCCTAGAGAGGTTTTTCATCTCATTTATTGTACTTTTTCAACTTTGGAAGTTCCATCTGGTTATTCTAATAACTTCTATTTTTGTATTGCTATCCTTCACTAAAAAATAAAAGTTTTTCCTGGCAAAGTGACTCATGCCTGTAATGCCATCAGTTTTGGAGGCTAAGGCAGGAGGATTGTGAGTTCAAACCAATCTCAGCAAGTTAGCAAGACTCTAAGCAACTCAGTGAGACCCCTCTAAATAAAATATGAAAAAAGGGGGCTGGGGTATAGCTCAGTTGGTAGAGTGCCCGCCTCGCAAGCACAGACCCTGGGTTCAATCCTCAGCACCGTAAAAAAAAAAGAAAAAAGAAAAAGGGCTGGGGATGTGGCTCAGTGGTTGAGTGCCCCTGGGTTTTTTGGGGAAAAAAAAAAAAAAAAAAAAAAAAAACTAAAAGTTTTGGTTCTCTCTATAAATACATGTTTTCATAATAAATTATTTGCTAAATCCAACAGCAAGGCCTCTTTAGAGACAGTTTCTGTTGATTTTTTTTTTTTTTTGATGCATAGGGGATAATTTTCTTGTTTACTTACATTTTTCACATTTTGTTGAAACTGGATATTTCTGATCACATATTACAGACATTCTGGATTTTAATGCTCCCTCCTCCCAGAGGTGGTTGTCATTGCTGTTTGTTTAGTCAGTAGCCTTGATTATTCTGGAGACTGCATTTTTTTTCTGCAGTGTATGACCACTGATGTCTCTGCTCTGTTGCTTTTGAAAAATTACAATTGCTTTTATTTTGAAGGCTGACCATCAACAAGACAGCTTTGGCTTAGCACAGTGTAGTACTAAAGACAATGATTGGTTGGTCATTGTGCTCGAACATTTCGAGATAGTAAGAGTTCCAGATTTTGCCCAATCTGTTTGTGGATTGCAGAATATTTTCCAAGGTTAGAAAGTTTACAAATTAGCCCCATATTCACTAAATTTCTTGTTTACCCACTAAATGTGAAAAGATGAATCATTCCAATCAAAAGACAGAGATTGTTAGTCTAGATTTTAAAAGAGAGAAAGAGATGTGTTGCCTGAATATATAAAGAACTCTTACAGGGCTGGGGCTGTGGCTCAGTGGTAGTGTGCTTGCCTAGCATGTGTGAGGCCCTGGGTTCAAACCTCAGTACCACATAAAAATAAAATAAAGGTATTGTGTCACCTATACCTAAAATATATTTTTTTTTAAAAAAAAAAAAGAACTCTTACAATTTAATAAAAGGACAAATAAACCTTTTCCTTTTTTTTAAACTGGGTATTGAACCCAGGGGCACTTTACCACTGACCTATATCCTCAGTCCTTTTTATTACTTATTTTAAGACAAGGTCTAAGTTGCTGAGGCTGACCTAGAATTTGTAATCCTCTTGAACTCTCAGCTCTGTCTTCTCAGAATCTTCAGGGCTCTGGATTCTTCTTCCTGGTGCTGTGGTCTGAAAATTTTCTCAATCCAGTAAGCCAGGGTGCTCATAGGACTCAAAAAGAAGTTTTCCTTTCTCATGGATAACCGTCTTTCGTTACCTTAAATCCAGCGCTTAAGGAACACTATTATTTCTTGCATTTGGTCTGGTTCATTGTTGTTCTTTTAGTCAGAAGGGCAGACTTGGTCTCTATTACTTTATCTACCAAAATGTCTTTAATGCGCTTATTACCAAATAGTCTTGTTTGAAAGTACTGGGGATTAGGTGGTCAACATGAATGTGGGGGGCAGGGAGAGGACACAATCCCACCCATAGCACTCCTCTACTGGTGTTTTCTACACTTCCAAATAAACTACTTCTACTTCAATCCTTATTTCAGGGGCTGTTTCTGATGAAGGAAGTCACTAAAAAATTAGGATTAAGAAAAATAACCAAATTGCCTCTAGAACACTCCTAATATCCACTCTGGATCACTTGACTCTTTCCACCTTGTACATGAACTCTTTCCTGTGTGTCCCCCCCCACAGTCATGGCAGGGACTATGTTTGATGGATCCTTTTACCTAAGCAGTGCCCTGGATGTAGTAGATACCAAATGCTACTTGATTTGCTTTGGTAAGTAATGTTAGTTCTAATCTTCCTCAGAAATAAAGTTATAGAATAGATACAAATCTAAATGACCAATCAAGTAATTGCTCTTCAATATTGTGAAATCCCTGCTGATTCTATTATCAGCAATCTATGCAATCATATGATACCTCGCACCAGTAAGGTGCATAAGATTTTTCAAGTAAATTGTTTTATTTCTTTATTTTTGGTACTGGGGATTGAACCCAGGGATGCTTAACCACTGGGCCACATCCACAGATCTTTTTATATTTTATTTTGAGACAGGGTCTCACTGAGTTGCTTAGGGCCTTGCTAATTTGCTGAGGCTAGCTTTGAACTCATGATTCTTCTGCCTCAGCCTCCCGAGCCACTGGGATTACAGGCATGTGTCACTGCAATCAGCTCAAATAAATTAGTGTTTTAATGGCTTAAAGTAGAGGTATTAAAGTAGAGGTATTCACTGTAGTGTGGAATATTGACAGTGGGGGATGGAGGTGGGCAGGGGACAAGAAGGACATAAGAACTCCGTACATTCCCCTCAATTTTGCTTTGAACCTAAAAGTGCTTGAGAATTAAAATTTATTAATTTTAAAAATAAATAAATAAATAAATAAATAAGAGATACATGTAGCAACCCCACTTGAAGTTAGTAGCTGAAAACTAGATTTAAAAGGGGAAAATACAACTTTATACAAAATTATGTCAATCTGCTAGTGCCACCTCCTGGTGAGAATTGGCTACTTTTGTAGAAACAATTTCAGTGCTGAGGAATTTAGATGGTTGCTCTGTATCAGGATATCATAAATAAGAATTTGACACAATAGGAAAATATTTACACGTCATGACAAGCTGCACATGAAGAGGAAATATCAGAAATACAGACTTCAGGTCTATACATATATGTCTTAAGCCCAAACTAAAATCAGAGATCATTGATTTAGAGGAAAAATAATAAATGAAGTATTTGGAAATGGTGCTTTATGTAATAATCTTTCAAAATTTCTCTTGTAACTAAATTAAAGCAAAATAGTAAAAGTAAAAATCAAAGGTATAGGACTGGGGTTATGGCTCAATGGTAGAGCACTTACCTCACATGTGTGAGGCACTGGGTTCGATTCTCAGTACCACATATGAACAAATGAATAAAATATAGGTCCATCAACAACTAAAAAATTTTTAAAAAATCAAATGTATAGCTTTCCTGAATTCTATCATCTTTCTCCCCGAGTTTTCAATCTTAATTTTTGTTGTTTACTCACAACTCCTATCATGTTCTTAATTTCTTTCAACTCATATTAGGTTGTAGTTTTCAGTTCTTCGGTGGGCGAGACTTTTAGACATGCTTTCATTTTTCTGAAGGAATATATTCTGCTCCATGTTCTTTTTTATAGTAATTTTATATGTATAACTTTACTATTGCTTATGTGAAACTAGTTTTCCTGAACTTTCATTAACTACTGAGCTGAATGTGTTCTCGAGCCTCACCCTGTAATGCTTTAACAGCCCTGAACTTGCTCAGGTCTATTGGCAGGTAATTACTGAGTATGACTCTGAATCTCAAAATTCTTAAGAATTATTTGGGTGACTAGTAAGGCAGTCAGTGCTTCTTGACAACAAACAGATCCTACTTTATGTAAACGAAAATTTGTAGTCCAGGATTCTATCATCTCGCTGGCTACTACTTATATCTGATAATGTATGAGCTAGTTCTCACTGACGCCAAGGCAAGTATTCACAGAAATGCCAGACAAGGTGCACAATGAGGCAGTTCTGAGCCCTGCCCTGCAACTTTGTTCTGAAAATTATTGACTGTGCTATCCACATCACTGCTCACAACAACACACTGCCCCGTGTTCAACCGGCCCTGGCCTCAAAGCAATTTGCCGGTACTTCCTATATAAATTTCCAAAAGGGTTTGTTTGCCTCGAGCTGAGAGAGTCGGTGTAGGGGCAGGGGTACAGAGTGCAAGAAACTGAGACACAGGGAACAGGACTTTTAGCCCACACTCCAACCACATCCCTCCTTGGCCTGACAGGAGCCTGGGGTCTCCGTCTGGCTCCACCTCCATGCTCAGGTCCTGTCTCCACCCCCCGGCCCCGCCTCGCCAGAACACTCGTCTCCGCCCCCGCGACCGTTCTCGCCAACGCGCCTCGCTGGCACACCTATCCACGCCCCACGCCCCGCCCCGCCAGCACGCAGATCCCAGCCCTCACGCCCGGCCCCGCCCCTAGCCGACGCCATTGCCCCGCCCCCACACTTCGGCCCTCCTCCCGTCCTGCCCGCCGTGCCCCACGCCTCATCCACGCCGCTACACAGCCTGGCCCCGCCCCACGCCTCATCCACGCCAAGGCACCGCCTGGTCCCGCCTCATACCCCTCATCCACGCCACTGCACCGCCCCGCCCCCGCTCTCCGACCCCGCCCCACATCCACGGCACGTCCTGCTCCCGCGTTCCGGCCCTCCTCCCGCCCCGCCCGTCCACTCGGGCTGGCCTGAGCCCGCCTTCCCCCTCTTCCGAGCTGCCAGGTTCCTCGCGCTGGCCCGGCCCCGCTCGCCAGGCTCGCACCGCGCCTCTCCACGTCTCGGCCCGAGCAAGCTTCCCCGCCGCAGGCCCGCCCGCGAGGGGCGGAGCTGCGGCAGGTGCGGGCGCGGGGCGTGGCGGGCGTCTGGGGCGCCAGGTGCGCCCCCGCGCCAAGATGGCCGCCCGCCGCCCGCCCGCCGCGGCCTCGCTGCTGCGTGCCTCCCTTTGCCTGCTGTGCTGTTCCCCGGCGGCCGTGCGCGCCGTCCCGGAGCTCGGGCTCTGGACCCAGACGGTCGACGACGTAAGTGGGCTGTGGGGACCGCGTCCGGACCCAGGGCCCCCGCGGGGTGTACTCGCCCCATGCCGGGGCTGCTTATCTGGCTCCGCCGGGCCCTCGGCACCCCAGCCTCCCTCCGCGGCCAGCCGTAGCCGGGGGCGCCCGACCCGGGCTCGGGAAGAGCAGACTGACCGTGGTGGGCGGCCATCCCTCCCCAGCACCCCCGCTGTCCGTGAGAACCTCATTCCCGAGGCCGGCCCGCGCTCCGGCAGGACCACGTCCTCAGTTATTCAGACCAGAGCCCGGAATCTCTGCACACCCAGCGCACCGTGGCGCCTCGACCCCTCCTGGCGAAGGCAGCCACAGGGTCCACACGCAAAGGCTGCTTGCTGCAGGACTTAACAGCCTTTCTGTTTGAGAATAAACTTAGCACGTTTGCCGCTACCGTTCCTTCTCTAAATAAGGAAGAGGCCACGCAATGGCCACCCCATCTCCCCCTCTTGTTGAGTTCCTGCTTTTCTCTAGAAGTCCTATCAGTTCCGGGACTGAGTGTGTGGAGGTGGGGCTGGGTGTCTGATTCAACAGCCTTGGAAAGGCTGTCTAGAGGAATGGGTGGGTGGAAACCCTTCCCAACCAGGACAAGCTTTTTGAGAAATTGGCATGTAGTTAGAGGAGATGATGTGGGAGTAAAGCAGGGGTAGAATTATGGAAAATCTTGCAAAAGAGAGACAGGAAGTCGGGAAGAAGCATTATCTCCTTCTCTAGGGTCAGATGACTCATCCAGCTATTTGTGAAGAGTATTTTCCACATGCATTGAAATGATGCCCAACTAAAGATGAAATTTACATTTTCATTTCCTCGACCCCCCCAAATGTATGAAAGCTACACAGAGGAACAAATATGGGTATTTTTCTGTATCTTTCAGACCCAGTGCAGCTAAATTTCTTCCAGGGTTCTTCTCAGTTTATGCCCTGTGTTGTGCACCTCTACATAATCTGCATTTTTTAATTTCTCTGAACAGTAAGAAACAAAATTTAGTGAACCACACTTGTGGTTTCCATTTCTGTAGTGAATGCAATTAAGCATCATAAACTGAAGCAAATCTGTGCACATACTGATAGTCTACTTGAGCATATCTCTATAAAGATATTTGCCTGTGTGTTGGATGGTGACAATCCAAAGGCCACAGGTGAAGAGTGACTTTGATTCATGAAGAGTAGTTTTGTTTCTTGGGTGCCACATAATTTAATCAGGCTAACTTTGTTCTTCTGTAACTGGCAGTAATGATCTATAACAGCCATCTTTGCAAAAAGTGGACTGATTTTTTTTCCCATTTCAGATGGTTGGAACTCTCTTCTCAGAACAGGAAGAGAGAGTGGAGCTTTCTTTGATTTGTACTGCAAATCCATCAAGAAATGGTTCTTTTGATTAAGTTTAGCAAATAGCTCAAGTGAGCACCACAGTGTGCCTTGCACTAGACTGGTCATTGCTGTTGGAAAAACGAATTTTAGACACAGACCCATCTCTTAAGCTCACACAATAATAGGGATAACTGACTCATGAGTGGAAAATGGGCGGGGGGGGTGGCGCAGAGGGGCAGGGTCCCCCGGTTTAAACCCCGGGTCAAAAAAAAAAAAAAAAACCATAAAAAATGAGTGGATAATTATGTACATGGCAGCATAGCTGGGATAGGAGCACTGAGGGAGCTGACCCAGCCCCTTTTTCTGGACGAGATGCCTGTCCAGTCTCAAAGGATGAGTAGGTATTTCCTTGGTCAGCAAAGGAGGGGAGCAAAGCTACAGTGCTGTGAGCAGGTCCTGATTGTGCAGAGTTGGAAGGAGTTTTGGTGTGTTGAAATTACAGTGGAAAGCCATAGCAATTTGGAAGGAAGATGGTTTATCAAAACTACATTCACTTTGAAACCAAGCCAGCAGCATGCAGTTGCATAGACTCTTCATGCCATGTCCCAGTAGCACTAATTGTGCAGTGCCCCATATCTACCTCCCTGTGTAATACCCCTGCCCCACCCCAGCTGGGGCACTTATGATCTTTACCGATGGCAAGAGCAGAATAGACATGCTGGACAGGATTTTAAGCAAGTGAATAATGTGATCAGACATACTTTAAAAGATATTCTCTCTGGTCAGACAGAAGAGTTCAAGGATCCATCTCAAACAGTAGAGAAAAAAATTTTAACCCAATCTTTATATGTTTGTTTTTCATTTTTAGAAATCAGGACCTTTGATATTTAGGAAAACTATGTTTAACTCTACTGAGATCAAGTTTTCTGGTAAGCATGATTAAATAATATACTAATATAAACATCATCTATATTATAAATCTATTAATTTAATGTAAACTAATATAAATATAGGAAGCTAAGCAATTGTTTTTAAGTGATCATAACATTTTGGAGTTTTGTTTCAGTCAGGCCTTGATTATTTACTAATGGATTTTTGTAATCCTTCAGAAAATGTAATATGAGTCATTCTTTAAAAATTAAAATTAATGTCTAATAAAGTAGGCTTACAAAAAAAAATATTTGTTTTCTGGATATATGACTGAGTTCCAGATTTCAAAAGATAAAATTCCTTTCATGAATATGTGAAATGTGATTGTGATAAGCTCTTAATTGTCCTGAAATGTTCTAAGTATACATAATATAGTATGAAGTAGAAATTGATGGACACTAACATTTCAATTAGAGTTCTAGGACTTATGAAAATGAAAATATTTGTTAGGTAATGCTGTCGTTGCTGTGTAAATACTGATGTACCAACATTTTTTGATACTTTTAATGGGTAAAATTGGATTCTATTCATTGTGGTCTAATTCTTGGAGAGTTCGTCACCAGTGTTAAAGAGTCAGGACAAAGCATGTTTTTAGGGTGAAGCAAACTGGCTTTTCCAGGATCCAAAGCCAGGCCCCTTTTCTCTCTCATGTGTTAGGGGCAAGTCTGCAACTTGGGATCTCTCCTCAAGAAAGTGAGGTCAGCCAGCAGATGGGGAGCAGAGGTGGTTTAGAGAGGTTCTGGTTTCATAGTCATCCTGGTGACAAGAGCATGTGAGGAGGAAACTGAAGTCTTGGACAGTTGAGGAAGGTTTTGGCCTATGTGCTTCAGTGAATTCACATCTCAGAGGCAGCCAAACAGGTTTTCAACCTCAGGCTGGGGCTGACAAAAACTTTATGGTGGCAAAATAGTGTGGACCACTGCAGATGTTTTGAAACATCACTGCATGATGCCTGAGATTCTAAGAATAGACTGGTCAAGACAGTGATATTATCATATCCGGAGAAGGAATGGGGCAGGACAAAGATTCAAGAGCAGAGTGGAACACTGCTGAGGTTCATCAGGCACCCAGTGGCTGTGTCCAGCAGCACTGTTGGGAGAGAGGCCCTCCTGGGCCATGACTTGCTGTGATGTGGCTGGCTCATGTGGAAGAATCCTCCACTTGTCCTGGTGCCCCGCTCACCAGGCAGCCTCTGTCACCACTGCTTCAGGGAAGGAGTCAGCCATCAACGCACATCTACTGTGCAGCTACTTATTGTTATAAGTGAGTAATGGGCAGTCTGGTTTATGCATTGACACCAGTAGTATGGGGAAAGGATAGGACTCACTATTTGTGTTCTCACAGAACCCAATTTTAGCACCTGTGGAGCTCAGCAGTGCTCTTAGCTCTTAGATATGTTGTTGCTGGTATGGGCATCAGACGTCTGGTGTTCTCTAAGGTGACTCCTCTTCTGCTACCCTGTTCAAGATGCAGTCATATGTAGCGTGTGTTGAACGTATCTTCATGCAGTTCACCATCTACCTTAGTATATCTAGAAAAAGCATTTGAAAAATTTGCTAGGCACAATGACACACACCTGTAATCGCAGTGGCTTCGGAGGCTGAGGCAGGAGGATCACAAGTTCAAGGCCAGCCTCAACAAAAGTGAGGTGCTAATCAACTCAGTGAGACCCTGTCTCTAGATAATTAAATACAAAATAGGGCTGGGGATGTGTCTCAGTGGTCAAATGCCCCTGATTAAACTCAAATCCCCAGTACCTATCCCCACAAAAAAAAAAAAAAATTCAACACCCGTTCATGATGAATACTCTCAGAAAACTAGAAGGAAATGTCTTCACCCTGATGAAGGGCATCTGTGATAGCTAGCATGATACTGTCAGTTTTCTTCAGATTGATGTATAAAGTCAATTTCATTCCAATCAAATTCCAAGAAGGCTCTTTAACAGAAATTAGCTGTTTCTAAAATTTATATAAAAATACAGAAGACCTGGAATGGCCAACACAATTTCAAAAAAGAACAAAAGGACTTTATTATCAGATTTCCAAACTTACATAAAAGCCGGGTGTGGTGGCGCACGCCTGTAATCCCAGCACTTGGAAGGCTGAGGCAGGATTGTGAGTTCAAAGCCAGCCTCAGCAACTTAGTGAGGCCCTAAGCAACTCAGTGAGACCCTGTCTCTAAATAAAATACAAAATAGGGCTAGGGATGTGGTTCAGTGGTGGAGTGTCCCTGGGTTCAATCCCCAGTACCAAAACAAAACAAAACAAAAAACTTACATAAAACTAAAATTCGTAATGTGGTTCTGGACTAGAAATAGACATGTAGGTAGAACAGTGAAACAGACTAGAGAGCCCAGAAACAAACCCCAAACAAGGCGAGCTGATTTTCATCAAGGTGCAGAGTCATTCCTAGCAGAAAGGAGGGTCTGGTTAACAGTTGCTGCTGAAGCAAGTGGACATCCATGTAGGAAAAGGCTGCTCAGCTCTTCAGACGCTGTGCCCATCTCTCCCTCCAGGGTTTCCCGCACATGCTAGATCTTTCTCCATGCATTGCTTCATTTTGAATATTCTTTTGCTTTCCTCAAGTACACTGGGTTCCTTTCTGTGTCTCATTCCTCCTCAACAGCCCATGTTTTCTTTGACATCTTGGAGGTTGTGAAACACTCTGTCACATGCTGCTTTGCTTGTCCCTCATCTTTGTTGTATGAATTGATTTATCCATGAAGATTACATGACAGTTCTCCCTGCACTGTATGTCTAGAGTCTTTATTTAGCTGATGGGTGTTGTGAATTGCACACTGGAGTGCTGCATGAAGTTGTAGTCCTATAACAACTTTGTTCAAGCAGATAGTTTCTTGTGGGTTAGTTTAATCCTTTCCAGTTTAAAACTGCTTTTAGGGTGCATCTGGAGTAGCCTTTACTCCAGGGTTAACTTAGCATCACTTGTAAGGTGTGGTCTTTCTGTGTCTTTCCTGAATCTTGATGTGTTTAACAAGGCCTCTGTAGTTGGCAGAAACTCAAACAATTCCCAGCTCTGAGAGCTCAGAGAATTGTGGGCGTCTCCCTGTGCACTAGCAGGCCTTTCTCCGCCAGAGCACCATTGCTGTGCCATGTCCTTTACTCTTTCTTGGTAGCTTCATCTCTGGGGTGCTTGACCCTAAAAATTCAACCAGGCTTAGTGTCATGGAATTCCTTTCCTGGGCTCAGTTGGCATCCCCGCTGTGTGGTTACCAGCCTTGTGTAGTCCCCTACTGCATGTCAGAACTGCTCTTAGTTACCACTAGAACATGGCAGAGGTGGGGCACGTCCCCTCTGAGTCTGTGTTGTAGATGGTACTCTGGCTCCTCACCTGATCACTCTCTCTGGGAACACCAGCTGTCATGTTTGCAAGGATGCTCCCAGTGCAGTGTTTTCTAACTCTAGGCTTTACCCCTCGCATTCTGTCCTATCGTGTCACCCAGAACTTAAAACATTGGTGCTTTGCGATAGTAAAAGGCCCCATTCCTTGGCAGAATGTACGAGTTCTCCTGAGCTTCCCAAGCCCTCTTCTCTAGCTTTACCTCTTCCCTTACCCAGTCTGTGTTTGGATCCTAGCAACCCTTCTGGAGGTGGTCAGACCATGCTCACACTTACCCTGGGCATTTGCATGATTCCCCTCCTTTTTGGGTCTGCTCCAGCTCTCCTCCCATTCCAGCTCACCTGCCCACAACTGTTCTTCATGGTCTGCTGGATGGTGGCAGGTGCCCTGCACAGTGCTCCCTTAACACCCCAGTCTCAGCCCCTGAGTTTATCCTAGGTACCTGCTTGTTAATCCTCCCCTCTCCAGCCCCTCTTAGGTCATGGACAGGAATTAGTCTTTTTTACCATTGTACCCTTCTTGTACAACAGGGCACTTAAGCATACTTTGCTTGATTGGGTAATGACATTTTAGACTGGTATAAGTTCTGCCTTCACCTATCAGGCTAGTCAGTCGATTCTGATTTTGGAGATACAATGACAGTGGCATAGCAGCTTTTGGCTAGCTATAATAATTCAATGAATGTGTCTGTGATTTCACAGAGACTTTCTGGGGAAATGGATGTTTTACTAATTGTTACACTAAAGTAGCCTATTTTAAATTGCATTCTCAAAGGCTTAAAGATTATACATTATTAATGTGAAATGAAACTTTCTTTTTCTAAACAGTTAAGTCGTTCAGTTGTCTGAAGCCTGTGAAGTTTACCATAGAGTGGACCTTGAAGTATCATACCTGTCACAATGAGTACCCTGAGCTGGAAGTAAGTAAAATGGCAATCTTCAGTGTGAACGAAGCTATAAAGGTGCTGTCTCCCTCTGTAGGTGGCCCATATTCTCCCTGGAATGTGTCTCTGTATTGCTAAATAAGCCTTGCATCTCCAAAAAAAAGCTATGAAGGAAAAATTTTAAGTATAAAGATTTATTAGCTTATCAGATGGAGGCTAGAAAAAGAGATAGTGATTTTAGAAGTGCCCCAGGTTAATGTTGGAGTCCAAGCAGCAAGTTAAAGTATTTGCTTTCTGAGATGATTCTACGCCTTGAATCTTACCAAAAATGTTAGTAAATGTTGAAGTTAGACTTGTAGGGGCCATTGAAAGATTGGCTGTGGGTTATGTACAAATGAAAATCAACTGACATTTGAGAAAGAAATTTTAAGTTTTATTTCATTTAAAATACTACCTTTAGGGAACCTAGAACTTTTGTGAGAAAAGTAGGTTTAGTGAGTTCAAGTCAATCTCAGAGAAAGGTGAGGAGAAGAAAGGAAACTGGGGAGGATCAGAGGAAGTGAGGGAGAGGGAGGAAGAGGCCATGTTCAGGAAGGCCTTCATGCCTGGCTCTGCCTCCTGAGAGTGCTGGGCCCTGGTGTCTCCCTGAAGGATGATTCCTGAGTGGCTTTCTTGATGGTCACCTGGAATCATTTCATTTCAACTTCATTTTCATTTTCAGCTTCTCCAGTATTGTTTGGCTTCTATCCTGAATAATGCATGGGTTTCCATATTTTTTTTGTATTCTCTTTTCCTTTCAAATAAAAAACTGTCCTTTTTCTCAAATACTGTCTTTTTTACTTTATCCCCAAATATTTTATCCCTTCATAGTAAATTCTTCAGGTTATATTTACCCTCTTCAGGGTAATCATGTAGATTACACAGTTGAGATGGGAAATGTATTGTGGATGCAGTGCTGTGTAATGTATCATTAAGCCTTATTTGCATTTCACTCGTGTCCAGTCATGTCTTTGATGGTTTGGGGGAGAGGCAGGGACAGGGCGTAGTCTAGGATCACAGTTATCATCCTTCCTTGTTTTTTAATTGCTGATAATCTAGAATGACGTTTCATTTTTGAAGTGTATGAACACATTTATTTTTACAAAATATCCCTCAGTTCGTGTATTTCTGATGCTACTTTACTAGATTCAGGTCATATTCTTGTGGCCAGAATGCCACGGAATCCTGCTTTGTCCATTTTTGGTCAGTTGATTAAGAAGATACCTGCCAGACTTCTCTACTATAAAGTTACTACTTTTCTCTTTGTTATTAACAACAATTTATAGGGATACATTTTTCCTTTGGTGGTTCTCAGGTGCTTTACCACAGATCTATATCCCCAGCCCTTTTTAAAATTTGATTTTGAGACAGGGTCCCTCTAAATTGCCTAGGCTGACTTTAAACTTGTGATTCTCTTGTCTCAGCCTCAAGAGTTGCTGGAATTACAGGCATATACCAATGTGCCTGACTGGGAAAATAATTTTGACACTGTAAATACCTTGTCTTTTCATCAAATGTTCGTTATTTACTTTAGCATCTTTTCAAGATTCTTGCCTGATGAATCAGTTGTTACTGTATGATTGCTAAGTCATGATTTTCTAATTTTGTATTCTCTTCTACATTTTTATCAGTCATCAGAATGTGCATATTAATTTTTACTTTGTTATATAGTTATAATCTATTACTACTTTATTTGCTCAAATTAGCCTATACTTGGTCTATGAGAGCCCTTTTTTTTTTCTTTTTTTCTTTTTTTTTTTTTTTTTT
>JAJEJO010002742.1:376078-527222 GCA_020662805.1 Glaucomys volans
TCTTTTTTTTTTTTTTTTTTTTTTTGGTGCTGGGGATTGAATCCAGAGGTACTTTACCACTGAGCTACATCTCCAGCCCTTTTATGTTTTTTTTAATTTGAGACAGGTTCTTGATAAGTTGCTAAGGGATTCACTAAATTTGTGAGGCCAGCCTCGAACTTTGGATACTTCTGCCTCATTCTCTCAAGTCCTGGAATTTTAGGCATGTACCACTGTGCCAGGTGAGGGCCAGCAATTTTGATTACTGGGAGCTGCCATCAGGAGCTTGATTGATGCATTTGTTCCAGGATGCAAGGAGGCTCAGGCTGTTGATGTGTAAGCATCTTCTCTGTGTTCAGTTGGGTTATACCTTTGCTTTAGTAGCTGTTTGGTATATCTTTCTTCATAATTTAGTGCTGTCTTCTTTGTAAAATCTCTTACATGTAGGATAAAGTAGAAGGAGGCCCAGGACAAAGTATGCTCTAGTTTTCGATGAACTGTCTCTTTGTGGTAGTATCTTAACCAATTTTCTTACAAGCTTATAATTATACAATAAATTCCATCAGTATGTACAACTGTAATGTACCAATAAAAATTATGATTGTAGTTCTGTGCAGTGTCATGCATCTATAATCCCAGCTATTTAGGAGGCAGAGGCAGGGGGATTACAAGTTCAAGACCAACTTGGGCGATTTAGCAAGAATTTGTCTCAAAATAAAATACAAAGGGCTGGTGGTGTGGCTCGATGATAGAGCACTCAGATGCAGGTCTGCAGGTTCAATCCCAGTACATATGTACATAAATAGATGGCATTTGTGTTATGTATTTTATCTGAACACGTTGGAATGCCTAAAATGTTATGAGTGATCTCAGTTATGCTTAGAATTATGTTCAAAATTTTCATCTCTTTGGCATTTTATTTTACTGCATATTTCCAAGTATTCCAAACTGAATAAACTCTTGGTATTATTTAGATATTAAGTGTTATTTATCTTCTAGGAAAAGAAGTATGGAAATAAATTATAACATAGAATTTTACCTTGTGTAGGAGATGTCCCAAAAACATGAACTTGAAGAAGACTTTTGTGCTTATTTGAAGAACATCAACTGCTGGACAACAAAAAATGAAAACTTAGATTGCAGCAGTGATTTACAGGTGTTTCCCGCATTGAATGTGAGTGACAATTTGGCTGTGTTAAAGCAGAGGCTGTTTTATTTGTAGTAAATACAAATATCAAATCCAAGTCCTCTCAGTATTGTGATGAAGGTGCTTGATTCTTAATTTTGGATTGTTTGTGGTGTCACAGAGTCAGGTGTCCCTTTCTCTGCAGCTTTGTAGCAACATCCTTGCCAGAGTCAGCTATGATCTGCCATATCAAATTTATCTCCCATTCGTTCTTTCTACTGTTATCAGTCCTTTGCCCGTGTCCTTCCGTAAGAGGAGCCCTCATCAAGGTCACCAGTGACCTCCATACTGTTAGATCGGTGATCCACTTGGGCCAGTCATGGCCTGTCAGTGGCACTTCACAATAGGGACGACTCCTCTTCATGCCCCGGCTCCCACAGGACTTTAGAGGATGAATGTTAATAGTAACATCAGGAGGTGACAGGGCATTTTGTTCTGGAAATCCTAAAGTGAAGATGAGCAATAAATCTTTGAAGGAGTTCTTTTTGAAGTGTGTATAAGAGTGTAATAAACAGAGAAAAGTTCACATAGGTACACACCTGGATGAATATTCAAAAGCTGAACACACTTTTATATACCCAGATCAAGAACAATATTTTAGTCTCTGGAACCCCCCTTTTTTGTGTGTAGGTTACATGCAAGCACCATGCCATTTTATATGAGGGTGATATGGAGCTGTGGATTTTGGTATCCACTGGGTGCATGGTGAGGGTCCTGAACCAGTACCTGCAACGGTAACTGCTCTCAGGCAGTAACCACACTGTTAAGGAAGAATTTGTAAAAAGCAGAATTATTTTCAGAGGATGTTTGTTCTCTGATGTTCAGTTTTCAAATCTTTATTCTAACACATTTTTCTTATTTATTAAAATTACTTTTCCCTATAGACATGTAACAATATATAATGGGATTATTTTACTTTTTTTTTCCTTTTTTCCAGAACAAAGAACTAACAGGTATCAGAAATGTTTCAAATCAGGAAGGATCAATGGTAAACCATTTTATTTGTCTTTAAATCAAATGTGTACAAGTTATAGTAAGATTGAGCAAAAAACATGATGGACAGATAGTTGGAGAATGATAATGATAGTGTTATTAAAATCAGAGAAGAAAGCACCTGTATAATTTGGCATATGCTGTTTCTGTCTTTGTTTAAAAATCTCTTTACAGTCGTAATTTAAGGTTAACTTCTGTGCAGCCTTTCTTTTCTTGAAAAGTAAAATCCCACTTGTGATTGTACAAGACTGCCTGGCATGGGACTGCTGTCCCCACTAAGGCTGTAGAGACAGGAAACATGGATGTAAGGGCTGGGCATGTGGCTCAGTGGTGGGGAGCGCACCCAGCATGTGCAAAGCCTGAATCTGATCCCTAGGAGGAGAGACCGTGAATGTAGTGTGGGGTGGTGTTGGTATTTGGGGAACTAAAGACAGGAAGAAGTCAAGAGGGCGAGCTTGAGTTATGTAGAGAGACTGAAGTGGGAATAAGGAAAGCTGTTTGCTTTTGTACTGTGACTTTTCACATTTTAACCATCCCAAAGTGAAGCCTGGTAAGAAAGAGGCAGTCACTCCAGTGGGCAGGATAAACAACACAGACTGCCTTGCGTGGAGCAGTCTGCGTGGAAGGAATGGGAACTGCTTGGGAAGGGGGAAGGTGTCCAGTTGTGTGGGGCCCCGGAAAGGGTCCTGGTTATTACAGTGGGCTTTGCTGTTGCTTAGTGGGCTGCTTAACTTGGAATCCTTTAGCCTGTGTATGGTCGATCCTCACATCAACTGCAGATCAAAACTATTTGTAAAAACAAATTTTGTACTGAACATGGACAGACTTTTTTCTTGTCATTTTTCCCTAAACAATACAGTAGAACAGCTATTTGCATAGCATTTACATTATATTATACATTATATTAGATGTAGCAAATAATGTAGAGATGATTTTTAAGCGTACAGAAGATGTGTGTAGGTTATATGCAAACACCATGCCATTTTATGTGAGGGCTGTATAGACCCATCGATTTTTGTGTCCCTTGGTTGGGGGTCCTGAACCAGTCCCCCTGTGGATACTGAGGAATGATAGTACTCGACCTGACTCATTTTGGACAATGTTATCTGACTTCCTTCTTCCTCAACTCAATTTTTAAAGAACACATTTAATTCAAATAATACTTGATAACAATAGAATAAAATATGAGAAGTTATATTAGAAAAAATATTCATGATAATGTTAAATAAACATAATTTAAGAGGAGCCTATAGAAATATAAAAGAGTAGGTTGAGGGGGCTATGATTGTGGCTCAGTGGTAGAGCGCTTGCCTAGCATGCGTGAGACACTGGGTTTGATCCTGAGCACTGCATAAAATTAAATAAAATAAAGGTATTATGGCCATTTACAACTAAAAAAAAACCCAAAAAGCAGTAGGTTGAAGAGTGAGAAAATCCTTTTTCTTCCTCTGCCCCTTTAAGTCTGAGAGAATGGTGGTTTAAAAAAAAAAGAAGGACAATGTCTGTACTGCTGCCTGCCCCTCCATTTCTCTGTTATATCTGTTTGTGTTTTTAAAAAGTGACCCAATTTAGTTATCAGAAAGTGTTTTGAAGTGTGGTGAGCAATTGTTTAACTCTGTCTTATACAGTAGCTTGTTAAAAATGACATCAAGGATCTTTTTTCCCATTTCAGGATATTATAGCCAGAACACAGAGAGATGGGTTTCACATCTTTATTGTTTCTATTAAAACAGAAAAAACGGATGCCAGCTGGAATTTGAATGGTATAGTTAAACTGCCTATGTGTTTCTTTACTGTCTGCATGTTCTATATTCTTTATCATCACTGATCTGAATCTATATTCTCTGTTAAAATATTATTTCAGAATGGGATGTCTTTTAGTCATACATTTTGAGGATTTAAAATTCTGTGCTTAATGCACATTTTTTAATGGATTGAAAATTTTATTGTTAACAAGATACTTTTTATAAAATGAATGTTTCTTTAATTGACAAATAATTGTATATATTTGGGGTTTTTTTGGTTTTTTTGTGTGTGTGGTACTGGGGATTGAACTCAGGGATGCTAAACCACTGAGCCGCATCCCCAGTCCCTTTTTTTAATATTTTATTTAGAGACAGCATCTCACTCAGTTGCTTACGACCTTGCTAAGTTGCTGAGGCTGGCTTTGAACTCACTATCCTCCTGCCTCAGCCTCTTAAGCCACAGGGATTATAGGCATATGCCACTGCACTTACCTTTTTCAGATAAATTTTAAACATTCAAACTTACATAGTGTAGTGTAAATTTTTCCATCCTGTCAGATCAGAAAAATCTCAACATATGGAAATGGGTATGCAACTTTTAACAGTTGTCAGGAGTTTTAAATGTTTCTTATTTGAGAAGTTTTCTTTTAAAGGATCTGTGTGCTGAATGTGGTGGCACACACCTTTAATCCCACCAGCATGGAGCCTGAGGCAGGAGAATTGTGGATTTAAGCACAGCCTGGGTAACTTAGTGACAACCATGTCAAAAACCAAAAAGGGCTGGATGTAGCTCAGTGGTAGAGCACTTTCCTAGTGTGTAGGAGGCCCTAGGTTCAATCCCCAATACTGCCAAAAAATAAACACATAAATAGAGGATCTGTCTGTAGCCTAAGAGTAGGAGTAACATGTCTGCCTGCTGTGGCTTCTGCAATCTGTGACACCCACCTTTGCCCCCTAACCCCAGTGCCTCCTAAATCTGTAGTTCCCTGGTGCTCCACAAGAGCAGCTCACAGTAAGCTGTTTTCCAGGGAATGAATGCTTTCACAGGTCCCAGAATTACCTTGGCTGATTTTCCAAAGTGGGTTTCTGCTGGATCACAATAGTAGCCAACAGCCTATGATGGCCCTGGGCACATTACTCTGATTCGAGGGCCTTGCTACTGAGGTGGATCCCAGCCCACCACCCCCCTTCCTAACATCACCACAGTGGGGAGTAAATTTCAACACATGGATTTTGGGGGGCATTCAAGCACCAGCCCTTCACCCCTTTCCCGGGTGTTGTGTCTTCTCCCTGACAGCAGCGGGCAGTGTTGGGTCCCTGCAGGCTGGGAGCAGGAACCTTGCCCAGCTGTGTGTCTTGCCCTGTTCTTGGCACTCTGCTCATCTCCTCACAGAATTCAACCCAGAAGCTTGAGTTCAGCAGCTCATCCCACGATGCATTCAGGGAGATGGAGTCCTCAGTGAGTTCAGCCATCACAAGGGGGCCAGTTGTAAGTCTGGTTTGTGACTAGAACTACTTTGCTTTCTGTATGGGATCAGATTTAGTACAAGTTAGATGTATCTTGCTTGACACATAATCAGTTAACTAATCCATGCCTCCAATGTATGTGTAGGTGAAAAATTGAGTATTTGTTGGCATGGTTTGTGTTCTTGAAGGCTTTTCAGAACTGAGCTTATGTTTATTTGTTTATTGATTGATGGATTGGTACTGGAGATTGAACCCAGGAGCATTTACCCACCGAGCCACATCCCCAGCACTTTTTAAATATTTTATTTAATGACAAGGTCTTGCTGAGTTGCTTAGGACCTTGCTAAGTTGCTGAGGCTGGCCTTGAACTCGCAATCCTCTTGCTTCAGCCTCCCAAGCCACTGGGATTACAAGCATGTGCCACTGCGCCCAGCTCTTTTTTTTTATCTTTTATAATTGGTGGATGATTATATTTCATGACTTAAGACTGTTAACTAATTATTTGATTTTTTTCTTCTCTGTCCCTACTGTTACTGTTACTAGTTTCTCTTTCAATGATGGGGCCTCATGGATATATCTCTGCATCAGATTGGCCTCTAATGATAGTGAGTATTTCTCATCTTTTTTCCTTTTGAAAAATGAATTTTGTGTCCTAATTGGGAAACAAAAATTTTAAGAGTGTGGGGGTTAACAATCATTGGTAGCTAATGCTTTGTTAGACCCTCTATTTCTGATTCCAAAGGGACTCACAAGTAAGGATTGGATACTCAAATGTAGAAATGTCAACTTCTATATTGTCAAAAGGTTTAACTGACTAAAATTGTTTCTCTTTCTACAGTTTTACATGGTGATGTGTATTGTTTATATATTGTATGGTATACTCTGGCTGATGTGGTCTGCCTGTTACTGGAAAGATATATTAAGAATCCAGTTCTGGATTGCAGCTGTGATTTTCCTAGGAATGCTTGAAAAAGCAGTTTTTTATTCGGAATACCAAAACATCAACAGCACTGGGCTGTCAAGTAAGTTTTGAGGGTCTCCATGCCTCCAGTATGACGTATGAGTTGCCCAACACCTGTGAGCAGAGCTGTGGGAGGCCCCCTTTGTGCAGGGCTTGGGAAGAGCCATGTTGTAGTTGAAGAGGAGGGAAGTGAAGAAGAGAATGTCGCTGTTGGCCTCTGGTCTGGGCCAGCGTACCTCTTCATTTTCTCTTCCTTCTTGGTAACTTTCCCTCCTGGAAAAAGGAAAATTTCCTTTCCCTAAGGTTCAGCTTAGATTAAAACAACACCAAGTTCTGGGCAGGAGGACTTGAAAAGAGTCCCATTCTTTTAACATACCCCCTTTTCCCATCAATCATCTTTTCCCTTCTCTAAATAAACAGCAAAGGAAATGTGACCACAGGGAATAAAGTCAGTGGCATCAAGGTGGCTGGTGCTGGGGCCTGCCTGTATTCCTTTCCACCTCTTCACTCCTCCAGGAGCCTCGTGATTCTGGTGGCCCTGGCACGGCATTCACAGTGAGATGTGTAAGGCAGGGATGGCTTGTGTTAGGCACCCCTAGATGTGTGCCCGAGGCCTCCCACGAAACTCTGGAAGGGGAGAGAGTTCAGGATGTTTGGATATACTCCAAAATGTACTTCTGAAGGACACTTAAAAGTGATCCTGGTAGAGTTTCAAGGGACATCGTTATGCCTGCTGTTTATTAAATACACTCCAGGAGAAAAGAAGTGAGTTGGAGCATAGATGAAACATTTGTGATAACGTTTATAATTATGGAAGCTGAGCTATGGGTTTGTGGAAATTCACTATACTGATTTAATCCCTGTTGGGGAATATTTGAAATTTGCCAAAACAAGGAGTTTCAAAAGTCTTGTAGGAAAGAATAAAGAAAGGGCAAGCATGCAGGGGTGCCAGTGGAGGTATAGCTACTATAGAAGTGTTTCTGGGTGTGTGCTGTGCATGCTCTAGATCAGATATGAGGAAAGGGTGGGTCTGCTGCCTATAGTGAAGCATTGCTGAATGCCAGAGGAGGCAGTTAAGCTCCTTGCTGTCATGCAGATCTCAGGAGCGCAAAGGGTGGTCTGAATCTGGGTGAGGAGCAGCAGAAGACAGAGGTCTATGAAGAGATGAGAGGTCATTTGCCATCCTTGAGAATGCCAGGTCCTCCCACTAAGGGGGTAGGAAGCAGTGGCTGTTAGGGCCCAACACAGGTCCGCTGAGAATGGGTTCTTTCAGGCTGATTTTTTTCTGGGCAGCTAGACTGGCAGTTAAGAAAATGTAATAAACTTAAGATAGCTAGATTTCTCCAAGGTATTTGTGAGGTCTCTTATGATTTCTTACAGACAAGATAGGAATATGAGCTGAGAACTGGTTGCAACAATTACCAGAAGAGGTTGTGCAGGCAGTCGCCTTAGAGTCTTGTCCACTCTATTCAATTCTATTCAGTTGTCACATTCTATTCAATCTTGTGGATGATGTGAGGCTGGCCGGAGTTATAATTACTTAGGGGCCTAGAGAGTCATTTTAAATAGACCCTTGTCACCTGAAGCTAAAGGATGGGATGCAAAGAGAGATGATATCTCAAATAGGGAAGTGAAATTTAATGGGTAGGATTTTGAACTTGGCATTGAAGTATAGATTGCAGAAATATAGATGACAAAGTTTTTAAAAGGATTTGAAGATTGAAGCTGATGAAAAATAAACTCAGCATAGGCAGCAAGAAAGCGATTGCCTCCCACAGGCTCCCGCAACCTTAGATTGGTGCAGGAGCAGTCGCTGGGGCAGAACCGAGAACCTGTGTTGCAGGTCAGGCTTTTCTGGAAAGGTGTAGTCGCACTACTTCAAAAGGGGCAGTCAGTTCAGATAGAGCAGCTGTGGAGAGCTGGAAAGCAACCCTGTCTCCACACATTTGTGCCTTACCCCCTTCTGGTCTCTCCTGGAGGCCTCCTCCCTGGTTTCTTCTAAAGCTTTATCTCCTGCCGGGATCTCTGTCCCCAAGCTATAGACCAGCATGTTACCTACCCAAACCTGAGTGCCTTGCCGGCTTCTCCTCTGTGCACAGAGATGAAATCCATGCTTTCCTGCCTTTGCACCTGCCTGATGTGATCCCAAACCCCCTGCTCCTCCAGGCTTTTCTCTTGCTGCCATTAGACCTCCTTGCCTTCTTCCTCCCTCTGGTTCCTGAGCTAGCCAAGATGTTGGACAGGGTCTCTTTTGGCTTTGTGCAGAAAAACAGAGCTGAAAATAACAAGAGCAGAAAGCATTCGGTGGCTTCGTGATTGGCTTGAGCCCTGGCTACTTTGCAAACGTCTGCATACTTTTCTCCGTCCTCACTGCCAGGACTCACTTCTCCTGCTAGGTTTCTGGATTAGCCTCTGGAGCATTTTCCTTGCCCACAGTCCACTCGTCCACCCCCTGCCATTGTGGGTAGCACTGTTCCTCTTGCTACAGCAGTCTGCTGATTTCTTCTGAATGGCCATATAAGTGAATCACTGAGGCTTTATAGGCCTGTGCCTATTTTAACTTCTCAGCTCTGCCACAGACAACATCCACACAAGTTTTTTCCAATAGAACTTTATTTACCAAAACAGATGGAGGGCTGGCTTGGCCCCAGGGTGGAGGTTATCCCTCTTACTCCTGTGTTCACTCACCACTGCCAAAGTCCATACTCCATATCAGGCCCTGAAACCCTACACAGGTGGTCACTGCTTGGTGACCAGGCTCTTCTCTACCTCCAATGTTCCTTGCTCTGCTACAGGCTGCTCACAGGGTCACATGCCATTATCTCTGCTCTGCCCTTTCCTTTCCCACATACTTTTACTTAGCCTGCAAGTCCTGTTGTAGAAGTCACTTTATCACTGTTATCTGAACTTTTCTGGACCCACTTCCGCCTCCCCCGAGTGTGGATTAGGTTGGGCTTCCTTCAGTCCCAGGGTTACTGTGTCCCATTCAGCATTCAGGAAACAGGCTGAATTCTGTCTGTTTACTTGAGCAGAGTACAGGTCCATGCAGGCGGGATCAAGGTGTCTCTTTCACTATTGTAGCCACCCAGTGGGAGCATAACGTTGCGTGTGATGATGCTGGGGATCAAACCCAGGGCCTCAGCATGCTAGCCAACACGGCATTTTAAATAACTAAATGGTGAAGGCATCCTCAAGAAAAGAACTCTGGGGGCTGTTATGACTTTCAGAATAGTCACAGGACGAGAAGAGGGAAAGAGTTGTGGGTAACCCCCAGGAGAAAGAACGAAGGAAAGCTCAGGAGACAGAAGAGCGCTGCCAGCAGAGCTGATCAGATTTGGAGTGAATTTTTCAGGAGACTGTGACTTCTTCAGAAGGCTGTGAATTCTCCACCCCAGTTGGCTTAGAACTTTTGAACAAAATCTGGCTAATTATTCTGAGCTCAGACTGTAGTGGTCCATAGCACATGTCTAGAATCTTGGTTGGAAGGCTTTCAGATGTGCACACAGTGAAATGCTTTCTTTTTTCCCCCTCAGCCCAAGGTTTATTGATATTTGCGGAGTTGATATCTGCCATTAAGAGGACGCTGGCCCGCCTCCTGGTGATCATTGTGAGCTTGGGTTATGGTATTGTGAAGTAAGTACTGGGGGTTGGAAAACATACCTTGTCTCTCACCTAGTGACTCATGACCTTGATGGAACTGGAAACTTTTCAGTACCTTTATGCAAATCCCCAGGGGAAAATCTGCAAGAAAATGGTTTTAAAAGACTTCCTGGGCTGGGGCTGGAACTCAGTGGTAGAGCATTTGCCTAGCATCGGCAGGGTCCTAGGTTCCATACCCAGCCAAAAAAGTAAAAAGATTCCAGGAACTATTATTTTGCTATTTTCAAATAAATATTCTAAATTTTAATTCTAATAACTTTATAGTTAACCAAGTGTTAACTCGAAGGACAATGGAAAATCTAAAATGTTTCTTAAAGTTCAAGCCATTTTGTTTTCTAGCCAGTACAGCGAAGCTTTTGTAGTCACATTTGAGTGTTGTAGAGTTGATTAGGCATCATATCAGCAAGATTCCTGACAAAGCCTGTGTGTGCCCTGAGGACCTCCCTCTCCTGGACCCTCCCAGCAGGCCTCTCCTCTCTCTCCATTCTTATTGCTTTTTCAAACCATTGTTCTGCCTGCTTCCCTAAGCTTTCTCATTCTCAGAAGCTCATGCCTTCAGATCTCCCCTGCTGTTATCTCAGGAGACTGAGCTGCCAGACTCACGCCCTTCTTCTTGCATGCAGGCTCTCTTCCTCCTGGGAGCCTCCCTGGCTGGAGTTCCCTGCACTTCTGCTTCTGCTGGTCCCCTGGCTAATCCCAGCTCACACCCGCCTTTCCTGCCCTTGGCTTCTCCTGTCACAGCTGCTGGTTCCCATGGTCTTCTGCTAGACTTTCCTGTCATGGTGAACTTCTTCTTGTTTGTGAGCTCAGTTTGAGCAACACCTTTCCAACTGTTGTCTTCCTGTTTCCTGTTCACTCTTATAGGTTGGCGTCTGTTTTTCTGTCCCCAGTGTTCCCTAGCACCCTTCCCCTGTGGTATCCTCACTTTATTCCTGGTTCTGGCCCCTTGCTGCCCCTGCATTGTCCTGGTCAGCCTTCTTGACCGCCTCCCAGCCCAGCTGTGGAAGGTCCAGCTTTCCTACTGTGTTGAACTCACACCCGCACAGGGGCATCTGCCTGAGAACAACACTGGCCCTCACTGCCTGGTGACTTTCAGTACTGCGGGGGGCAGTTCTCCTATACCCCTTGCAGAACAGCTTCACCCCTGCCTCTCTAGTCTCCCACTGCGCCATCCCTTGCAACTGCCCTGAGCTCCTTCCTCACTGAATCTTCTGCCTTGTCGTCCTCAGGTCCCCGGCTCTCCCAGGGCTGGGCCACATGCAGCACGCTCCTCCTCTCCATAGTTCAGGCTGTCCCTCCCGGTGCCTGCACAGCCATCAGACCACCCCAGCAGCAGCTCCAGTTTCCCCTGCGTCTCAGCGTTCCTCCCTGGCAGGTCACTGTCAGCCCACCATCATTTGTACCATTTTTCAAAGCAAGGCCCTCAAACCCCATACCACCCCCTGTGCTTCTGCCTCATTTCTCATCACACGTGAAGCACAACTGTGCACCCGAGTAGCTTGCACCTCAGCCTCCTGTGTTCTCTTGAACATACTCAGGTGAGGTTCTGCCCCATTGTTCCACTGAGCCTTCTCTTGTCAGGTGACCTCCCGGCTTGTTCGAGTGGCCCTGCTTAGTGCCAATCAGGTGTCCAGCCAGTAGCCTGGAGCATGAGCCCTGGCTTTGCTCACTTTCCAGGAGTTCGGTGTGCATTTTGCCCTTAGTTGCTGGCTGCTCCTTCCTCGACTCTTCTGAGCCCCAGCCTTGGCGTGCCCACGTTTGGGCTTCAGACGCCGGACTCCCCTGACTTTGCCTTGGTCGGCCTTCTTGACAAAGTCCCAACCTCGACAGGTCCATCTTTCCATCTGCTCCAGGCCCAGGAGTACAGGGCCACGCTGCCTGGCCTCATGAGTGCTCCCTCCAGGCTTCTGCTCCACTACGTCTCTGGGACCCCTAATAGTGCATGCTTTGTGTCCCTCTGTCCCTCATCTTTTTTATGAAGCCACCCAGTGTATACATTAGTATTTCTTGCCTGTCCCCCTCACACTCAGGTGTGAGTCCCATGGAGTAGGAGGCTTGCTGGTTTGGGTCCTTGACTCTGAGCCCCAGTGCAGTCCTTAGCAGGTGCTCAGTGACCTGCACTGAGGCCATGTGCGTGTGAGCTCAGGTTTGAGGGAGTTAAAAAAGATTCTCCATTGGACTTCATTGAGATTCCTTCTCAAATGTTTTTTGTGGCCTGTATAGTAGATAACAGAACAACATAGAACCCTTGTAGTAAGGAACTGGCCTTACCATGTAGGTCCAGGTTTTGTTGCTGCAAAAGGAGCCGTGGCTTGAGTTGGGGTGGGGCACAGGCCCTTTCTGAACAAGTCCCTCCACTGTTGGATTGTTCTGTTGAACTCTTACATCGTCAGAGCAGTAAGAATTCTGATTATTGGGGCATTCTGGTTAGCTGGTTATAACTAGTAGATCACTAAATTAGGTAAATAATTTTGAAGATCAACTATGGACTTTAATCTTTATTTAGATTTTGTTTTTAAATGAGTACCTTATTTTTTTCAAAGCCAGTGTTTTATTCTAGTAGAGTCAGAAGAGGGTTTTTGTGTATTCTAAAATGTATGTGTTGCAATCAATACTGATTTATAAATGTCATGAAATTTTCTTTATTTTCATATTATTGATTATAAAAAACACCATCTTTGCATTTCTCCAGGTCATTCATGTTTTACAAGTCAGAAATGTTATTTTTAACTTTTCACTTTAAAGAATGAAAACTAGGTTCTGTTAGTGCTTCTGTTGCAAGTGGCAGGAGGCAGAGATCAGAGGGAAGCACTGGAGTTCCATCTCCCCTCCATTCTTGCTCTGCTCAAGTTAGAAGATCAGTGAACTGCGTCCAGGTGGACCTTTCTCACAACAGTTTATAAGCAGTGTCACCAGGAGAAGGAGTTCTGCCAATGACCATTGGAAGTGGGCATTTACCTTCTCAGGATTCCCCAACCTTCTGGTCCACTCAGCAGAAATAGTACCTGATTGCAGTCATTGTATTGCTTCAACTTGAGCAGAATCCTCTGGCATTCTTGTGGCATCAAAACGTTGCTTCCCCAGCATCTGTGCAGCCTTAGGTCCTAGAGAAAGGGGCCATAGTGCCCAGGCCTGTTTCTGCTGTGTTGGTAGAAAATACACTGCCGCCTGTGGCCATGCCTTCGAAGCCAGAGCAGGCTGAGTTGATTAGAAGGTGCTGGTTCCTGCGTGTGTGCTTTCTCTCATCTGGCATTCTCCTGCCTCCTCCTCGCTCCAGGCCTCGTCTAGGAACCGTCATGCACCGGGTGATCGGACTGGGCCTGCTTTACTTCATCTTTGCTGCTGTCGAAGGCGTGATGAGAGTCATTGGGGTAAAAACTGCATGATTCCCACCACCCTTTTTATTGGTATTGTGACATTTATTTTAGCTCCTGAGATTATTTTTTAAAACATAGAATTTATTTAAAAAAGACCCCAGCAGAGCTGTTTTCCTGTGAGATATTTCCCTTTTTTGTTACTTCCTGAAGAAGACAGAGTCCTTCTTAAAATGTTATGATGGGTTGTAACAATCCCAGCTGATGTCCTCCCCAGAATTTGCTCCATCTCAGAATCATTCAGTTATTCTTCATGAAGAATGTTTGTCTCTGTCATTATTCAGTCTGTACACTTTCATGTCTCCTTCATTGTGGATTTTAAAATGTGTCAAATGAACAGAAAGCTCATGATCCCCCCTCAGGCACATAAACATTACATTTCATCACTTTCCAAAGTCTCACTGGTTTGAGTTTTCTCTGTCTCTTGTGGTTGTTAGGTTTCAGCAGACCCCACTGTTAGACCCAGGAAGAGGTAGTGTTCTGGGGAAGGACTCTGGTGGCACAGGCAGCAGTGCTGGTGACAGGGAAGTGTTCATATTTTCAACTGTAAGATCTCTAGGTGTATAGCTTTGTTTTTCCTTGATAAGTGATTGGACCGAGTGATTAAAGTGACTGTATCCTAACTTGTCATTCCACCCAGAGTGACCTTTGGATTAGCTGTGTAAGTCAGATCATTGTGCACAGAGGGGTGAGTGTGTGTCACCACAGAAGCTTACCTTGTATACTGTGAGCTGACCCCAGGAGTAGAACTTTTGTCCAATAAATGTCAAAACCTCATTTTTCTTTCTGTCGTGTGTCACACATTTACCTCTGTTAAATCCACCTGTTCCTTTATTCTTCTAGATTTATTTTTTTTTTCATAATAATAATGAACTCTACATTTATATTTGTATGATTCACAGGAAATTTTTCTTTACTAGAAAAAAAGAGAAGATACATATTGCACATCTAAATGGATTGTACATAACATCTTAGTGACTGTTCTAGATATGACTAATCAGGGTGAGGTCTCAGTGGGTGCATGCCTCCAGTGCAGTCCTCCTTGTTTTACTTCTTTGTGTTCCTTCACAATGGGTCAGGAGAGTCAGGAGTCTGATTCATTAGCAGTCCTGGCCTTAGGTTTGCTGTGAGAGGGAGGAGATTGAAAGAGCTGGCTCAGGCGAGACTTGGGACTTGATGCTTTTTGTTTGCCAGCCCATAATAGTTTTACATTGCTGTTATCAAGTGAACTGATGACCATTTGACATTTATTACTACCAAACAGATAATTTCCACATGCTAAACACAGTTCTCTTAGGAGAGAAAATCTTTTATGTGACATAGTACAGAGATAAAATAAGCTGAATTGTGTTCCTTCATCAGATGATAATTGCTATACTATAATGAAACTTACATTCAGGTTTCCCCGTTTTTGTCTTCCAGGGTTCTAACCACTTAGCTGTTGTCTTGGGTGACATTATTTTAGCAGTTATTGACTCCATTTTTGTGTGGTTCATATCCTTTACTGTGTCCTTCTAAAGCAGTTTGTTGTATCATTAAAATCAGATTACTTTTAATTTGTAGTAAGAGAATGAAATATAGCTACAAATCATTATTCTCTCAGTGTCTAAGTTTAGTTGAAGGTGAAGAAGTGATAACACCCCAAATAAGGACTGTCTTTGTATTTTCTATTAGTTTAGCCAGCATTTAAGTGCTTCTTAGGTGCCTTGTACTGACAAGACATGGGTGAAGAAGACTACCTTCTCCAGGTGGTGAAATTGGAGGAGGATCCAAAATGAAGGAGGTTTGGCTGCCCAGGGCATTCATGGGAAAAAAAAGAGTTGGAAATGCCAGCCTGGACTGGACGGCAGCTCTGGTAGAGCACTGGCCTAGTATGCAGGAAGTCCTGAGTTCCATCCCCAGCAGTGCCACAAATACGAATAAAAAAATCACAGCCTCGGTTTGTTGAAGGGGTGAACTAGAGTTAAGAATCAGATCAGAAGTCTTATTGTGGGAGAAGGTGATAGCCGTGATGTGACCCAAGGAGAATATGCAGACCAGTGAAGTGAGGAGCTGGGATGGTCCTAGAGCCTGAAGGAGGAGCAGAGCTGAGGGAGATGGCAGCACCAGGAAACTGCCCTGAGGGGGGAAGGGAGCTGGGAAGGGCGTGGTCAGCAGTGGCCTGTGCTGTAAAGATTGCCATGTCCCCCACAGGCTGGGGAGGGGCTGCGCGTGTGGCAGCAGGGGGCGCTGTGGAGGCGGTGGTAATGGTTCTCCAGGGACCTGAGTCCTAGGTTGAGGGTGGAGAATCCCTGTCCTTTTTTCTTCTCTGGTGAGACTGGTAGAAATGGGAGGTATTCTAGAGAAAATGTGACCTGGTCAGAACAGAGTCCAGGTTGTGCATACCCTGGACACAGTCTGTTTCTTCCACATTAAATCCTGTTGACACTCTCCTCGTTGATAGGTTTCATGTTTACCATGTCTTTTTGTTTCCACCATGTAATACTTTCATCTTTTGCCACTGAATTTCCTTTTACTGTTTCCCTTGTATTTTCATTTTCTCATTTGTGTTTGTCACAGGAAGGGCCAGAGGGCTTGACCTTGTCCATGTCTCTTCTCTACAGGAAAGGGTCTCCTCTCTGCAGGTGTGCTATCAGAAGTAGTACTGCCCGTGGCTTCTCTGAGCCCCTAATGGGATGTTTTCTAAGCCTGGCCAGTCTAGTCTTTAAGTTCCCTGTTTGTGAATTCTCAGTGTACTTCCAAGTTGGAAAAACAACTACAGACTTTGAATTTATTATCCCTACTCTTCAAAGCAGTGTTTCTTAACCTTATTTGAGAACTTGGACCAGAAATGGCTTTGAAAATACAGTGAAGCTGCACAAGCTCCTCTCATAGAACATTCCCCACCGTAGGAGCCTTGTATAGGGCTATTGCAGACTTCCTATTTAATTATATCCACAGACCCCACTCAGAGTCTGAGGGTCCTCATTAAGAAATAACACCCTCTGGGTTTGGGGGCATGCTCCAGTACCTGCTGCTCAGGAGGCTGAGACAGTAGTAGTGCAAGTTCCAGGCCAGCCTGGGCACTTAATTGAGGCCCTGTCTCTGTCTGAAGCCCTGTCAAAATAAAAACCTGTGGATGTAAGTGGAAGAGTGGTCATGGGTTTAGTTCCTGGTACCAAGAGAAAGAAAACAGAAGACATCCAGAAATTAGAATCACCTTGGTGTCAGAGTAGCATGATGAGAGAAAGAAAATCTAGTATCCATTTCTGCTGGATGCTGGATCCTGAATTTGTAAAGTTTGTCTTCAGATGGCTGTTTGATAATTTCCATTACTAAAGCAGAAGGTCTGCTGTCTATACAAAAAACAAACCCAGCATGTGTCCCCCGGTGATCATAGGTGACAAAAGAAAGGTAGGACTCAGCTGGGTGCGGTGGCCCCCACCTGTAATCCCAGCACTTGGGAGGCTGAGGCAGGAGGATCTCGAGTTCAAAGCCAGCCTCAGCAACTTAGCGAGGCCCTAAGCAACTCAGTGAGACCCTGTCTCTAAATAAAATACAAAAAAAGGGCTGGGGATGTGGTTCAGTGGTGGAGTGCCCCTGGGTTCAATCCCTGGTACCAAAAAAAAAAAGGTAGGACTCGATAGAGCACTGAATGCTTTGACTAAAGACCTTGCTTCCTCTGAGTCTGAGGAACTTATTGCAGCTACTTGTGTAAGAATTGGACTCTAAAGTAATAGAAAAGAGCCTGAAAGTCTCAAAAGCCACAGCTTTTCTCAAGTGCGCTCCTGCTTTGTCTGCTCTGTTATGTTTTGCTGTTTTGCTGCAGGCAAGTGATTCTGACCTTGTCCTTCTGGCCAGCCTGCCTCTCTCCCTTCTCGACTCGGGCTTGTGCTGGTGGATATCCTTTCCTAGCACAGGCTGGGATCCTCGTTGAGGGTGGCGTGTCGAGCCCATTGGCTCTTGCTGCTGCTTTTGGTCATGGGAGGAATGTTTTAAACTGTACCTAAAACAGCAGTGTGTTGGTAAGTGAAGACTCAGGCAGCTTCCAGTTTGCTTTAGATACTTTTATTCCTTGACTTTTAAAAAACATTTCCAAATGATTAACAAGGCCAGGTTTTTTCATCTTGTTGTTTTAGGAATAAAAGTATTTGTGTAAGTTGTGACAGCAGCCCCAGTAGACTGGGTTGTGTTACTTACGAAATTCATGTTCTTTGTAACTTATTCATCCTATAAGAAGACTGAAAAGCAGTTTCATGGTTTCACAAACTCCTTTAATTTTCACATGAAAAGTAAGTTTTTGATTACTGAACTATTTAGAATTTAAAATAGGCATAAAAGCAAAACTTGCCATGTCTTCCTCAGTTCTGCCCCTGGTGGAGTTGAGTTCACCAGCCTTGCTGGTTGGACTGCTCCAGAGAGAACCAGTGATCAAGACAGAGACCTGACTGGAAACCCTGCTTCAGAAAGGCGATGTTACGAGCCCAGGCTCAGAAATCCCTAGCACTTGTGTTCTGGGAAGAGTCTGCTGTAGAAAAGCCCCTCCATACAGGATGTGGGTCAGACCCAGCACCGAGCTTACCTGCAGGAGGCCAGATGCAACCCTCTAGATGCCCCTTCTGTGCCTCATGAGTGATTAGCTGACATCTGGCTATCCACTGGCCAGTCTGCACCAAATACTGTCTGTACTACACTTTAAGCCTTCTCTTTCCCAAGGCCCTGAACTTTGATCCATAGCCTAAGCCAGCACAGTCCTCCAGAAGGGCCTTCTCTCACCTACTGAACTCAAGGAAAGCCCCAGTCAGTGTCCATCCAATCCCACTACCCACTCCTGTTCCTTCTTTCTGGCCTCACCCTCCTCTAACTTTTGTGGCTCTTACAGATGCGTTTGCTTGTCCTTGTGTACAATAGCCCACCCTCTACAGCCGTGTGTCCAGGAAGGTCTCCACCTACCAGAGTTCTGATCTGTTTTGCATATGGTTTTTAATTTATAGAATGGAATTGGTAGATGATTTAACTTCCTAATTATGGTTATTCATCATAATTATTGATTCACCAGAATCAAAGAAGAATAGACTAGAAAAAACAAAATAGGAAAGAAGTGAGCAGACAAGCTTGAGCGAGATGACATGTCTAGGCGCCTTCTGTAGCGCATCTGCCTGGGATCTGGTGTGCACAGCATTCTCCAGGGCTGCACCAACCAGGTCTCCCTGCCAGCGGCTTTCTGTTGCATCTGTTCACTCATCCCAGACAGTGGGGAACTATAAAGCAAATTCTGTGTACCGCGAGTGTTGGAATTATATAGTATTGACTGTGATCACATTTTCTGTTTTTATTAGCTTCAGATTTTAGGAATGGTGTTAGCAGTATTAACTTTGGAAATGTACAAGATTCTTGCTATGGTTCTTAGGTATTTATTGTTATTTAAGGTATTTCCCTTAATGATTGTCACATTTTTATAAGTCTGGCACAAACGATGAAGACCCTGAGACTGAGGAAGAACACAGTGAAATTTTCCTTATACAGGCATTTTACAAATACTCTCATATTTGCTGTGCTGGGTAAGTGATTGACTTTTTCTTATTATGATAAAGCATTTTGATATTCCTGTTCTTTCCTACAAAGGTGACTTTTTAATGTATATTTCAGCTTCTATAGTATTCATGGTGTGGACAACCAAGACATTTAGAATTGCAAAATGCCAATCAGTAAGTAAACCTTCTTAGTTAAACAGTCATTTTTAATTATACTATTACATTTTGTGGAATTATGAAGAATTTAGTTTGTTCACAAATAAAGATAATTTTAATGGAAAATTTCCTTTTACTTTGACCTATATTGTACAGAATTATCAAAACTTTGCCTCTTTTAAATGAATCTAAAAAAAGTTTTTCTAAATCTCCTTATCTATCATGCCTTTTTCTAAACTTTTTATAGATTTTGAAAAAAATTCCCTTCCTGTATAGTTTAAAATAATAGGAAAGGTCTGTAGCTGTAGCTCATTAGTAGTGTTTGCCTAGCATGTGGGAGACCCTGGGTTCAATCCAAGCACAGAAAGTAATAAATAAAAAGACAGAAAACCTTTTTCTCCTTGTATACCATGAAGTTGGGTGGGCTTTCTTTTTTCTTCTTTTTTTTTTTAATCTTTTTTTTCTTTTGGTACTGGGGATTGAACCCAGGGCTAGGCACGTGCTAAGTCCACACTCTACACTGAGTTATACACCAGCCCAGTTTTCCGGGGAAAGCCCAGTCTGGGTGGGACTGGAGTCCTTGAGCCTGGCGTTTGTCCATGCTGCTGTGCTCAGTGTGAACCTGCAGGAGCTGCTCCCTGGGGGTTGTCTAGGTGGAAGAAAATGCCTTTCTCAGACTTGCAACATGAAAGACCCTCTTTTAGGGGTCTTTTGAGATTTGGAGCTAGTCTCTAGACTGGCATAAATAATCACAAAATGCCGCTCAAGTCCTGAGTGGCTGCTGACTTGAGGACAATTTGATGAAAGAAGAGGTTGGACCTTCTGGAGCTCCTGTCTTCTCCTCCTCTCATCTTAATACTTTCTAGTCAAAGTTCTTAGTGTATTTGTAGGATTTTTTATTTTCTAAATCTTTCTGTTCACCCCAAAATTTTATGGAAGTGTATGTTCATGGGTATAAATAGCCCTTTAGAAACATTTCAAACAATATAGCTTGCTTAAAAAAATAGGCACTTGTTTATTTGGAAGACTGACTTGTTGGAGAGATGTCATTAGTACTTGTCATTATGCTCTGTTTGGATGGGAAATGTGTTATGTTTATCAGAAAATTAACTTTTCATGTTTGAATTGCTCTTATTGTAGGATTGGATGGAACTCTGGGTGGATGAGGCATTTTGGAGCTTCCTTTTCTCACTTATCCTTATTGTAATAATGTTTTTGTGGAGACCATCAGCAAATAATCAGAGGTACCTAGCATACAGAGTTTTAAGTTGGCAGGCATTTGTTGACCACCTTCTAGAGTCAAAAACACTTAGAGAAACTGGGGTGGGGGCAGTCTTTGCTTTTAAGCAGTGTATAGTCAATCAAGTAGGGCAGCAGACATGGCAAGTTCCAGACAGTGAAGTGAGAGGTGTGTAGACCACAGAGGGAGAGGGACAAGGACCACTCCAGGTGGGAGCATGCTGGTGTACCATTAGGAAAGAGCAGATGAGGAAGACTGAGCTGGGGAAGGAGGTGTATCTTCTGGGTGGTAGGAAGGCAAATCAGGCAGTTTGGTCAGAACTGAGGTTGAGTCTCTCTCTCGCTTTTTTTGACATGGTGCTGGGACTTGAACTCAGGCCTTCATGTATATTAGGCAAGCGCTCTACCACTGAGCTACAGCCCCAGATGGAAGATTGAGTATCTCTTATCCAACATGCTTGGGACAGAAGAATTTCAGATTTTGGAATTTTCTCAGTTGTTAAATATTTGCATAGACTTTAATGGTTAAACAATCCTAACCTGAATATCTGAAATCCAAAATGCTCCAAAATCTGAAACTTTATGGAGCACTGGCATGATGTTTGGAACATTTTTAGGTTTTTGAATTAGGGATGCTCCACTTGTACTTATATTTTAGGGAAATAAAGCTGGAAAGGAAGGCTGGGACCAGAGTGGTGCAGGGCTGAGTGCCATGCTCAGAAACTCATGCCTTAGTCTGCAGGGATGGGAAGCCCACCTTCTGCCTCACCCTCGACCTGAGGAAAGAACTGGTACACTTCTTGTTTGTCCTTCAAGGAAAAAATGAAGAAGTATCCACCAGTCTGTGTGTTTCTCTCTCCCTTTTAAAAAATAGTAGTCATACATTCATGGCACTGTTTTACACCTTTCTGTTTAAGATGCATTTTTTCATGTTGTCATGTGTAGACCCATTACTTCTAAAAAAAAAAAATTGTTTTTTGGTAGTGGGGATTGAATCCAAGGGTGTGTTAACCACTGAGCCACATCCCCAGCCCTTTTTATATTTTATTTAGGGACAGGATCTTGCTAAGTTGCTTAGGGCCTCACTGAATTGCTGAAGCTGGCTTTGAACTGATGATCCTCTTGCCTCAGTCTCCCAAGTGCTCGGATTACAGGCATGCGCCACCACGCCCGGCCCTTTTTACTTTTTGAGACAGGGTCTCCCTAAGTTGTTTAGGGCTTCACCAAGTTGCTGAGGCTGGCCTTGAACTTGTGATCCTCCTGCCTCAGCCTCCCAAGCCACTAGGATTACAGGTGTGTACCACCATGCCCAACTCACCATGTTATTTTTAAAGACTCTGTGGCATTCCTCAGTACAAATATAGCAGTTTATATGAGCAGTTCTCAGTTACTAGACATTTTGTTTTTAGACTCTTGCTGTTATCAACAGTTCTCTCTGAATGCTGTTGGACATCTGTCTTGATACACTCTTGTTAGTGGATGAAAAGCAGATGGGACTTTGATAGATATTGCCACAAGGCCTTCGAGAAAGGTGTTCTTAATTAACACTCCATCAGCAGGGGGTTTGCTGTGTGTGGCTCCATCAGGGCTTTATTTCCACCAGTCAGACTTTCTCAGGGGACAAGCTAGAACATCATGGGCAGGAAGGAGAACCTAGAGTGGAGAAAGAAGCATGGCAGAACATACCCTTGCCTGAGCATGTAGATTATATAGATTGCAGAATTGCTTTCCAGAAAGACTACCACTTCTGCTTTGACCAACAGGAGTTTACAGTAGTTCTTGCTGACTCAAGAATAAAATAATTAAATTTTTTATTTTTTATTAAAGAAATAAACTTTTAAAATATAAGCTTTTATATGTAATGACTATTTTAGATTAAAAACTAAAACAAATAGGTTTAATCACACTCATGAAACTATCCCTTCTTTTTTATACAGGTATGCATTCATGCCCTTAATAGATGATTCTGATGATGAAGTTGAAGAATTCATGGTAACATCTGAAAATTTAAGTGAGTGTGTATGTTTTCTTTTTAAGCAACCATTGTACTTATTGTAACAGATCAGATCTTTACCTGATGTGATTCATGGCCACAGGCATCGTTTAAAATTCCCCTATAAAATATTTGAAAAACATTATCTAAAGGAGCCTTTATTATCATAAACACTAACAAAAAGAAAAGTCAGTGGTTAAGTTTTGGAGATTGCCATTGTAGTTCGAGCTTTTGTTCCTCATTTTTGAGAGCAAAAATGCTCTTAAAGTATTAGGGTAAGCCTGTGGTTCTCACCCATGCCTGGGTGTATTGTGCTCAAGGCTGGAGCAATGTGTGTAGTACAGTGGTTGCTGAGTTTCTGTGGATCGTGTTTTCTAGCTCTTTGAAAAGCATGCATACCTTCGATTTCCCAGTTATGCCCAAAGCATTTCTAATTATGGTTTTAGTACCATTTTCATTTTTCTGTTGATTTCTATATCACATTTTGTAATTTGGTTTATTTTACCATAATACTCTAATTAAACATCATTAAGGCAGCATCAATATGTAATTCAGATGCTTAGGGTAATTTTATCTATTCATCTTGCTTTCTTCTTTAGTTTCTCTTATTAGTAACATTCTTTTTCATAATTTGTTTTGATTCTCTCATTATCTAAAATTCTTTGAAAATGTACCTTCTACCCAGTCAGCAAAAATCATAGTGTAATCAACAGGCCTCCTGCATCCCCCTTCTTTACTTCTTCTTACCTTACTCTCACTTGCAAGCAGTTCTTCCATTCTTTTTTTTGATCCTCCTGTTAAGAAAATTCAGAAACCTGAAAAGCTTATTCACCATTAAAGTATTAAAAGTCAGTGCTTGAAGTTCCAGCTTCCCATAATGATGGGGCAGACTGTATTGGACAAACCTTTGTGTTGATATTGAACTAGTAAGTGCTAGACGAAGCACTGAAAAAAATAAGTACTTGAAAGCACTGGAGAGCAACAAAAAAGGCAGAAACTTTGGGTAACCGGGGGTGGGGATGCTGAAGGCAAAGTGGCTCTCTTCTGAGTTCCCATCTGCAGAGCTCTTGCCCTGAGTGCATGGTCTCCGCAAGACGTGGCAGTGGTGGGGCTCAGGGATCCGGGTGGAGAGGGGAATGTGGGGCCATCTGAGCGCCTGGAAACCATGGGGAGAAATCCACAAAGAAGTGAGCCACTGCTTGGAACTCAGAACACACAGTCCTTGAAACCACTGCCCATGCCTGAACTGGGTCTGTGCAGAGCAAGACTGCACCACTGCAAGACTCACCAGTGGTGAGATGAAGGACATCTGCCTGGGGAGCAGAGCAGAGGTATCCCGGGCTGCCCACTATGGCTTTGAAAAGCGAGTCTCAGCAAGTGAAAGGGCTTAGATGGACACCTTGGGCTCTCCTGGAAACTCATGAAAGGGCCACATTCCAGGACCATTGGGATTCGCCTAGAACTAAAGTGGATCTGAAGTAAAGACACCTAGTGGGTGATCCAGGGGAAATTCAGGAGAGAGATGGACCCTGGGAGAAAGACATACAGCCAGGAAGAACCAGAATGCTACAACTGAAAATAAGATATCTGATGTAAATTCATTGGATTGGATTAATAGGAGATGAACAAATTGGATACACAGAATAAAAGAGTGAACATTTGGAGACAGATCAGAAGACATTTTATAAACTGAAAATTAGAGGCAAAAGACTAGAAACAAAGTGAAGGTAATTTTGGTGACCTGTGACCTTTTTAAACATTCAGCATAACAAGTCCAGAAGAGGAGGGGAAAAAATTAGCCAAATGTTTTCCAGACTCGATTATTAGCATCAACCCAAGGATCAGCACAACTCTTAACGAGAGATACAAAGACTAGTGTTTGGGGGCCTCAGAGGCAGACTGCTGAAAACCAAGACAGAGAGCTTTTCCAAGAAACCAGTGGAAGAAGGTTCATCAGACTCAAGAGACCAGTGACAGCAGACTGGAAGTCTTCAAGACAGTGAAATGACATTTTTAAAGTAGTTCTAAAAATTTGCCAACCCAGAATTCTGTATCCACAAAAATGTTTTTCAACAGTGAAAGTGAGATGAGGGTATTTTCAGGCAAATGAAAGCTCCAAGAATTGGTCATTAGCAGATCTGGCCTAAGAAAAATGCTAAAGGAAACTGAAGAGAAACACTATTAGTTTGAAGTCCAGCTATCAAAGAAACAGAGGGAAAAGTCAGTTGACCTTTTATAGCAAAAATAGTGAAGGTGTATTGGGTTTGTAAGGTATATGGAAGTAAAGATATGACTGTAGCATAAAGAACTACAGGTGTGAATGAAATCAATAGCATGTTATAGTTTCTGTATTCAGAGTAGATTGTGATAAGTAAGAAACATTTTGGAATCTTTGAAGCATCTAGTTAAAAAGTATAAGCCGGATGTGGTGGCGCACACCTGTAGTCCCAGCGACTCAGGAGGCTGAGGCAGGAGGATCGTGAGTTCAAAGCCAGCCTCAGCAACTTAGCAAGGCCCTAAGCAACTCAGTGAGACCCTGTCTCTAAATAAAATACAAAATAGGGCTGGGGATGTGGCTCAGTGGCCGAGTGCCCCTGAGTTCAATCCCTGGTTCCAAAAAAAAAAAAAAGTATAGAGAGCTAGGCATGGTGGCACATACCTATAATTCCAGTAGCTCAGGAGGCTGAGGCAGGAGGATCACAAGTTCAAAGCCAACCTCAGCAAAAGAAAGGCACTAAGCAGCTCAGTGAGACCGTGTCTCCAAATAAAATACAGAATATAGCCGGGGATGTGGCTCAGTGGTCAAGTGCTCCTGAGTTCAACCCCGCCCCCCGCCCCCGCCAAAAAAGCACATGGAGATATAGCTAAAAAGCCAACAGAAGAGATAGAACAGAATATTAGAACATAACCCAAAAGGAGATGAGAAGGGAAAGACAGAGGAACCAGCATAAAACAAATTACAATGTGGTCGATGTAAACCTAACTATTTTAATAATTGTAGTAAAGCAGGTGGACTGAATAGGTTCAGAGATTGTTAAACTGTTCTTTTTAAAAAGGGAAATTCAGCTTATATGTTGTTTATCGGAGACACTTTAAACATGACACATGTGACTGAAAGGAAGGATGGAAAATGCTAGACCATGGAAACACCAAGCATAAGAAGGTCAGTATGGTTGTGGGTTTTTTTTTTTTTTTTTTTTTTTTTTTTTGCGGTGCTGGGGATTGAACCCAGGGCCTTGTGCTTGCAGGGCAAGCACTCTACCAATTGAGCTATATCCCCAGCCCAGTATGGTTGTGTTTTGATGAAGCAAACTGCAAGACAGAATCACCAGGATTTTTTTGTAAATTTTTTTTAGTACTTGATGAACCTTTATTTTATTTATTGATTTATTTATATGTGGTGCTGAGAATTGAACCCACTGCCTCATGCATGCTAGGCAAGCACTATACCACTGAGCCACAATCCCCAGCCCTTACCAGGATCTTTAAAAGATCTTTTCAGCTGGGCATCGTGGTGTACCCCTGTAATTCCAGTGACTCAGGAGGCTGAAGCAGGAGGATTGCAAGTTTGAGGCCATCCTCAGCAACCTAGGGAGGCCCTGTCTCAAAATAAGTACTGGGTATGAAGCTTAGTACTCCTGGGTTCTATTCCTAGTACCTAAATCAATAAAAGTTTAAAAGCATCATTTCTTTTTTTTTTCTTTTTTCTTTTTTTTGAGAACAAGGGAAATGTTTTACTGCTTTGCTTGCAAAAGAGAAACAGGGGACTTGTGTCCCAGAGCCTGTGATTCTGCCTGTCAGGAGGAACAGGGGGCTTTTAAAGAGGTGATTGAGAGAAAATGGATTGGGGAGGAGAAGGTTTAGGGAAAAGAAGATCAGGGAGAAGGTCAGGGAAAAGAACACTGGGAAAAAGAAAAAAACATAGAAGTTTAAAAGTGACAAGGGATATAGTCAAAGCATCAAGTAAACCTCTGTTACATTTTCCCACTGTTGATTTCTAGCTTCCATTTCTATGGAAAGTGGGCAACGAGATCCCCAAACTACTTCCTGCTGAAAAGGGGCAATGGAAAGGGTCTTTAGAATGGAAGCTTTTTACTGTTGTTGCCATTCTGTCTTCTAGGTTTTTGTTGCAAAAGCATCATTTCTTAACAATAAAACATTGACTTTACCAAGTTGATGCACATGAGTTAAGCAAAGCCACAAAGCCACAAAGTCATCAACCTTGACTGACCTGTTCAAGTCCACATTGAAGCAGATAGACCATGCCTATGGCTTTAAAAGTCTTGAAAATATTTCCAAAAGGGCTGGTGGTTAATTCAGCAGTAGAGTGCTTGCCTAGCATGTGTAAAGACCTGGATGCAATCCCCAACACCACAAAAACAAAGTTCAAAGATTACAGTCATGCAGAGTGTGAACTGTGACCACTATGGAATTAAATTAGGCACTAATGACAGAAGAGACCTAGAAAGAATCAAACATTTGGAAGTTGGTAGCACATTTCTAAGTAACTAATGGATAGAAGAAATTACAAGGGATAGTATAAAATGTTTTATAACAAATTTTGTGGAACTAGCACAGTCCCTAGAGGAAAATGTATAGCTTTAATGGCAGTAATTACTAAGAAAAGAAACATGCAAAAGTAGTGATTTATGTATCTCAGAGCTGAAAAAAAAAGGAGAACAAATTAAAACTGGACTAATTAATCAAAAGGAAGGGAATTACAAGTTGTTAAGCACCTATATTGTAAAATGAAAAGCAGAGAAAATCAGCAAAGCTGAACATCATCTTCAAAGGGCTTAATAGAAGTGGAATTTACTGCAAACTAGTCTAAAAGAGAGATGAAGATAATTACTACCAGTGTAGAAAGAGAGACTTCTAGTGTCAGGAGCGGTAGGACCTTCTAGCAGTCATGGGCCTGGATAGGTAATTTCACGAACAGCTCGGTGGTAGTCAGTTGGGCACCTTGGATGAAGGAGACAAAGCCCTGGAAAAGGTGCACCCAACAAACTCTCCTAATCTTAGTTCTCAACTTGTGCCACTAAGTCTGAATAGAAGTCTGTTAAAGAAATTTGGTTGGTAATTTAAAATATTCCTAAAAAGTACCAAGTCCAAATGGCTTCCCTAATGAATCTTTCAAATAGTTCATTGAGGAAGAAGTCTTCTACCAACTCTAGAATGTAGAGGAGATGGGAATACTTTCCAGTTTGTTTCATAAAGCTAGCACAACTAAGATGCCAAAATCTAACAAAGATATTACTAGAAGAGAAGTATTACAGACCAACATCAGTGAGTGGAGACATTAAAATCCTTTAAAAGTATTAACAAAATCCAGTGAAGTATGGAAAGGCAATCATCATCAGGGGTTTTTATCCCAGGGTCGTTAGCCTGTTTTAACATTTTGAAAATCACTTAGTGTAATTCATCATATTAAAAGAATGGAGAAGCCAAGGACAGTGGCGCTCACCTGTAATCCCAGCTCCTCAGGAGGCAATGCAGGAGGATCGCCAAGTTCAACTTAATGAGATCTTGTCTCAAAATAAAAAAAGTAATAAATAAAAGGAGCCCGGATGTAGCTCAGTAGTAAAGTGCTCTGGGTTCAGTCCAAGCACCAGAAAAGAAAGAAAAATTATATAAATATCTCACTAGGTGCAGTTTATAAAAATCAACTTCACAAATTAATTTTGGAGTGGCATGAAAAGACTGTACAGCTGTAGTCATACTCAGTGGTGAAAGAGCAAGTGCCTTTCTCCCAAGATGGGCCTGTGCAAGGCTGTTGCCTCACCAGAGCAAGCTGCTCAGTTCTTGTGGAGGCTCCTGGTGCAGGGCCAGAGCAGGCAGCAACCCCAGAGGAAAAGGTGTGCCCATGTTTGGGAGAGGTATGAGGACTTCTTATGTGCAGATTGCAAGCTTGTATGTGTGGAAAACCCTACAGCATCTGCAGAAGGTGGGGTAGAACCAGTAAGTGACCACAACAAAATCTTACCAGGTATTTTTCTATATACTAACTGAAAGTAGGAAAGTTAAATTGGAGACATTGTAATACCTTTAAAAGTAAAATATTTAGCCAGGCGTGGTGGCGCACACCTGTAATCCCAGTACTTGGGAGGCTGAGGCAGGTGGATCGCGAGCGAGTCCAAAGCCAGCCTCAGCAACTTAGCGAGGCCCTAAGCAACTCAGTGAGACCCTGTCTCTAAATAAATACAAAATAGGGCTGGGGATGTGGCTCAGTGATCAAGTGCCCCTGGGTTCTATCCCCAGTACCCCCCGTTCCCCCAAAAAAAGTAAAATATTTAGGGGCTGGGATATAGCTCAGTTGGCAGAGTGCTTGCCTCACAAGCACGAGGCCCTGGGTTCAATCCCCAGCACCACAAAAAAAAAAAAAGTAAAATATTTAGGAACAAGTTTATTGAAAAAATGTAAAGAATCTCTGCAATGAAGACCATGAAGTAATGCAGAAAGAAATTTTAGAAAAAGGAAATACAGAGACATAGTGCATCTATGAATTGGAACTCTTAATATTAAAACTGTCAATTCCCCAAACTGAGAAGTACATTGAGGGCAGTCTGAGTTATAATTCTAGCTGACAAAGAAATAGACACAAAGGTCAAACTGATTTTAAAATGCATGTGGAAAAGCAAAAAACCTGGGAGAGTTTAAACCTTCTTGAATCATGATGTGGATACACCTTGAAAATTCATTAAATGAAAGAAACCAGTGGTAGAAGTAAGCCCACACGTGTGGTCAGCTGACTGGATGAGGGCACCAGGGTATTTATAAGGAGGTAGTCTTTTCCACAGAAGGTTCTGGAACAACTGTCTGAACATATGGGAAAGTCACCTATATTGCTAGCACACATCTGATCATAATTAAATTGAGGTGGATCGCAGACTTAAGGATAAAACCTTAAATTGTAACTCTTCCAGATAAAAATAGGAGCTGTCCATGACCTTGGATGAGGTAATTTCTTAGAACCAAAACAGTAACCATAAAATTTTAAAAATCAGTAAAATAGGCTTCATTGAAAATCAAAATATTGCCAGGCATGGTGGCGCATGCCTGTAATCCAAGCGACTTGGGAGGCTGAGTCAGGAGGATCGCGAGTTCAAAGCCAGCCTCAGCAACTTAGTGAGGCCCTAAGCAACTCAGTGAGACCCTGTCTCTAAATAAAATACAAAATAGGGCTGGGGATGTGGCTCAGTGGCCAAGTGTCCCTGAGTTCAATCCCTGGTTCCAAAAAAAAAAAAAAAAAAAAATCAAAATATTATGCTCATCAGCAGAAACTTTAGAAAATAAAAAGACTACCCATAATGTGGGATAAAATTTTCTCAATAAATGTATCTGACAGAGGACTTACATACATTATGTAAGAATTCCTCCAAACCTGTAAAAGATAACCTGCATTGTAAACGGGCAGGAGACCTGAGTGGACATTTCACCAGAGAAGACAGCAATAGTGAAAAGCATGGTAACAGGTGCTCCACATCCTTGTCATCAGGGAAACAGCTCAGGCCCTAATGAGATGCCACCACACATCCCTTAGAGGCCTGAAAATACAAGGCCCACAGCACGATATGCTGGAGAGGACCTGGCAGCGGAGTGTTTCATGCAGTACGGAAGAAAACAGAAGGCTGGAGGAGTGCTTAAGAAGCAGCTCCACAGTTTCTTAAAAAGCTAACCTTACAGCTGTCAGGCAGTCCAGCCATTCCACTCCAAGAGGAAATGAACCAGGTGTCCACAAAAGAACAGGACGGTTGACAACCACTTTACTCCTCATTGTCCTAACCTGGGAATGATACAGATGTCTATCAACAGGTGAGTGGATGAAGAAGTTAAATACTATCTAGTAACAGAAAGTAACCAGCATCCTACAACAGGAGTGAATCTAAGAATTTTATGTTTCATGAAAGCACTCAAATCCAAAAGAACATACGATCCTTAGATGGTAGTTCTGTGTATGAAATCCTTGGAGAGGCAAAATGAGCCACGTGATCATCTCAGAACAGGGTTGCTTCTGATGGGATTGATTGGAAGGAAGAAAAAGAACCTTCTGTGATGTGGGAAGTGTTAAATCTCTTGTTTGGGATGGTAGTTACACATGTGTACATGTTTGTCAAACCTCTTTAGCCTGTACACTTAAAATTTGTGTATTGTCATATGACTGTACTTCAGTTTTTAGGAATGAATATATTGTACCTCTTAGAGAAATACTGTAATTCCCAGTGTCCCATAGAAACATTTTTAGATTCCAGGACTTCATCTTGGTTTATTATATCATTTTATGCTGTTGATCCCACGATAATGTACCAATTGTCCTAGTTTGTGGAGAAGCAATATTTGTAAATTATTGTAATGACAAATGTGAATACTTATTGGGCCTAGATTTTGTGTCAGGTACTTTTTATGTGCTAAGTTGTTTAATGCTTCCCAGAATTCTGAGAGAGACACTGTAATCCCCATTTTAGAGTTGGGAATGCTAAGTCATTGCTTCGCCCAAGCTTACATAAGAAGTACCAGATTCCAAGTGAAGCAGTTTAGTTTAGGACCCACACTCTTGACCTGTGCCCCACTGAAACTGCTGACATAAAGGAAAAGCCTCGGTCAAATATGAAAGAAATCTCTTTCTTCCTTATTTTATTTCTACCATAAGCACATTCCATGTCTCTTTCCTCACTCATATATCAGCAGAGTAAAAAAATAACCCAAATATATGTTTTAATCTTGAATGTGATATTGCAAATCCTCTAGATTTCCAAGTCCTTAAACTGAAATGAATTGAAACTGAGGAAATCTGTGTGTAGGTAGCCTTGTTTGAACTCTAAAGCTAGGTTTCAAACTAGCAACTTGAAAACCTGGTTGTTCAGATGAACAGTTGTCAAAACCTCTCCCTGGAGGACACTGTGAAGAAAAATCTGCCAGGGCAAAGATGCACACCACAAGGCCTCACTGAGAGAAGGAATCTAGAAATGCTGGTCTTCCAGAGGGGAAGAGTGGACTGATGGTTGCCAGAGGCTGCAGGGGACTGGGAGGGAGAGGGTAGGACTGCGAACAGGTGCAAAGCACAGGCAGGCAAAGGGAGTTCCAGGGGGACTGCAGTTGGCCACGATAACTGCACGTTTCAAAGTAGCTAGAAGAAAGGACTCTAGTGTTTCCAGCACAAAGCAGTGATGGCTGTCTGAAGGCATGGATATGCTAATCACCCTGACTGATCATGGCACATTGTGTACATGTATTGAAATATCCCAGCAACCCATAAATACAATTATTATATCAATTTTAATATAACTTTTTCCATACCTCTTTCCTACATCTTTAAATGACATAGTAAAGCTAGCATTCTGCCCAGAGTTTCCACTATTAACTCTCCTTTAGGGGAAAAAAAAAAAAGCCTTAAGGGGTTATTAAATGTGAAGTAATAAAAATATTATTTTGTAATTTACATATTTCTTTGTTTCTTTACGTAGCTGAAGGTATAAAATTAAGAGCCTCAAAAACTGTTTCCAATGGAACAGCTAAACCTGCTACTTCAGATAATTTTGTGAGTATAGTATGTATTTAATAGAATCTCAGTCTTTAATACTTCAGAATTGGTAAGAGTCTGCTATTCATAGATTGTCAGAACAGTTTCAACCATGGTTTTTGATATACACATAACTGTTACCATTTGGCAATACTAGTTCAGTACCATAACTATAATATCCATATTATAGATTCTTCTCAAAAGTGCTGTCCTTGGGCCAGCAGTATGAGCGTCACCTGGAGCTATTAGAAATGCAGAATCTGGGCTGGGGATATAGCTCAGTTGATAGAGTGCCTGCCTTGCAAGCACAAGGCCCTGGGTTCAATCCCCAGCACCGCAAAAAAAAAGAAAAAAGAAAAGCAGAATCTCAGGCCTAACCCAGATTTGCAATTCTGAATCTGCTTTCTAACAAGATTCCATGAGTGATTATGTGCATTAAAGAGTAAGAAGCTTTTTATAATTATAGTTTGTGTTGACTTTTAATCATATTAAATTGATTCTTGAATCCATTTTAATAGCATGTGTTACCTGTTGGGAAAAGAATTTTGTGTTATCCACAGTTATTAAAATCAGTAGATTTTATTTCTTAATGAACTCTGGAAGCTTGAATAAAATGGTATGATGTAGAACATGGATATTTTGTACATAACAGTAATGATTTTGAAGATAAAGGAAAATAGAAATGCCTATTTTTGAGTTTATACTCTGCTGTCTTAGAATTATATATGCTACAAATAATACTTTGTAAAAAACTGTATATGCATTTGAGTTCTTTTTTTCTCTTTTTGGTACTGGGGATTGACCTCAGGGGCACTCCACCACTGAGCCACATCTCCAGCCCTTTTTTGTATTTTATTTAGAGACAGGGTCTCACTGAGTTGCTTAGGACCTTGCTAAGTTGCTGAGGCTGGCTTTGAACTTGAGATCCTCCTGCCTCAGCCTCCCAAGTGCTGGGATTACAGGCGTGCGACACCGCCCCCGGCACATATGAGTTCTAACAGGATAGATGATGTTTGAAAATGTTCTCTGTTGTATTTGGTAAATTCTCTAATTTTTTATATTTGGTAATAATCTTTTACAATGTGTTCTTTGAGTAGTTTCATAGCAATTTAAGCATTCAGAAAATATTATATTTTCCTGTATTTGGTGTTAGAACTACAGGCTGAACATCAGTAATCAAACATTCAAAATCCAAAATACTTCAAAGTCACTCTGACACAAATGGAAAGTTCACACTGTGAAACTTTATTTCATGCTCAAAATTTTTACAAACATTGTATGAAGTTCCTTTAGGGCTGTGTGCATAAAGTGCATACAAGTCATAAATGAATTTTGTGTTTGGACTTGGGTCCCATCCCTAAGCTGTCTCATCATGCATATGCAAATATTACCATATCTGAAAAAGTCTGAAGTTTGAAAGACTTTGGTCTCAACCATTTTGGATAGGGATACTCACCCTGTATCCAAATATCAATTTCTTACTTTTTCCCCTATTCCAGTGATGTATCTCAGGGTATTTTAAAATGCATTATTTGCAAACATAGCAAGTCGTGCGGGTGCACTCCTGTAATCTCAGCAAATTGGGAGGCTGAGGAAGAAGGATCACAAGTTTGAGGCCAGCTTGAGCAATTTAGTGAGACCCTGTCTCAAAATAAAACTTAAAAAGGACTGGGACTAGTTCAGTGGTAGAGTGCCCCTAGGTTCAGTCCCCAGTACCAGAAAGAAAGACGTTTTTGCAAATGTGTTAAGAAAATAGTTTTTCGTTTCTCTAAATTAGGTGCAGTTAGGTCTTGATCAGAGACAGGGTACCGTACTCTCATTGATCTATTTCTACTCAAGACCCACTCAGAGAACAGGATTCCTATTAATCCTGGCTCAGTTGCTTTCTCTCTATTGGTAAGCATAGTGCAGTTCATACTAGAACTAGAGCATTCTGTGTAGCCAGGTAGACAATAAAGTAAATTTTGATTTCTTTTACATTATAAAACAAAATATTCAGTATACCTTATACTTTTCTGTTTTCTCTGAAATGATTATGAGCAAGTTCCTATTGGGGAAAAAAATTGTAGATAGCCCAGGTTGCATACCTGCTCCTTTTCTTGTCTCTCTAGAGATGTGAGCACAAGCACAGTGACACCTGGCTTTGCTAAGGTAGATTATTTGGCCCATCATCCTTTTTCTGTTCAAAAATTATTAACTTGTCATAAATTTTTTTGTGGGGGGAGTACTGAAGCTCTAACCCAGAGTTGCTCTACCACTGAGCTACATCCCCAGCCCTTTTAATTTTTTGAGATAGGGTCTCACTAAGTTGCTAAAGTTCTCACTATGTTTCTGAGGCTGGCCTCGAACTTGAGATCTTCCTGTCTCAGCCTCCCAAGTTCCTGGGCTTACAGATGTGCACCACAGGACCTAGCTAATTCATAAGAACTTCAGCAAATTAGGAAGCATAGAAGTGTGGAGAAGCAAAAAAGAAAAAAACAATGCAAATCAACGTTCATGCAACTATTTTCTATCTTATGTGTCAACTCTGTTGTGTTAGAGTTGTTTCTCAGGACAAAAAAATAACATGGATGCATCTGACAAAAATCAAAAAGTGAAAAAACTGAAATCAGCATTTTATTTGCCTGTTTATGAACACACTGTCATAATTTCCGTGTGGCATATGTACCAACTTCTTGGGACACAGCAACTAAAAGAATGTCATGGATTTGAACTTAAATACTTATATTCTTCTAAAAAATTCTTTCAAGTGATATTAAATGCTAAATACAAATATTTATTTCTACAGGATGAAGATTTGAAGTGGGTGGAAGAAAATATTCCCTCTTCATTCACAGATGTGTAAATATTCTCTGTTAAAATCTCAACTTTAGGCTGTAGTTTAACCGGTCGTTCTTGTGCTGGCATGCACTTTTCAAAGCTCGGAGCTCCGTGTTTTTGTAGCCATTGCCAGGGAATGGCTGTTTTGTTTGGTTTTGGTTTTGGTTTTGGGTTTTTTTTCCCCTTTTTTTAAGAGACAGGATCTCACTAAGTTGCTTACTTAGGGCCTCACTAAGTTGCTGAGGCTGGGTTTAAACTCTCGATCCCTCAGCCTCAGCCTCCCAAGTTGCTGGGATACAGATCCAACCGTGCCCAGCTGGCTGGTTTATTTCTTAAGAAAAATCAACAAAAGTACAGTCCTGGCTTAGTCTCTCTTTCTCCCTCCTTTTTCACTAAACAGAAAGTTTAATACTAGTGACTTGGGACAAACTCCAGCTTTTTCTGATCTACAGTTATCAGGATCATTTTATTTTGATTTAATTTTTTGTTGTGGAAAAGTTCAAACATGTAAAAACTTTTTATAAACACATATAATCCACAATAACCCACAGCACCACGCGTTGTGGGGAAATTTTTGGAGGAACATGAGCATGGAAAATACAGAATTCATAGGATCTCTTTGGAGAGCCTTGAGCTGTTGAGGTTCCTTTATATCTTTATCCTTTTCAACACAAGAATTCCACATAGTTTTCATGGTAAAGACAGAAGCACCAAGCCTGGTAACATTTTCTCATACTATTCTGTCCTTCCCTGTTCCCATCTGTCTCTCTTAAACAGTTCTGTCTGCTCTGATATCCCTTTGCCTAAAGAATGTTCTATTTGTTGTAATGCAGCTATGCTGGAAATGAATCTGTCAAATTTTTGTGAATAAATCTTTGTTTCACTTTTTTTAACAGTATTCTTGCTAGGCATAGAATTCTTGGTTGATAGTGTTTCTCTTGCAACATTTCTAATGTCACTTGGATTTCTTCTGGGTTTCAGAATTTCAGAAAAAGTCTAGTTCTTTTCATTGTTCCTCCATATGTCAAATGGGTTTTGTTTGTTGGTTTCAGTTTTTGGTTTTGTTTTTGCTAGCCTTAAGACTTTCTCTTCAGCGTGCAGTACTCAGAATATGACTTTGCATGTGTGTTGAGTATATACATTTTTATTTGTCTTGGCCATATACCTAGAAGCGAAATTGATGGATCATGATAATGCAGTGTTTAACATTTTGAGAAAATGGTAAGCTGTTTTCCAAAACTGCTGTTATTTTACATTCCTTATAGTAATATATGAGGATCACAGTTGGTCTACGTCCTTGCCAACACGTTATTGTCCATCTTTTTTATGTTCTCTTTTTGTGGCTATGAAATGGCATCTCATTTTGCTTTGATGGGACTGCTGGTATTTAAACTTTGGTAACTGAAAATGATGCATGTGCAAAATAGGAACTGAAACTAACCATGCATTGGTTTGCTTTTTCTTTTAACAGAAAACATGTAAATATTCTTTTATATTTACCTATGTATTTAGTATTTCTTGTTCCTAACATATGAAACATGAGCTAAGAGCCTTCTCCTATGAGTCTTTATTATTTCTTATAGTATGGGTTTGTTGGCAAAAATTCTCTATTTATGTGAAAATTGGTTTGCCTTTTTTAAAGGATAGTTTTGCTAGCCATAGATATCTTGGTTGACTTTTTGAGCACCTTCATATCCTTCAGGACTTTCACACTGTAACTTTAGCATATTGACTTCCTTCAGGTTCTCAAAGCTCTACCACACATCAAGTCTTGATTAAGCTTATGGAACATTTTCTTGTTTGTCTTTAATATTTTTGTTTTAGTTGTAGATGGACACAATACCTTTATTTTATTTTTATGTTGTGCTGAAGATCAAACCCAGTGCCTCACATATGCTAGGCGAGTGCTCTACCACTGAGCCACAACCCCAGCCCTGGAACATTTTTATGCATGTGTCTTTTCTTTTTATCCATTCTGAGTAAGGCGATAATTCTTTTATTTTTCCATGCTTTTTATTGGCACTTTACAGTTGTACACAACGATGGAGTTCATTGTTATGTATTCATACATGCACACAATAGAACACTATAATTTGGCCAATATTATTTCCCAGTGTGACCCCCTTCTTCTCTTTCTCCTTCCCTTGGTCCCTTTTCTTTACTGATCTTCCTTTATTTTCATGAGATCCCTCACATTTTTATTTTTATTTTTCCCCTCTAGTTTCCTTATATGAGATAACAAACTACCCTTGGCTGATTTGGCTTCTGTTGCTTAACCATAATCTTCTCAAGTTCCATCCATTTTCCTGCATATGACATAATTTCATTTTTACTTATGACTGAATAAAACTCGATCATGTATATATACTACATTTTCTTTATCCACTTATCCATCGAGTGACACCTAGGTAGATTCTATAGTTTGGCTACGTGAATTGTGCTACCATACGCATGGGTATGCGTGTATCACTGTGGTGCAAAGACTAATTCTTTCAAATAAATACTGAGAAATGGTATGGCTGAGTCCTGTAGTGCTCCATTCCCAGTCTTTTGAGGAACTTCCATACTGGTTTTCTTAGTGGTTGTACTAATTCACAATCCCATCAGTAGTGTATAAGTGTTCCTGTTTCTCCACATCCTTTCCAACATTTATATTTTGTATTCTTGATGGTGGCCATTCTAACTGGAGTTGGATGAAATTTCAGTGTAGTTTTAATTTGTGTTTCCCTAATTGATAATGATGTTGAACATTTTTAATATTTTTGTTGGCCATTTGTATTTCTTCCTTTGAGAAGTGTCTGTTTAGTTCATTTGCCCATTTTTTGGTACCAGAGATTGAACCCAGGGGCACTCCACCACTGAGCCACATCCCCAGCCCTTTTTTGTATTTTATTTAGAGACAGGGTCTCACTGAGTTGCTTAGGGCCTTGCTAAGTTGCTGAGGCTGGCTTTGAACTCGAGATCCTCCTGCCTCAGCCTCCCAAGTGCTGGGATTACAGGTATGCGACACCGCGCCCGGCGCATATGAGTTCTAACAGGATAGATGATGTTTGAAAATGTTCTCTGTTGTATTTGGTAAATTCTCTAATTTTTTATATTTGGTAATAATCCTTTACAATGTGTTCTTTGAGTAGTTTCATAGCAATTTAAGCATTCAGAAAATATTATAGTTTTCTGTATTTGGTGTTAGAACTATAGGTTGAACATCAGTAATCAAACATTCAAAATCCAAAATACTTCAAAGCCACTCTGACACAAATGGAAAAGTTCACACCGTGAAACTTTATTTCATGCTCAAAATTCTTTATATATTCTGGATATTAATTCTCTGTTAGAAGAGCTGCTAGCAATGTTTTTCTCCCACTCTGTAGGTTTTACAATTGTTTCCTTTGCCACGCAGAAACTTTTTTTTTTTTTTTTTTTTTTTTTTTTGGTGCTGGGGTTTAAACCCAGGGCCTTCTACTTGCGAGGCAAGCACTGTATCAACTGAGCTATATCCCCAGCCCCCAGAAACTTTTTAATTGGATGCCATCCCATTTATTAACTCAGCATCATTTCCTGAGCTTTAGGGGTCCTATTGAGAGAGTCTTTGCCTGTGCCTACCTGTCAGTGCTAACCCTACATTTTCTTCTAGGGGTTGCATAGTTTCTCATCCAATTCCTAGGTCCATTTTGTGTTGTCTTATGTGCAGGGCAAGCGATAGTGATCTAGTCTCATTCTTCCACACATGGATAATCAGTCTTCCCTTTGTTTAAAAAAAAAAAAAAAAGGCTGTTTTTTTCTCCAGTGTATGTTTTTGGCACCTTTGTCAAGAATCAGATGATTGTATCTGTGTGGGTTTGTCTGTCTTCTAGTCTGTACTGTGTCTGTGACTGTTTCGATGGCATCAAAAAACATGCAGTTTTTGTTCCAATAGCTTTGTAGTATAATTTGAAATCAGGTATTTTGATTCCTCTAGCATTGCTTTGTTGGCTTAGAATTGCTTTGGCTATTCTCTTACTCTTCCAAATTAATTTTAGAACTTTTTTCTAGTTCTGTGAAGAAAATTGGTGTTTTGATGGGGATTGTATTGGATCTTTTATTATTTTTGGTACTATGGCCATTTTAACAATATTAATTCCATGAACATGGGAGGTCTTTCTATCCTCTGAGGTCTTATTCAGTGTCTTCAGTGATAATTTCATTGTAGAAGTCTTTCATCTCCTTGGTTAGATTTATTCCTAGGTATTTTGTTTTGTCGAGGCCATTGTGAATGGGATTATTTTCCTGATTTCTTTCTCAGCAGATTCATCATTGGTGTATAGGAAAGCTATTGATGTTTTTTTTTTTTTCCATTTTTAAAAACCAGGACATATATTGTGTATACTTGTTGAAATTCTCAAGGTGAAGTGGATGCTGCAGCAGCTGTCCTCTTGGGTTTAGGAGTTGTTCCTTCACGGAATGCCTGAGTCTCATGCCTGAGTCTGCTGTGTACAGTTTTTAGGTGCCTCACTTGACCAGTCCCGGTGGTAGTTCGTCTTTCAGCCTTGGCACTCCAGTTCCACATTCTCTTGTGCTTGGCAGGGCAGCCACATTTGCCACAGTTCAACTTCTGAAGATGGTAGGCCACAGCAGCGGCACAGTGTGTGCGTCTTATTATGACACTTTCCAAATGATGATGCTCCCTTGGTCATCTTGCCTCTGCCGCCATTATGGTTTTTTGTATGTTAATTTTGTACCTGCTACTTTACTGAGTTTGTTTATCAGCTCTCAAATTCTTTTTTTTTTGGGGGGGGTACTGGGGATTGAACCCAGGGGCACTCCACCACTGAGCCACATCCCCAGCCCTATTTTGTATTTTATTTAAAGACAGGATCTCACTGAGTTGCTTAGGGCCTTGCTAAATTGCTGAGGCTGGCTTTGAACTCGCTATCCTCCTGCCTCAGCCTCCCAAGTGCTGGGATTACAGGCGTCTCGAATTCTTTTGATGGGGTTTTTTGGATCTTCTACACAGAGGACCATGTCATCTGCAAACAGCGGTCATTTCACTTCTTCCTGAGCCTTTTTCCTTTTGTTCTATTCTTTTTCCTGATTGCTCTGGCTCGAATTCCTAGTACATATTGGAGTGATGAAAGTGGACAGCCTTGTCTTGTTCGGATTTTAAGGAAATGCTTTCCTTCTCCCCCCACTTACTATGAGGTTGACTTAGGGGTTTTTGTGTGTGGCCTCTGTGATGTTGAGGTAAGTTCCTTCTAGCCCTAGTTTCAGTTCAGTGTTTTTATCATGAGTGGGTGATGAAGTTTGTTGCTTTCTCTGTATATGTTGAGATAACTGTAATTTTTTATGTCCTTATTTCTATGTGGTGAATTAATTTATTGATTTGCATATGTTAAACCATCCTTGCATCCCTGGGGGGAGAAACAACTTGGAGGTAATATATAATCTTCTTAATATGTTGTTGAACATGATTTGCTAATACTTTTTAAAGGATTTTTACATCTAAGTTCATAAGGGATGTTGATCTGTGGTTTTCCTTCCTTGATGTGTCCTTACCTGGTATTGGTATGAGGGTGATCCTGGCTTCATGGAATGAATTTGGAAGTGTTCCATCCCTTTCTATTTTATGGAATAATTTGAGGAGAATTGGCATTAGTTCTTCCTCAAAGTACTGGTAGAATTCAACTGAGAATCCATCTGGTTCTTGGCTTTTCTTTGTTGGAAGTCTTTTTATTACTGTTCTATCTCATTGCTAGTGATTGGTCCATTTAGCTTTTCTGTGTTCTCTTGATTGAATTTTGGCAGGTCACATGTATCTAGAAATGTATGCATTTCTTCTAGGTTTTTTAATTTATTGGAGTAAACGTTTTCAAGAGTCTCTAAAGATCTGAATTTCTGTGATGTCTGCAGTGATTTCTTCCTTTTCATCTCTAATTTTATTAATTTGGGGGTTTTTTGTTTGTTTTTTGTGCTTTTTCTCTTTTGGTTTCGGTTAGGTTGGTTAAGAACTTATCAATCTTGTTTATCTTTGTTTCATTGGTCCTTTGTATTTTTATTCTCAATCCATTGATTTTAGCTCTGATCTTAATTATTTCCTTCCCTTTCCTGGATTTGGAATTGATTTCTTCTTCTTTTTCAAGGACCTTGAGATGCATCTTTAGGTGATTTGGGCGCTTTCTGATTTTCTTATGTGGGCACTCATAAACTTTCCTCTTAGAACTGCCTTCATAGTGTCCCAGAGTGTTGTATCACTATTCTCATTTGAGTCTAAGAATTTTTAAACTTTTTCTCCTGATTTCTTCTATCACCTGTTCATCATTCAAAAGTGTATTATTCGGTCTATATGTTTTTATGTAGTTTCTGTATAGTTCTTTTGGAGTTGATTTCTAATTTCATTTTGTTGTCATCAGATAAGATGTAAGGAATTATATCAGGTTTTTTTGTATTTGCTAAGAGTTACTTTGTGGCCTAAAATGTGGTCTGTTTTAGAGAATTTTCCATGAGCCTCCGAGAAAAAAGTGTAATACACTGTTGGCGGATGAAATATTCTATAGATGTCTGTGAAATGCATTTTACTTAGAATATTTTTTAGATCCTTAGAGTCCTTACAGAGTTTCTGTCTGTATGACCTATCTAGTGGTGAGAGAGGTGTTTGAAGTCACCCAGGGTTATGTACTGGGGTTTCATGGGGACCTTGATTTGAGTAGTATCTGCTTTATGTAATGAGGTGCACCCACTTTTGAGGCACATATACTTCCTATTGTTGTATTTTCTTGTTGGACTCTTTCCTTTGCCAGTGTGGTGTGACTTTGTCTCTTCTGATTGACTCTGACTTGTCTGCTGTGTTGAAGGTGAGGATAGTGACTGCTGCACACCTCCTGCAGCGTGGAAGGTCCCCTTCTGTCACCTTTCCTGGCATGTTCACTCTTCGCTCTTAAGAGCTCACTAACACACATGATGTGGGTTTTCTAATTAGATGGCAGATCGCCACTCAGATACTTACCCAACTAGTCAGAGAACAAAACAGCAAAAAAAATGAAAAATAAATACATATTTGGATGTCAGTCATGTTTGGAATTATTCATTTGTGTATTTTTTGTTGTTGATATCCTTCCACCATATTAAGCTGTTAGGATTACTTATCTTGTATTGAACCCAGGGCTTTGAGCAGTTTGCTTTCTGAAGTTAGGATTGTTTAAATTTTTCAGGTAACTTTTGATGAAATAGTTTTTAAAGGAACACTCATTCTGAAAAGGGCTTATATCCTAAGTAAGTGTATAACCCACTGAAGCTGTAAATGAGTACATTTGAATAATCAGCATCCAGACCAAAAAGTGGTGCATGACTAATGTCCTGGAAACCTTTGTTTCCTTCCCACTTTCCTGTAGGTCCTGGGGTCCTGGCATCTGTAACTGTAGGGTCTGTTCATTTTTTGAATTTCATCCCTCAACAGCTCATCCCTCATCCATCTTCTTAACCGTGTGGTATTCCATTGTTTGAACATGCCACAGTTTATCCATGTGGGCTGTTTCCAGCTTAGGACCATTGAGAACAGTGCTGCTCTGAAAATCCTTTCTATGTCTGCTCATGAAACTGTGTGTTTCCTATTCTCAACTGAGTGTGTCTGGAGAGGGAATTGTGGACCATACGCTATTTTTGTATTATTTTCCTAGATACATTGGCCTCCTTTTAATAACATTGTCACTTTTTTCCTTTTATTTTAGAGCACTTCCAGTATTGGTGGATTCAGATGAGGTAAATTATGTTTTTTGCTTATTTCCTTAGAGCTGTTATTGTCACAAAATATAAATGTATTTCAGAAAGAAATTCTGAAAGTTGTCTTTTAAAATGAGTATCAGTCAAGCAGACACTGCAGAGATTTGTGGTAAGGCATAAAGGACTTGTGGGTAAAGTCCTCATTTCAGACAGAAGCAGAATAAATGCTTATTGGTATGAAAGAAGGGACAGATTGTTTTATGAGGCATTTGGACTTTGTGTCTAGGTAAGATTGAGAGGATTTGAAGATAGCAGTTTAACCTCTGATACTTGTAGATATTTTGCTGGGGTACTAAATAAAGTCCCTATGTAGTCTCCTGGTTCCTCATTTACTAAGCAGGAGATCTGAATAGGAGATGTGGCTTAGGAAGTTTTGGGCAGAATGTTACAGGCCACTGGACATTGAAGGGTGCCTCAAGGCAGGACAAGGTCTGAAGTGTGAGAATTACAGGCTGGATGCAGGGACGTGAGCACCCACAGGGAGGTGGAAGGTGGAGGTTTACATGTGGCTGTAGGAGATGAGCAGCTGCATCGGTATTCGCTGAAGGACACAGGAAATGAATTTTGCATCAGTGTGTCCATCCAGTTGGCAGGAGGGAAAGGTTTGAGAAGGCCTTGCCACAGAACAGCTAAACCTCAGGAGTTCCAGCTCGGCTGAAAGATGTGCCTAGAATTACTTTTTTAAAGGATGTTTAAATTATTCACTTGATGGTAACTGATTTGTAATTTTAAAAATACATTAATTCAGTGAGGTGAGGCAGATCCTGCCTGAGCTGTGCCTAGTGATCCACCTTAGCTTCTTTTCTGCCTCTCTCTAGAGAATCTGGGCTTTTCATGTTTTCTAGGTAGCAGGAAGTTGATGTTTTCCGACTTTGTAACAGGTCATTGGTGCATTATTAGCATATGTCGATTATACTTTTACTTTCTATATCTGATACTTTCCCAAACTCGAAAACTTAAATTGTGATTTTTGAAAGATTAAAAAATTTTGTTATGGTTTTAGAAGCAGCATTTTGACACATAATTTTTCTTTTCCTCCCAGGAAATTATGACCAGATCTGAAATAGCTGAAAAAATGTTCTCTTCAGAAAAAATTATGTGATTGGAATGTGTGTAAATAAAACCAAGCTAACGGTAAAGGACTTTGACAGAGAAGTGAAGAGCTTTGTTGTGGTGTAACTTAACAAGCTCTTACCATGCTGTCCTGGAAATCAGTGTGTTAAAATAAAGAACCTGGATGGTGGGAGGGCTCTGCATCCCTGGGGGCTGACTTCTCCATGTCAGTGGGATGCAGGTGGCCTGGGTTTAGAAGTCATCTGAGAAAAGTATTAGGATGAAGATGTGTGCACAGATGGCTGTTAGTGACAGTGCCAGCGTGTGGATTTGGGTTCTCTTTCTTTTCTCTGGAAAAGAGGATAATTCCAGATTTCTTTAAATTATATAAACTCTCCTACTATTCTTTCTACTCACCTTCAAGATAGATAATGTGATTCTTCTGAAGTGTAGCGTATCAGTGTCCCCATCTTTTGGATTTGTAATTACTAGATGCAGTGATGAATTTTTTTTTTTTTTTTTTAACTTTCATACTGAAGTGATTTAATGTTGGAATATAGGCATGTTTATATGTTTCACTTTGCCTTTTTTTGGTCTGCACAATGCCCTTGTTTGTAAATAGCCACCATGAGCATCAGATCATAGAGTTAGGTCTTTTGTAAGCTCAGGGGAACACAAGTACACAAAGAGAAAAGTCTTAAGGGTCACTTCCAAAGATTTGCTCTGCCACCAACCCTCCTCAGGCCATGGGTACATGTGCTGCTGCTGAATCTGCTGGGAAGGTGGTGGACACCTGGCCACATGGTGCCCACAAAGCACTTCCTGCCCAGCAGGCTGGGAGACCCACTACTGCTGAGCCTTGTAGAAACTAGATCTGTCTTTTACATCATCTTGGCATTCTCCGTTTCATAATAAAAACACATTTAACTGCAGAGTACATTATTACTAATCTTGTAATGGATTTATTAACCTTCAGCCATGTTTTGCTGCTTATTTTGTTAAATTTGCTGTTGACATGAGGGTTGGCAGTTTTTTTTTGTTTGTTTTTTGGTGCTGGGGATTAAACCCAGGGGCACTCCACCACTGAGCCACGTCCCCAGCCCTATTTTGTATTTTATTTAGAGACAGAGTCTCACTGAGTTGCTTAGGGCCTCGCTAAGTTGCTGAGGCTGGCTTTGAACTCCTCCTGCCTCAGCCTCCCAAGTGCTGGGATTATAGGCACCACCGCACCCAGCAGGTTGGCAGTTTTCGTTGTTGTGTCTTTATTTAAAATATAGAGTGTTCTAACCTGACAGGCAGTTGAATGTAGTGTGATGAAACTGTGAATGTCCTGCTGTCCGCATGACCAAAGGTACAGGGCTGGCCTGCATTTAGGACAGTGATGGAGGGTGGCATCTTGCCTTTTCTCTCAAGGAAGTCTAGCCTTGGCAACTGAGAACAACCTCTGAGAATTTTGATTGAGAAAACATGTAAATCTTAACCATCACAAACTCTTAATATAACTTCTCATTTTTTTTTTCACTGTGAAGCCACAAAACTTTTTCTTTTCCTTTCAGAAGCCTACTTTCTGAATTTGTTTCTTGTTTACTCATTTTGGAGGAGTTAGTAAAGAAGATTTATTTCAGGTGGCAGTGTCTCTTGAAAGATATTTGCAGGTGTGCGCTCAGTGGTGGGATTGGAAGGAGAGCGTTGTTGAAGACAGGCAGGTGTTCCAAGTGGCTATTGCTCTGGGACATCCTTCCTGAGAGGAGAAGGTCTAGTTGAATGGTTCCAGGTTCCATTCCTTCCTTGAGTTTCTGCCCCGGTGATGGGCCCCCACCTACCGGTGTCCCAGCACCAGAGTCTGCTCTGGTTTGGGTGTATTCTACCCTTGGCCTGGTTGGTTCAGAAGTGGAGGTGTCTGCCAATGTTTTTATCTGATATCCTGCCCCCACAGTTTGAGGTGGGTCAACACCAACTCAGCAGACCGCTGTGGTTGACTTGAAATGCAGAGTCCTGGGCTGGCAGCCAGGAGACACTGTGAACATGGTAGGTGGTGATCGGGTCTCTTGGCACATGTGACACTAAAGGAAACAACCTCCACTGGCCTCCCTGCTGTTCAGAAGGGCACTTCTTTTGCTGGGAAGAAGAGCCTGCTGTGTAGCTCAGTGGGCTGGGGGTTGAAGGGCAGCCTCTGTGCTCCACCCCCAGAAAGCAGGTGCCCTCCAGACAGCTGCACTGGCACATGCAGTGTCTGTCACTCCTGGTGGCGGTGGTGTCTTCTGTATTCCTGGGAGGCAGGAGTGTCCCCCGGGGACTGTGCAGCTTCTTCCTCGTGGCCCCGAGGACTTGGAGGTGCTCAGACAGGTTTACTGTCAGGAAGCCTTAGGTGGGTTTCCTTGTGAATGGCGAGGTCTGAGGGCAAAGGGCCCACTTTGATATGATGTGTGAAAATTGCCTAAGAGGAAATTTTCATGATTTGAAGTAGATTAAATATCTCCTTTAAGGGTAGTTAGCTTATTTCAAAAACTAAGGAAAACTAGTTGATTATTTTACCTAGAGGTAATTTTCCCTTTTCTTATAAAGAAAATAATTTTTCTAACCTTTCATATTCTGTAGAGAGTACTTCCCCCTCTGTATTACACTACATTAGATTTGCACTACTATAATGTCAAGACTGAAAGTATAAAAATGTATATGTTTGGTTTTTATGTCTTCCTTTTGAAAGCGGTCTGGGCCTGCCACCCTGGCTGTAGCAAGTAGTTGAGAGGTGGTAGGCTTCATGGAGGTCTCTACTTCCAGTACTTGTGTTTCATGGCAACAGCATGCAGTTAGCAATACGCAGCACCGCGCCTTACAAGACAAAAGCTTGACAAGGTTTTGAACATATCAAATGTATATAAGTGACAAAACTAGATTTTTAAGGAAGTGTATGTTATACCATAGGAACTTGATATTGCATTAAGAAACTTCTTTAGAACTAAGAAAGTGTTTTATTCATATATTTGGGGAGGAAGTTTGGGCGTTTAAAAAGTTGTATTTTTTATTTAAAAAACTTAAATTATTCTATAACTTGAAAGACACTTCTTTGAATATAGGACATAACAGTTTGAAGGATTTCTGTTTGAAATAAATGATGTATTTTTGTGCCTTAATATTGGTTCTTTTAATAAAATGCTTTCTGAAATTTTGGATGATTGATTATTGATAATATCTGAGTGATAGATTATATGAATCTATAGGAAATACAGACTGCAGTAGATGGCAGGACATGAAATTCTTCAAAGAGGAGGTATATTCAATTAAACATGAAAAACTGTTCAACCTCACTAGTGATAAAGAAATGCAAAACAAGGGTTGGGGATATAGCTCAGTTGGTAGAGTGCTTGCCTAGAAATGCAAAACAGAAGTTGGGGAAATTTCTAAAAATCAAGTTAACCTAAATTTATATTCTTTTTTAAAAAATTTTTCTTTTCATTTGTCAATGGACCTTTATTTTATTTATTTATATGCAGTGCTGAGAATCAAACCCAGTGCCTTACACACGCTGGGCAAGTGCTCTGCCACTGAGCTACAACCCCAGCCCCTAAATTTATATTCTTTATATACATGTGTAAAATCCTTTTGCTATCAGAGTCTGGTGAACTGTGTACAATCCACTAGTCATGATAAGATAATTGGTTCAGTCTTTGTGAGAAGTTGTTCATAAAGTTTGGATAATGTCAGTTCTGGTGATGTTTTGAAGGATGACTCAAAGTACAGAGTAAGGCTTCTGCACAAGAGTGTTTACTGTAGTATTCAAGATGAAGCTAGAGACAAATTTAAGTGTAAACAATAGGATAATTATTGAATTCTGTTTTAACTGGCTCCTTTTGGGACACTGTGCCATCATCAGATTAGTAAAAAGAATTCCTAATAACAAAAATATGTGTTACCTATGTAAAAACAAAATAAAGGATTGAACAGTGGTGCACCAAAGTGGCACTTGTGGTCAATGTCCCAAAGTGGTCCCCATGTGGACCCAGCCCTTCAGAAGACTGAGATGAAAAGAAGCCATCTCTCATCATGTCCCAGCCTGGGTGGGTGCAGAAGTGGGAGGTTGGCCTTCCACATGGCCCCTCAGGACCCCGGGTTCATTTCCATCTGGAGGCCGCCATTTGTACCCAGCCAGCAGAACACGGAAGGACAGCATGGAATGTTCTGGGACTGGAGCGGGAGGTGACAAGTATTGCTTCTGACGGTGTCCCTTGGCAAAACCTGGTCACATGGCCACATCAGACTACCAGCAGGCTGGGTAGTGTCAGCAACCCGCCTGCCTCCTGAGAAGGTGGAACTAATGCCCCTGCTGCCTTGTTTTGGAGCAGTGGACTGCAGCAGGCCTAAGAATTTCTCTCCTGTCTTCATGTTTTTCTAACTTTCTAAAGATAAGGTATAAAACGGGTAGTGCTTTACCTCGGCCACATGGTAAAGATCAGTGTAGTTTCAAGTCACAGCTTAATCCATTAACAAGCCCCACCCTGCTGTGACTTGATGCAACATGGGGACATTTCTTCAAGGACATTCTCCCAGCCTGGTGTTGGGGGTCCAAGATGGGGAGCCCTGGAGGAAGGCAAAGGTCACTGCAGAGCACCAGGCTTAGCCACTGTCCCCACAGGAGAGGCCGAGTAACCCTTCTGGGAAAGTGGCAAGAGTGGCCTAGTCCTGGCAGGAATCATTGTTAAAGGATTGTCAAAGCCCTGAGGGAAGGGGAAGTTCAATTTAATACAGTCATGTATGCTTGTTGGAGGGTTAGACCATGTGTCTGAGGAACCTGGGGCAAAGGTCCTGCTAAGCCTGCTGAAGTTAACATGGAAGATGCAAGTGAGACGAATTCCTGAAGTTTAGCTATGTCCTAACATGAATTACTCATGTTAAAAGCAGGTTGCCCAGGACAGGCTCCCCTTAAGTGATAGCGGGCTTACAGCCAAATACCTAGGCTGTATAATATAGGCCGGCTGTATAACTCAGATGTAAATAATTTGGGCAATATTTCCTTAAAATTATTTTGGAGAATAACAAACTGCAGTTTATGAATGCGAAAAAATTCAAAAGCCATCCAGCAGGGGGTGCCAAAGTAATGTCTCCTAGAATTCCTAATCTCAACTTTTTTGTCCTTAATTCTTGCCTTTAAAAAATAGATAGGAATGTACTTTTTAAAAAAGTATACATATATTTTTTTAGATGTCGATTGATCTTTATTTTATTCATTTATTTATATGTGGTGCTGAGTTGAACCCAGTGCCTCACACATGCTAGGCAAGCACTCTACCACTGAGCCACAACTCCAGCCCCAGAAATGTACTTTTTCCTATCAAATGCCATTAAACAAATTTGGGGATTTAAAAAATCCTAAAAACATAACTTTTAAAATGTTAAACTAAAAATATGCGTAGGGTCTGGGGGTGTAGGTCAGTGGTAGAACTCTTGCCTGGCTGTGCATGAAGGTCCTGGTTAATCCCTAGCATCATGAGAAAAAAAATTTGAAAACATGCCAGAGAGAGGTTGAACTGCACCATTGAGACTTAGGTACACTTTATGTGCTCTGGTTGCCCTTGCTGCATCATTTCATGTGACTTCATTGTTTTTTAGCTTCCAAATCTTGTCTCTAGAAAGTGGTCATAATGCTGATGCTCTGCTTCTTGATTCGATAAATAGGGATTCTCTTGGGATAGAGTGGAGTCCAGAGTTAGCAACAGCATCTGTTTTATAGCATCCTTACTGAAGATACTGTAAATAAAAATATTCTATTCCACAAATTTTGGTATCTTTCTTTTTTAAAACTAAAGGCATTGATGTATCTGCATCCAGTGAATTATGTTAGATGTTTATATCAAGAGGGAAATAACAGGTTGCCTATTAAGTAAATGTATATATATATATGTATGTTGGACACAATGCCTTTATTTTATTTATTTTTATGTAGTACTGAGGATCAAACTCAATGCCTCACACATGCTAGGCAAGCACTTTGCCACTGAGCTACAACATCAGCCCCAGGTTGCCTTTTTCACCAACTATACACTTGCTTTTGAAACAATTTAAAGTTTTATAAAATGCAGTTGCAGATTTCAGTTTCTGCTAATGGAGGAATACCTTCTGTTGGACCAACTCTTCCCACAGATGACTACTCTAGACAAAATTAGAATAACAGCTACTGGAGATAATTTGAGACAAGACCCAGGGCACCCGGAGAGAACGCAATGTTTGCATGAAGGAAATGCACAGGCCCTAGTTTGTGGGGAGATTAAATGCAGACATATAACCCACTTTCACTGGTTGGAAGAGAACTGGAAGAGAGATCAGAAGGAGCACAGCGGCTGGAAAGTAAAAGAGGAATTCCTGAAGAATGCTGTGGCTGAATGCTAGCCATCCCCAAAATTCATGTGTTGAAACCCCATCCCTGGGGGTGGCATTGTGATGCAGGGCCTGTGAAAGGTAATCAGGTGATGAGGGCAGATCCTCAGAAGTAGATTAGTGTCCTTCTAAGAGATGCCCCTAAACTCCCTTGTTCCTTCTGCCCAATGAGAACACATGGAGAAAACAGGCCCTGGCCAGACTGAATCTGCCAGCACCTTGATCTCAAACTTCCTGGCCTCTAGAACTGTAAGAAATACATGTTTGTTGTTTAAGAACCCCCAGCCCCACCACCAGGCTATGGTATTTTTGTTATAGCAGTCCACAAGGGACTAAACCAGAGCCAAAGAAGGCAAGCACCAAATTCTGTATATAAAATCCTCCAAGTCACAGCTCTCCCTCAGCTGTGTGTGTATGGGGAAGACTGCATCCATCTCAGGCTGACCAGTGGAAGCAGGAGTTCTGTTCACACCACAGGAAACAAAATTGGACCTTGATTCCAACCAAGTAAATTGCCTACTTAACAAGAATGTGGGGAAGACACCAGAGAAAATGGCAGAATAAAGACCTGAAAGTTTGCCCCTTCGTTTAAAAAAAAAAAAAAAAAAAACCCGCCGGTAGCCAGGTGAGGTGGTGCACGCCTGTAATCCCAGCAGCTCTGGAGGCTAAGGCAGGAGGATTTTGAGTTCAAAGCCACCCTCAGCAACTTAGTGAGGCCCTGACTCTAAATAAAATATTTTTTAGAAGACCAGGGATGTGGGTCAGTGGTTAAGTGCCCCTGAGTTCAATCATCCCCAGTTCCACCAAAAAAAGAAAAGAAAACTTTCAGAATCTTATAACACTCCAAGGAGCATTTACTCAAGAAAAATGACCAAATCTCAGTAAGAAGACCAAACACTGGTGTTTTGTTAGGTCTGAATGTGAAGGGTTATGGAAAATAATATTCCTATAAAATAACTCCTCAAGAAAATGGACAGTGTGGCTTGAGAAGTGGGGAAAAAAATTGGCGGAACATTAAACCTCTCCCAGTGCATTCCAGAACAAGGAGCCCTAAAGGAAAAGGGCAGATATGGAATGCTAGGCCCTAAACCTTGACCTTCCCCATGTCAACCTAGTCCTGAATGACACTGGGCAAGACACTAATTTTAACCTGTACAGCTAGCCTCTGATGGCCGAAACTGCACGTACACAATGATTACATCCTCCTCCACATACCCTATAAAACCAGAATCCCCCCTGTAACTGGCAGCCATTTTCCCATCCGTTAAGTGGACCCGAACGATGCCCGAATCTTCGAAGGAATAAAGGCTTCTCTGAATCTGTCAAGATCTGCTTCCCGTTTCCTTTTTGTGCTTACAGAATGGAACTGGAGATTTTTCAAAGCTTCACTCCTAAAGAATTGTCATTATAGATTGTGTGTCCCATATTCAAAATGCTCAGGACCAGAAGTGTTTCAGATTTTGGATTTTTTTATATTGGAATATTTGCATTATATATATTATATATCTATTAGGGATAGGACCCAAGTCTAAAAACAGTTCATCAGTGTTTTATATACACCTTATGCACAGAAGGAGGCAATTTTATACAGTATCTTTAGTACACTTGTTTTTACTTATGTTTCAACGGCAACTGTCACATGACATTCACTGTATAACTTCCTACTTGTGTCATGTTGGCACTCAAAAAATTTTGAATTTGGAATATTGTGAATTTTAGATTTGGGGATTAGGGATGTTTAATCTGTATTTGACTTGTCAGATGACTTTGTAGAAGACCCACCAGAAAGGCTTGTCTATTTGAACCGAGTTAGAGCTTTTTGGGGGCTCAAAGTCTCTTTTCAGAGGAAACTTGTTAAAAACACTAATAGGCATATGTTTTCAATGTGCCTGAAGCAATAAATAACAAAGCAATCCACAGACTGACCAAAAAGCTTTAAGGAAAAAATTTAAAATGAGATGACCATAGACACATTGTAGAACTCAATGCACAAAGTTCCAGCATGTTTCTGGGACTCTGAAGGCCACGTGTGTGCACAGCTTTGTACATGCTCAGCAGAGACCACAAGCAGGAAGCGAAGGCCAAGGCAGAGTTGTAAACCAGCTGGATGTATTCTGAAGGTGTGCTCCACCCCATACAACAAGCATCTTGGCAAAGACTGGGAGACTTAATGGTCCCAAGAGTTTGAAGAACTCTCAGTTCATTGTTGGTAGATAACCAAGTAGAGAATTCAGTGAGCACATATCACAAAAACTACAGACTGCCGAAACAGTTTAGAGGAGTCCCCAACTCCTTTAAACTATTTTAACAACTTAAAATAAGTAGCAACTACAGCAAACCTTGGGGAGAGAAGAATCTCATTTTCAGAGTTACTGTGTTGTATTACTTAAATTGTCCAGTTGCTTCCAAAAGAATTATGGCACAAGCAAGCAAGATGGTATGGTCCATACACAGGAAAGGCAGTTCTGATGGTATTCCTCTGCTGGGGATGTAGCTCAAGGTAGAGCATTTACCCGGCATGTGTGAGGTCCCAAGTTCAGTTCCCACTGTTGCCAAAAAAAAAAAAAAAAAGTTGCTGAGAAAGACCAGATTTTGGAGTTGGACTTAAAAGACCAGAAAGCTTTTCATTGTTGGAAATTGTTGTAGTGTTGGTTACCTTATTTCCATCTCTCAGGCTCCAAGCAATACAGAAATGGAGATCATACTACTTATCATGTCAGGTTCCAACACAAGGCCTCAAGCACTGCTGTTGCTGAACCAGTGACTGAAAAGACAAAGACCTAATTAGGTACAGTATACCTTTAGGGTGCAAATTTACTTCTAAATTAGAATGCACCTGTAATCATTTCAGTACTCAGCACACTGGACCAAGGCAAACCTTGGTTTTACATGGCAAATTATCAGTGGCACAAGAAGGGAAAGGATGTGTGAGATCTGACCATTAAAATACATCAGTTCTTTGTCGTAGTCATGTCCAAACACTGTGCCTGGCTCTGGACCCTAGTCCAAAAGATGACCCTTGCCACACTCCTACCACTTGGGATTTGTTCCTCCCACGATCTCTCTGGTTGCTGGGTTCTGCAGGGCCATCTCTGCAACAGGTGGTTTGGGGTCTCAGCAATGGGTACTGCCATACTTTCCACCTCTGCAGCTCCCCACACTACTTTGCCTGCTGGTCACTTGTGCAGTCGCAAAGGCTGCACCTGTGGTGGCACTGCCATCCTGGTGCTGGGCCATGCTTTCCTGCACTGCCAAGGGGGTGGCAGCATAGCCAGGGGAGATCAACTGGCCCGGTGCTCTTCCTCCTAACCCATCAGGCCATGGATGGTCTTGAGGGACTGAGGTTGACATCCTGGGGGATTAAACAGGCCAAAGAGGGCCTGAGCATGCCCTCCTGTGTGGCAGCTGTGCTGGCAGTTAAGCTGTTGTCTCTGCTCAGAAACCAACCTCTCTTAAAACAAAAACTTCAAGCAACTTAAAATAAGCTCAAACAAATCATATCTGGAGAACTAAAGAATGACAACAATGTAACAAATATTGACTATCACTGGATAATAGAGAACAACATAAAAAAATGGAAATTCTGGTGTTGAAAAGTACAGTAACTAATGCCAAAAATCTGTTACAGACACTCAAGCAGATTTGAGTGTCCAGAAGAAAGAATTGATGAGTTTGAATACAGGTCAGCTGAGATTATCTAGCCTAAAGAATCAAGAGAAAGTGGAGTGAGAAAAATACACAGAGCCTCAGAGACCTGTGGGACAACATCAAGCCCACAAACATACACATGATGGGAGTCCCAGAAGAAGAGGAGAGAAGGGAAGAGGCGGGAACATTTGAAGGAATAATGTCTTGAAACCATTATTGAAAGGCATTAATCTACAGCCTGGATGATCAATAAACTCTAGGATAAACCCAAAGATATCCATACTGAAACCTGTTGTAATCAAATGCCCAAAAGCAAGCCAGAGCTAAAGGTAGGATTTTGAAAGCAAAGACAAAGAAGCAATTCATCCCATGGGAGAGTCACTCAGCAAGATTGATAACTGATTTTAGAAACCATCGAGGCAAGGATGACATGTCCAAAGTGCAACCCAGAATTCTATACCCAGGCGGACTAGCCATCCAAAATGTAGGGAAAATGAAGATGCTTGAGATGAGCAAAAACTGAGACCATATCTTGCCAGAAGACCTGCCCTGCGAGAAATACCAAGGAGAGCCCTTCAGGCTGGAATGAAAGAACACTGAAGAGCAACTTCATCCATGCGAAGAAAGTGTGCCAGCAAAATAACTTCGTAGATAAATGTAAAAGACAAATGTGTTTGTAACTTTTTTCGTATCAGTTTTAAAAGAAACTTGCATTAAAGAAATAAATCCAAGTTGATGGGGCATGAAATGTGTAAAGATGTACTTTGTGACAGTAACAGCATAAGAGGAGGAGAGAAGCTACACAGGAGCAAAGGTTTTACACACCATTAAAACATGTTGGCATTAATCAAGACTAAATTGCTATAAATTAAGATGTGAGTGGCAAGCCTCAGGGTTACCTCTAAGAAAATGAAATATGTAGTAAAAGAAATGGCAAAGGGACTAAAATGGTAAGCTGTTAAAGTTTATTGAACACGGAGCAGTAATGGAGGAGCAAAAAAGACAGAACATGGAAAACAGTCTTTAAAGTGAAAATTGGGATTTAATCAACAAAACTTCTGTCAATGAATTAAACAACTTGGACAAAATGGACACGTTCCTGGGAAGACAAACTACTGGGACTATAAGATGAAGCTGCATTATTTACCGCCCTGCCCTCTTGCTGCAGCTATCCCTCCCCTCCCAGCTCGTCTGCTTGCAAACATCCTTGGCAGCCATCATCATCAGCCTGCAAAAACTACACCATTCAAAAGAGGCTTCTGCTCCATCTTCTTCCCCTTTTTCTTTTCTTCCTCCCAGCCATGAGAGCGGACACTTCGTTCACCTAATAAAATCTCTGGTGTGAGTTCCAGTGTCTGGAGTAAATTTCTGGGTGCATTCACTGGGCTGCGACTCAGGCCAGACACCCCATAGTGCCTACTCCCCTGAATTCAAGGGTCTGAGCTGCCTTGGGACCCAAACTGAGCCTCATTTTTCTTACAGGGACTGACTCAAGAATAAACAGTCTCAGTAGAACCATAACAAGTGATGAGATTCAATTAGGATTTTTTTTTAATATAACTTCACCAAATCCAGGCCCATATGACTTCACCTCTGAACTTTACAAACATGTAAAGAAAATTAGTATTAATTCTTCAAAAACTCTTCCAAAAAATGGAAGGAGGAACACTTTTCAAGTTACTGTATGAGTTCAGTGTCAAAACTGAACCAAACTGATGCCAAAACTAACCAGACAACAGAAGAGGGGAAATAAAAACTGCAGACCAGTATCTTTCATGAATAATATGGAAACAAATATCAGTGACATATATACTAGTTAACCACACCCAGCAACATAAAAAAAGATTTATATACCAAATGCAATGATCAGTAGATACAGGAAAAGCATTTACCAAAATTGAATGACAAGCGCTCAACCAATAAGAAGGGAATTTCCTTAGCATGACAAAAGGCATCACAATAAATAAATAAATAAATAAATAAATAAATAAATAACCACCCTTCATAGTTAATATGATAAAGAAAAAAGACTGGGCACTTTCCCTTAGCTAAGACCTGAATGTTTGTGTCTGCAATACCTATGTTGAAATCTAATCCCCAGTGTAGTACTATCAAGAGGGGAGGCTTTTATAGGTAGTTAGGTCCTGAGGGCAGAGTGTGGGGGGTTCATCCATTCTCTGTGTGGATGAGGAAAAGAGTTTCTGTCAGAGGACAGTGCCGGTTATCAATCACCAAGAAACTTATCTAATCAAATAAACACAAGAGCCAATAATCTTTTCAAATGGACTGGGCCATGCCAGATCTGGCCTCCAACAAGATGGAGAAGTCCACCTTCCCTTTATTTATAGTCACACAGATAAAGGGGGACGGGGAGGGGCCTCTTATGTGAGGAACAGGATGGGGTGGAGTTAGGGAAGCCATTTACTTAGAGAATTAGCATTTCCTCAGACAGTGAGCCACCTCTGTACAGGGCTATCTGAAACAGTCTCCCATGACTGCCAGTTCCTGGGAGTCAGACCTCTGTATCCCATGGCTCAGCCAAGCCTGATTCTGCTAAACATGGATGTCTTCCCACAGTGGAGCCCTGATGAATGGAATTAATACCCTTGTAAACAGGGGCTTCTTTGCCCTCTCCACCACTCGAGGACAGAGCAGGCAGGTGCCATCCTTGAGGCAGAGTTTGAGTCTCACCAGAGACAATCTGCTGGCACCTTGATCATGGAATTCCCAGTCTCTGGAACTGTGAACAAAAAATGTCTGTTATTTATGTTGGGTTTCGGGCGTGCGCCACCATGCCTGGCCGATAAGTATTTTTATTCCGTTACATAGATGAGGAGGCTGAGACCTGTGAAGAGTAGGAGAGCTGCAGGTCCACGCTGGCAGTATGGCAGGAGTGAGGCTTGGCCCAGCCGGGTCTGACCTCAAGGACTCTTCTCTCTCTCGACTGCATCTACCATCTCTGTCCCTGCCAGATGCATTTGGACTTTTATGCAGAATGACATTTGTGGATTTTCACAAAGTTTTCCTCCTCTTGACAGATATTAACTGATGTTTGGTCTTTAATTACGGCACAAGGAAATCTGTTTTTCTCCAGGCTTCATTTTCTAAACTGGGAAAGGGTTTTCTGGGGGAGCAGTTTCTTCTGGCTGTCCTGACATCATGCACAAGCAGACAGTCTCTTCAGTGTTCACCGCAGGACTGCAAGGTCTTGTTGGCTGAAGCTCCAGATACAATGTGAGAGCATAATGTAGCGCCTGGCACAGGGCCACGCCTGGAGTTGGCACTCGATAAATATTTGTGTAGTGAATGAATGGGATGAAGTCACTGCTCTCCTGCTGAATGATCCCTTCCACCCCCACTTCCCTGCTGCTCCTCGTCTATTATCCTGGGTCAGGCTAACATGCTGGGCTTTGTTCCTGGGGCCCTTCGTGGGTGCTATGTGGGGCTGATGACATTTACAGCCACAGATAGAAGTGGGATAGAGGAGATAAAAGGAGAAAATCTGCAAGCAAGATTCAGCCATAAGCAAGTGAACCAACACGAAGCCCATGAAACCAAAAAGGTAAACAGCACAGTGTTGCCACCAAGAGGGACCCAGAGAAACCCGCAGGACCACTCTGGAGTGACTGGTTCCCACTGGGTGCCACCTCTTTCCAGTCTTAAACCTAGATGTCTATAAATCTTTGCCTGTTCCTTTGCGTTTCTGTGTTACCCAGAGAACATGAGTGAGTCCAAGCACTGATCCCAGGACATGGCAAGGGACCCTGCCAAAAACCTTTGGAACTATTTTCTTTCTGCTGATCCCCCTTCCCACCATGGCCAAAACCAATTCCCCAGCATTCCAGAATATTCTTTTGAAAGCTAAATAGGAAATAGAAGGAACAGAATAGTTGATAGGCCCATTCGATTAGCTTATATTCACAGGCTGTCTACTTCTAGACCGCCTTGTCAGGTTCCGACTGTGGAGAGCTTGCCTCAGTCACTGCAGATCCAGGGTAGTCAAGGACAGAAACAGAAGGGACAGTCAGACCTTATGCCAGACCAGACAGCAAAGCACTAAACAGAAGGCAGTCAGAGGGTAACAAATGGAATTAGTAAATAAAAATAACAACAACAAATCCCTGTTGAGACTTAGAAACACTTGAAATTTTAAAAAAATTCCTGAAATGCTATGATCATGGATTCAATATAAGTAATATAATTGTATCCCTAATAGTGAAAGGGGGATAAGGTTGAAGGTGGTCTCCCCTGGGAGCAGCGCTCTGGGAGGTGCCTCCAGTCCTGAATTTGCATACCTTGGGAAGTCACTCAACCATACCCTGCATCAGTTCTTCCTCTGAGAAGCCAAGAGTCTCTTCCAACTTTGTGACTGCAGAAAAGGCAGGAGAAGAGAAAAGAAGGCTTACCTCTGCCAGTGTCTGGTTCCCAGGGGACAGCCAGAGCAGGGCTGGAGCACTGGACCTTCCAGTGGAGGTTTCCATGTAAATACAAGGTGGGGTGAAACACAAAATAAACACATCATGCCAACCAGAATGGAACCTTTCATTCACAGAGAGAGAGAGAGTCCCACCAGGGAGGGGGACACTGGGCTTTTGGCATAGACTGCAAACACATGGGAGATGGAGGCCTGGAGGCCGAAAAACCACAGTCTCCACAGACCGCTTTGGATGGGGCCATTGCTGTCCCCTCCTCTCCGTCTGGACAGGGAGAAGCAGTGTTCTGACCAGGACTCTCTTCAGGAATGCAAAACAAGAGAGCACAAGCTCAGCTCTGCTTCCCAGGGCAGGAGCAGGAGGGAGAAGCTCAGTAGGATTTCCTGGGTAGCCACGGCGTGGGTGGCCAGCCTGCACCAGGCCCCACGCTTTCCAGAGGACTGGCTATGATCTGAATGTTTATGGTTCCTCCTCCCCACCACCATTCCATATGTTGCAAATCTAATCCCCAACGTGATAGTATTAGGAGGTTGGGCCTCTTGGGAGATGATTAGTGTTGTGGTCTCCCAAAAGTCCCTATGTTCATGCAGGAATATTCAGAGGTGAAATAATTAGATTTTGAGAGCTATAAACAGATCAGACCATTCTAGTTTGAATGGACTGGGCGGTAGGTAACTCTAGGCAGGTGGATCATAGCTGGAGGAGAAAGATCACTGGGGGTGTGCCCTGGAAAGGTTCATTTTCCCTACAGTCCCTTCGCCTTTCTCTGCTTCCTGGTCACCATGAGTGGGCAGCTTTCCTGTTCCACGCCCTTCCGTCATGATGTTCTGCCTCACCCTTGGGCCCAGAGTAATGGAGTCAGCCGACCATGGACTAAATCCGTGAAGCCATGAGCCAAAATGAACCTGCCCTCCTCTAAGTTGTTCCTGTCAGCTATTTTGGTCACAGTGACACCAAGCTGACTAGCAAAAATCAGATCACAAGGCCTCCACCTTTATGAATGGGATTAGTGTATTCTTATAAAAGGGACCCAGAGAGCTCCTCTGCCTGTGCCACCAAGTGAGGATGCAATAAGAAGTGGCCATCTGGAGCCAGGAAATGGCTCTTACTGGCACCAGATCGTCCCATGCCTTGGTTTTGAACTTCCCAATCTAGAGGATTTTGAGAAATACCAAGACCAAGAGAGGATGCCAACCTTCCTTTCTGGCTTCCAGTGGAAAATCTTCTGAATCCCTTCCTTGAGCTCTTGAGCTTAATGAAATGTAGACTGAGGAAACAGATTTGGGGCTTGATCAGACTTGGTATGCACCATGAAAGACCTCTGCATGTTGCCTTCAGAGAACTTTCTTCCAGTAAGAGCTAAATCATGTTTTCTAGGAGCTTAGGTGTGAGGCCCTTGGATGCAGGGGACTTGGGACTGCGCATGCCTGTCCTTCCAGCTGATTCCTATTCTGCCTTCTAGAACCTGGTCTCTATTTTAAACTGTTTTCCCTTCCCTTTGGAGAATCGAGTGGAAATTAGGAGAAGGCTGTAGATTCTTAGTTTCTCTGTGTTCCCTTAAACTCCCGGTAGCATCATTTAGGGAATACTAGGCTCCTCTTAGTTGGAGAATTTCTTCTAACCCATGCCAAGTTTAGGAAGCCCATCACCTGTTCTCGGAGTGTCGTGGAGAAAGGTGTTGGGGTTGCGAAGGAGGACCGAACTAGATTTGGATCTTCGCTCTGCTGCCTGTCAGTGGGTGACATCAACCTCAGTCTCCCCGATTGGGAAATGAAGATAGTGGGGAGTGGACTGCTGGTGGGTGGGCTACTGGTCTCCCGCACGAATGTGGGGCCCCTGCCGTCCTTCCCCGCGAAGGCCCTGAGGATGCCCGCGCTCGTCCTCGGCGTCGCGCCCGGCCTCCTTGGGGCGCCGCGGCTTGGGCGCGCTCCCAGGCGCATTCCTGGCCGGGCAGCCCCTCCTCCCTCGGCCTTGGCCAAGGGGCTGGCGCCTCCCCGCCTCGCCGGAGCTGTCTCGTGCCGACGGCTGCGGACGCTGGTGGCTGCGGGGGCTTCAGGGTCGGGCGCGCCGCGCACCTGGCCCCGAGACTGCGCCTTCGCAGCGCGGCGGCCGAGCGGCGCCGATTCCCGAGGGTCGCGCTGTCGCCGGCGCCTCCCGGGTTCCCGCGCGCCACGCTGGGCTCTACAGGGGCGGCTGCGGCATCTCCGGGACAGGCTAGGCAGGGAAGGCGCTGAGGGATCTCCCTTCCTAGGCAGCGAGGTTCCGATTGGCAAGATGGTGCCCCACTCTTCTCGCGCGCTCTTCCTTCTGCTGCTCCTCGCCTGCCCTGTGTCGCGGGCTTCCCAGGTCAGTCCCTGCAGCCCGCCTCTCCCTGTCCCGCTCGCAGGAGAGGCAACACCGGCTTGCCACATTGCACTTGGATGCTCTGGGTGGGGGCTTGGAGCGAGTCTTGGGCTGGACTTTAGTTTTCGGAGAGAGGCGCAGAGTCCCCCATCTGTCATCTCAGATGCATCGCGGGCCAGGCGCCTGGAGGACCGGGGTGGGTCTAGCCCCAGCAGTTGGTGCGAAAGCGTCGGTCCGCTGGGAGAGGGCTGCGCGTGGGAACTGCCAGTGGGAGGAAGATTTCTCCCGAAATTCGGAGACATTGGTCTTCCTTCAGTCTCCATGAGAGCTCGGGGCCACCCAATGAGGTTAGAGAGTGTCCCCGCCCTCCAACCTCAGACGTTGGAATATTCTTAGCACCATCACACCTTAACCCCCCACAGAACTTTCTCAGCCATTTGGCGTTTCCAAGGCAGAGCGGCTGGGAAGTTTCTGAGGGTGCCGGTCGAGCCTTCCAGCCTACCAACTACATTTTCTTCCACACACATACAGGCAGCTTGCTGTCTCGTTTTTCTCTTTTTGCAGTTTATATTTATTCAAATCCCACTGGATTTGTTTACTTGATCAGATTCTCATTTACATTAACTCTTAGGAACTGGTTTTTAAAGTCACAAATGCACATAAAAATGCATCTTATTAAGGTGGACCTGGAATCCTTGTTCAGAGCCAGCATCCAGCAGACAAGCCTCACTTGGGCAGTCAGAGATTCCTTCCCTCTGAGAGGGGCCTGACCCTGGACAGCCCACCAGCCTCCCAGACATTGCCAACAACAGCAAGCACAGCAGCAGTATGCAGAGGGAGGCCAAGAAGTTTGAGGGAGGGATGCCATCAGGATCTGTGCTAGGCATCTTCCTGGCACTTCATCCTCAGAGCGACTGGGAGATAGGAACCATGGCCACCCCTATTTTGTAGATGAGGGAACTGAGGCCCAAGGACTCTGTGACTAAGTCAAGGTCACACAGCCAGGACAGAATAGTGTAAATCCAGCCTCCCTCATGAGACTCCAAGCCTTCCTTGCTCAAAGACTCTTACCTGTACTCCTTGCACTGGGACAAAATCTATGGGCCCTGCAGGCATGCTCTAGGCCACCTAGAAGGCCCCTGGAGTACAGGAAGGGACTCCTGGCAGGGAGAATTTGGTTCGGATCAGACCTGGTGATGTCACTGCCACAGGTGGTGAGTAGGCATCTCAGGAGCTGCTCAGCTGCTAGGCAGCCAGAGGCCCCATTTGGGGCCATAATGAACCCATCCCCAGAGCAATGGAGTCTCCTACCAACCTCACAAATAAACAAAATCTGTGTCCTGAGCCCATCCCAGCAGCACAGGAGGGTCCATCCCCTAGCAGCTCCCCAGCCCAGGCTGTGGAGGCAGCAGGGTGTACAATGAGAAGCTTGGAGCTCAGCCTTGCATCACCTGATCTTAGATGCTTGGGCACATGCCTGCCTCCTGAGAGTACCTAGGAAACAGGTGAGACCCAAGCAGTTGTTCCATATTTGCAGCTGCTGCAGACAAAAGTGAGCCTGCTGGGCACTCTGCTTAGGAGATCTAGGTCCAATCCTGGCCTTGCCACATCCATCTGTCTCAGATTCCTTATCTCTAAAGCTGTAAAAGCACCTGACTCAGAGGCAGGGGAGCAAAAGGTACCGTTCATAGATGCTTACTTCAATGTTCATATGATTTGAACTCTCCACCCCTCCTCCACTCCAGCCTGCCTGGGCAAGCCTGAGGGGTGAACCACAGGGAGGCCTCAGGGCCCCCATGCTTGCTGGAGGAAGCATTACCTGGCTTCTCATCTTTCAGATCTCTGCTCAGATAAGCACCGTCTGCCCAGGCCTTCCGGAACCCACTCCCTGTCCCTGCATTTTCTATCATTAAGGGAAATGGAAGGCAGCTTTGTGCAGGGTCTGGAGCAGGCATCCTGGACCTGGACAGCCTCCTGACTCTCCTGCTGGCTCCATGGCTTTCCACTATCTCCCTATTGTGAGCACCTCTGCCCTGAGTCTTTTTGCAGGTGTTTTGTGACTGGTTGATGGAGAGTGGGTGGTTTGCTGGGAGGCAGGAGAGGTCAAGCAGCCAGGGGACCCCACAAAGGGGCTATTTCTCAATGCTGTGCCCTCTTTTCTCGTAGGAAGAAAATTGGCCTCACTGGGGAGACAGGAACCACATTTAACTTCCTCTGGTACCTCACCCCCTCTACCTCAGAGGCTCCGGAGGAGGAGGAGGAGGAGCACGGGCTCACAGCTCCTCTTCACCTTTGAGGTGTTAGGATGTTTCAAAGGCTTTTGCCTCCCCATAACCTCTCTGACATGGATGTGTTCCAGATTCCACCATTACAGGTTTATTTTTTTGGTCCATCATTTTTTTTTCGGGGAGTGGGGTACAGGGGATTGAACCCAGGGATGCTTAACCACTAAGCCACATCCCCAGCTTGTTTTTATTATTATTATTATTATTATTATTTTATTTTGAGACAGGATCTTGCTAAGTTGCTTAGGGCCTCACTAAGTTGCTGAGGCTGGTTTGGAACTTGCGATCCTCCTGCCTCAGCCTCCTAAACTGCTGGGATTACAGGTGTGTGCCACCACACCCTGCTGGTCGATCACTTTTTACAGTTAAATAAAAACAAATGTTTTTAGTGTTCATTTCCATTATTTTAACCATAGAACTATGGCAACCACACCCCTACAATTAGGATACAATGAGTTCCCACCCATCATAGTGCCCTCTGAAAAGTCACACCAGGCCAGTCCCTGTGACCATCATTTGTCCTGTGTCACCATAGGATCATCTTCTGCACAGTGTCCTAGCAATAGGATCAAGGCATGCAAAGCCTTTTGAATTTGGCTTCTTTAACTCAGCACATCTGAGCATCGCTGTGTCTTGGGTCCCACTGGAGGCAAGGAAAGGTGTCCAGCTGACCTACTGCACAGCGCCCGTGCATGGTGTCATTTACAGTTTGGGTCGGTTATGAGTAGAGCTGCTATAAACATTTGCATACAGCTTTTAGTGTGACCGTAAATTTTCATTTCTCTTGGGAAACACTTAGGAGTGGAATTGCTGGGTCATTTGGTAAATGGAAGTTTCATTTTGTTAGAAATCACCAAGCTGTGTTCTCCGATGTTTCATTTTACACTCCCACCAGCAGTGCATGAAATGCCCAGTGCAGGCTGGGGGCTGGGGATGTGGCTCCATGGTAGTGTTGGCCTGGCATGCCCAAGGCCCTGGGTTCAAAAACAGAAAAAAAAAAAAAGACCCAGCTGCTCTGCATCCTCATCAGCACTATTATCGTCAGGTCTGTTTGCTTTTCCTGAGCAAATAGGAACCTAGTGGTGTCTTGCTGTGGTTTTAATTTGTTTCCCCAATGACTAATTATATGGGGCATCTTTCATTTCATGTGTTTATTTGCCATGTGAACAGTCTTTTGGGTGAAGCACCTGTTCAAGCTTTGTTGTTGCTCAGGCTGGTTCTAAGTCCTAGCTTCAAGTGACCCTCCTGCATTGGTTTCCATGTGGCTTGGACTACAGACGTGCATCACTGTACCCAGCTTGCCCTTTTCTTTTCTCTTTTTTTTTTTTTTTTTTTTTTTTTTGTACCGGGGGGATTTGGGTGCTGAACCCTATCCCCCCCCCTATTTTTTTTTTTTGATGGTTGATGGACCTTTATTTTATTCATTTATTTATATGCGGTGCTGAGAATCGAACCCAGTGCCTCACACATGCTAGGCGAGTGCTCTACCACTGAGCCACAGCTCCAGCCCCATCCCCAGCCCTATTTTTATATCTTATTTAGAGACAGGGTCTCACTAAGCTGCTGAGGTTCTCACTAGGGTACTGAGGCTGGATTTGAACTTGAGACCCTCCTGCCTCAGCCTCCTGAGCCACTGGGATTACAGGGGTATGCCACTGCACCCTGCCAGCTTGCCCATTTTTAAAATGTCTTATTTATCTTCTTATTGTTAAGTTTTGAGTATTCTTTTTCTATCCTAAATGCCAGTTCTTTTTTAAATGTGTGAGTTATGAATATTTTCTCCATTTGTAGCTTCTTTTAAGTGTCTTTTCTAGAATAATGATTTTAAATTTATCAAAGCCCTAGTTATTAATTTTTTTATTTTTATGGATCAAGTTTTTGATGGTCAAGTTCAAGAACTCTTGGCCTAAAGTCATGAAAATTTTCTTCTAAAATGTTTATAGCTTTGCATTTTTATTATGATCCTTTTTTAGTGACTTTTTGTTGTTGTTGTACTGGAGATTGTACCCAGGTGTGTGCTTAACCACCCAGCCACATCCCCAGCACTTTTTTGTATTTTATTTAGAGACAGTGTCTCGCTGAGTTGCTTAGGGCCTCACTAAGTTGCTGAGACTGGCTTTGAACTTGCAAAATCCTCCTGCCTTAGGCTTCCAAGCTGCTGGAGTAACAGGTGTGCACCACCACACTTGGCTTTTAGTACTTTTTTAAACTAGCTGGTGAGGTGTATATGGATATTTGGTTGTTCCAGTATGATTTCTAGAAAGATTGTTGAATTCCCATTGACTCTTCTCAGCAACTTGGTCAGAAGTCAATTCATCATTCATGTATGAGAACACTTTTGACTATAACTTTATTCATTGAGAAGGTAAGTCCTCCAGCTTTATTATTCCTTTTCAAAATTGTTTGGCAATCCTAGTATCTCTGCCTTTTCAATAAAATTTTAGAATCAGCTCCCCTGTGGGCTGGGGTTGTGGCTCAGTGGTAATGTGCCTGCCTAGCATATGTGAGGCACTGGGTTCGATCCTCAGCACCATATAAAAATAAATATATAAAATAAAAGTATACTGTCCCATCCACAGCTAAGAAATATTCTTTAAAAAAGAATCAACTCATCTGTATCTACAAAAAAAAAAAAAAAAAACCTACTGAAATTTTTATTGGTATTCCGATAAATACAGCTCAATTAGGAGAGAATCTACATCTTAAGAATATTACATCTTCCACAGTTGTGAATACAAGATGTCTATTTAGATTTTTATTTGATTTCTTCCATCAGAGTTTTTTAGCTTTTGACTCAAACATGTTTCATCAGACTTATTGCCTCATTATTTTATTTTTGAAACTATTTTAAATGGGACTTAATTTCTAATTGTATGTTTCTAGAAGATGCAAAACCAGCAGGTTTTCCTGAATTGTCCTTATGCCTTATCACCTGTGGAACTCACTTATCAGTTGTAGGGAATTTTTTTTTTTTTGGTACATTTCCTCATTTTTTTTCCTATACACAATCATATTTTCTGTGAATAGGGGTAGTTTTATGTTTCTTCTACTCTATTATGTGTGTCATTTATTTATTTATTTAGTCTTATGACATGAACTAAAACTTCCAGCACTACATTTAGGAGGTACGTGGACAACCTTGTCTTTTTTTTTTTTTTTTTTTTTTTTTTTTATGCTGTGGTTTAACCCCGGGGGGCTTTACCACTGAGCGAATCCTTAGCCCTTTGTAGTTTATATGTTGAGACAGTTTGGCTAAGTTGCCAAGCCTGGCCTTGAACTTGCAGTCCTCCTGCCTCAGCCTCCTGAGTAGCTAGGATTATAGGCATGGGCCACTGCGCCCACCCACGGCCACTCCACATTTCTAAACGGGCAGTCTCCTGTGGTGACAGATGGACACCTTCCATGCTCACTTCCAGGATACTGAACCTTTTGAGCTGTCCACAGTGGCACCATTGCCCTGTGCTGTAGATGGGCTCTGCTGTGGCCTGAAACTGGTGGCTGCAGCCTGATGTTGTGAACAAGACCAGCGGAGGAGGAGGGTGAGGGAGATGACCTCGTGTGCTCTCTCCTACTGACTCAATGTCCACTGACTTCCCAGGGAAAACCAGTCACTCCTGCCAGAGCAGGATTTGTGACCTATTCTCCAATCTGAGGACAAATAAGATGAGGAAGGGTGGCAGAATGGGAACCAAAGCCTGCTCCTTCCCTGGACTTGACCCATCAGTAGCAATTGATGTCAACTTGGTCAGGCTGCCAGGACTGCCAGAAGTGCAGGTTGGGATAGACTGTCAGTCACTCGGGATCTCAGCTCTGATGAGGGGCACCAGGAGTATTTGCCAACCCTGCAATCCACAGAGATGAGCCGAACCCTTGGAGCCCTATGGCTCCTGCAGAGCTAAGACGGGGTATGTTGTGCTCACAGTGGTCCTGGCACCGGGAACAAAGCAGACAAGGACCTTAATTTTGGTTTTGAAAGGGCAGCTCAGCACGGTCCAATGCTGAGAGAGGCCTGGTGAGGCCACAGGTGAGCATGGCACCTGGACCAGGGGTCACTGGCAGCAGGAAGTGAGAGGGTGAGGTGGGCTTCAGATCAGAAGAGCAAAGATTGCTCTGACCTCATGTCCGTTCATTTGTGTGTTTGTTCAAATGAGTACCTAGTGTATACTCAGGTCCCATACTCAGCGACGAGGTTCTGAGTTGTCTGAGACTTGTTTTCTGCTCAGGAGCGCACAGGGCAGGGGAGAGGTGACTGGAGGGGTGTCAGGAGATAGAGGAGTAGGACCCTCTCTGCAGTAGGTTGATCTTGCTCTGGAGCAGGCACACTGGGGTCCAAGTCCTGGCCATGTCACTGTAGCCAGGAGTTGTTCTGCTTCCTCAGAGTGGGCATGATCATGGCTTCCAGGCTGCCCTGAGCATCTAATGAACCACACACGTGACATGTAGTTTAAGTGCTGGCTCTTGGTTCCCACTATGACTGCCATGGCTCCAGTGACTTTTAGAACACAGACAAGAAGGGGGTGGAGGGAGGAATGTAGAAATATGAGCAGCCAGCATGGCAGAACTCAGAATGCTCCAAGCACCCCACGGCTCAGAGCCCAAAGGGATGCTCCATGGTTGACTCTGTGTCAACTTGTCTAAGCCTTGGTATCCTGGTGTTGGGTCAATACCAGTGTGGCTGTTGCTGGGAAGGCATTGCTCAACCTTAAATCAGTAGCCTTTAAATAAAAGAGATCACCTTCATGGTAACATGGGTGGGCCTCCTGCAGAAGACAGAGCCACCACTCACCCAGAAGGAAGGAATTCTGCTCTTGAGGCTGCCTTTGGTCTTGAGCTGCAACCTTACTTTGCCTGGGTCTCTAGCCAGCTAGCCCCACAGCTGCAGGGCCAGTTCCTTAAATCCCCTCTGCCTCTTTCTTTGTATGATATATGGCATATATTAAATGTGTGTTATATATTACACATATTTAATACGTGATATACGTCAAATGCTTGTTATGTATCACATCTCTATGTGTATGAAGCAGACATATATTAACTATTGTGTGTACAGTGAAACTCTCACTTTCCCTGATGCATCAATTTTCCCTGCTCTTGTACATGGGTGCTGGATGGGGGGTCACTGGGATAAAGGAGTTGAGGAGCTGTAACCCACCTCCAGCTTGGCCTGAAATAAAAATTAGCCCTGGAGAAAGCATACGCCCACTTGGGTGTGACCCCGACTCTGAGGACACGTCAGGTCCTGGCTAACAGGCGCACATCTGGCAGTGCACGCTTCCATGGACCTGAAGACATCAAAACATCTGGGTTGCCCTTAGCAACACGCTGACCTCACACATAGCTGTGGCTTAGGCAGACCAGCACGAGAGGCAGCCCCTCCAAGTCCGAGGGGTCATCTGTGGCCATCTGAGGTCTCTGGGCTCTCCTACCGCAGAGGGAACTCATGGAGATGCCATCAAACCAAGCCTGACACTGTGAAGGAGACCCTCTAGGCATCTCCCCACCTGCCCCCAAACACCCCTGAGGGCTTTACCCATGCCCTTCAGGGCCATGAGAGCAGGCTCCAGGTCTTGAACTTAATTTATAAACTGAGTTCCAATGGCAAGGGCTCCTGGCTGGGATGGGAAGGGTCAGGCCTACCAGGGTGGGCGTGGAAACAGGGGGAGCCGGGTGCCACAGTGGTCTTTGGCTATGTCCACCCCTGGCCTGCAAGTGGAGTTTCAGGGTCTAATGTGCCTCTCCTGGAGCTAGTTATTTTTCACTGAAGAGGGTGAGCTCTGAGGAAGCTTCCAAGATCCTCTGGAGTGAATATTGTGAGAAATTGGACTGGAGGAGGATAGACTAGGATTCTCCTGAGGGGGTGGTGCATGGAGTATTCAGTGGGCCTCATTGCTCCCCAAAGCCTTTGAACACCCCCCACCCCCAGCTCTCAGCACTGACCTGCATGTTCCAGAACCATCTATGTCACCTCCCCCCAGCCTGGGGAGAGCTGTGTGGGTGATGCCTGCTGATTCTCTTACTGGTTCACATCTCTGCAAACTGTCACCATGCTGGGTTTGACCAAGCACCCACTCGTTTAAAGAGCTTCATACCAGAGATGGCAAATCTTGACCTTTTCCTCCTCAAAGACAGAAGAATTTCACTGAATGTCTTTTCTTGATCCCATTTCAAATAAGTTACTACTTCAAAGAAATGGAGACTATTTTTCATTGTTTATTGTCCATGGCATAAGCCAGAGAAGGAGCCAGGTCTTGAAGGAACAGAAACCTTTTGAGGGAGTCTCTTTAGGGAAAAGATTAGAGAGGGAAGAGGTCCTGGAAGAGGCCATGGGAGTGAGACCTAGTGTGACACCTTCAAGGTGACAGCCTCCTGAGTGCAGCCCCTTCCAGGGTGTGGGGTCCTCCCTGGCCAGGGGTTGACCTTGGCCTGGCCACAGCCCTGGTGAGCTTTCCCACCAGGGCAGGGGTCTGCTCTGCTCTGGAGCCTGAAGCTGTTGTTTTATAGTTGGGGTCTGAGACTCTGTGTTAGAAAGGGACTCCCCAGGGCTGCAGGCAGATGCTTCTGCAGGCTGTCCCCCAGCCCCTTACAACCCACTGGGGTTGACCCCAGCAGGGCTACAGTGGCAATGAGGGAAGTGACTTGCTCCTATGTAGCAGCGCCTCTTGGCTCAGAGAGATGGTAGCAGTGGACATGGGAGGGGAAGGGATTATGGACCAACCGGAGCAGAACCAAGGCCCAGGCTGATGGGTTTCTCTGCTCAGCAACACGACACTATCGCCAGGCCAACACGGAAGAGAAAGCAGAGGCAGAACTGGTGTCGTTTGCCCGGTGCATGCAGGACATTGAGCATGTGCACGGTCCCGGCCTCCGCCTCCCCAGCCCTGAAGCTGGAACCAAATCAAACACTAACAGGTTTTCTCTGGTCGTAGGACAGGTTCTTTGTTTTGATGTGTTTTTCCTTTTTTGCACTTGATCTTAACCAAAAGGCTGAGAGGCGGTGTTTTTCTTTATTTTTGAATTGTTTTGCAGGGAATATACTATCTTTGCAGGATGAGCAAGATGATAAAGCTTTTCCAGTTTGAAAAGGGAAACGCTGGGGTTCTCAGTCCCCCTCCTGTGACCTCATTTGTCCCTTTGTAAAGGGACTCAGTTATGCCTGTGAGCTCAGGCAGCAGATTCTGAGCTGGCTCTGAGGACTGGCCCTTGGGGACCAGGGACCTGCCTATTAGGAGTCACTGCTGCGCAGTCCCCCAGGCCCCTGTGGAAAACACTCATTCTCTGCTTCCCTGGTCCTGGCCCTGACCCTGGCATGCTGGTGTCCCCAGAGCATCAGTGACCTTCCCTGCATCACACTTGACTGTGTTAGCATCACCCCAGGGGATTCTGGAACCTCTGGACTTTCCTCAGTGAGGCGGCCTGAGGCTCTTCCATGTCCCCACTTGCCTGGGGTGCAGCCTGAGTTTGCTTGGTCATGAAGGTTTTTAAGATTTTCCAGTTGCAACCAAGGACATGAGTGTGTCTCATCCCTAATGACCATCTTTGGGAAAGCAGCTGGTGTCCCTAGAAACAGTTGTGCCTGGAGCCAGGGGCACTGAGGTTGGAGACACTGGCTGCACTTCTCTCCACACCCACTCCCTTTTTCCTCCATGCTTTGGAGTGTACCTCACCACCCAGGTGTGGGCTGTGTGCTTGCTCTTCCCAGCAGAGCCCTTGACACTGAGTTCCATCTGCTTCAAGACTGAGTCCTTCCACCAGAGCAGCTATGGCCCAGTGAGCCCTCTCCAGCTGTCGGGACCTTGGCCAGCTGTGGAACAGAGAGGCAGCCGCCTGCTGCTCAGCATGGCAAGGGTGTTTCTTCCACTGGCTTCCCTGCCCCCACTGCCCAACCTCAGTGCACACAGGGGTTGGGCTCTACCATGGGATACCGTGGTCCAGGCGTATCACTCCCTCGTGCCAATTCATCAGTAAGACCATTTGTCACACAGGGGCAGGGGAGAACCAAAGAGACAGCCCACCGGGAGCGGGAAAGTCGGAGGGGCAGTGGATAGCTCTGCTGCTCCTTAGCCACACCATCTAGGCCCAGTCACTTGACTCCTAGCCCCTCCCTGTCTACATCTAGGAGATGGAGACAAGCGACCTCATAATAGCAAACCCAAATGGAGACTGCCTTCTCCCAGGGTTGCTGCCAGCTCGTGGGTGCGCTGGTCTTTCTAGAAGAACTTAGGTGTTCATAAGCTGTGAGGTACTTCACAAACATAATTGACATACGGCCACAAAAACACCTACAAAGCAGGCCTTTTTTTTTGTAGGTGGTGTGGGAACTTGGGGCTGGGTGGGTGTCTCCCTGCGGGCAGGTGGGGATTTCAGGAGGTCACTGCCAGTGTCACAGGACGTGCGTGGGAAGGACTGGAGGGGGGGGGGGGGGGAGACAAAAAAAACTTCTATTCCCAGCAACACACGTGGGGGGCTGTGCCTCATCAGGCCCTGGCATTGTGGGGCCAGGAGCCCCTCTGGATTAATGAGTTCCAGGGGCAGTTGGCAGCACAACTTTGACAAAAGCGTCCATTGAAACCGGACGTGAGTCATCTGCTTGGTGAGAGCAGCAGGGTGCAGCGGACTGGCAGCCTCCCTGGAAGAGTCCACGTGTCCACCATGGTGGTGTTCAGTGGGCGAGACTGGAAGCCTCCCAGGCAGCAGAGGCCTCGTGCCTCAGCTACCCAGATGTGCTGCTGGCTTTGTGACAATTTCCTTTAAATCATAAAATATTCTATGAACAAAAAATTAAGTATAAGAAAAATAAAAATCGACACATAAACTTGTCCCTAAGGATAACGGTCTGTCATCTTGGCCTAGCTCCTTTCTTCCCAGGTGACAGTCAGGTCAGATGAGGCTGTGCTTTGGAACACTGCCCCAGCTGCAGGTGCACCACCTTAGAAACCAGTGACCCCAGATGTCAGGCCCCCCCCCATTTACTCTGACTTGCCCTCCCGTGCTCTCTCCAACATCCTGGCACTTATAAGCAATTGGGATTAGAGACTTTGAAATTTTGTCACTGAATATGATGCTTACTTTGCTTTGGGACTCTATTGATGACAAGCACAGTTCTCCATTTTTCCTATTTATTATTATTATTATTATTATTATTATTATTATTTTGGCTTTTAAAAAATCATGGGACTGGGCGTTGTGGCTCAGGGGGCTGAGGCAAGAGGATTGTGAGTTCAAAGCCAGCCTCAGCAACTTAGCAAGACTCTAAGCAATTTAGTGAGACCCTGTCTCAAAATTAAAAAAAAAAAAATTTCAAAAGGGCTGGGGATGTGGCTCAGTGATTAAGCTCCCTGGGTGCAATCTCTGGTACAAAAAGAAAAAATATGTACATCAGAACTGGACATTGACTTTTATGGAATGCCTCTTTAACTGTATTGAGTTTTTTCTTATTTTCCCTGTTTCACTCACACACACACACACACACACACACACACACACGCATGCAAATGCATCCATACTTTTTTGTGGTGCTAGAACTTGAACCCAGTGCCTTGCACATACTAGGCAAATAGTCTACCACTGAGCTACATCCTCAGGACTTTTAATTGTTTTTGAGACAGGTTCTTGTGAAGTTGCTGAAGCTGGCCTTGAACTTGTGATCCCCCAAGACTCAGGCTTTCCAGCTGCTGGGCTTACAGGTGTTGTCCCTGCCCTCATTTGGTTTTTATTGAGAGCTGAGCTGGGCTTTGATACATGTGCGTGGGTCTGTCCTCTGGTGACCTAACTGGGCAGATGTTGCTGTCCAGTGGGAGCACTGGGCAGAGAGGGCACCTCAGGAGGCCATTTTCAGGTGGTGCTTAACAAGCAAGGTCTGGACCCTGTGTTTGAGGATGTCGGGAAGCCCAGAGCCAGCACTGAGTCTGTGCCTGTCCTGATGGGTGGTGGGCTCTTCTCTCCCCAGAACTGTCTCAGCAAACAGCAGCTCCTCTCAGCCATCCGCCAGCTGCAGCAGCTGCTGAAGGGCCAGGAAACGCGCTTCGCCGAGGGCATCCGCCACATGAAGAGCCGGCTAGCTGCGCTGCAGAACTCTGTGAGCAGGGTGGCCTCAGATGCGCCCCCAGGTGGGTCCCCAGGTTAGCACCACTGGGGCCTAGGACCCACTCAAGCACGTGGCCTGCAGTTGTGCCCTAGCCAGGTTCACCCCTGTGGGAAACTCTGGACCACCCACCCTCCTCCTCCCTGCCTCCCCTTCCCTCAGAGGGCACATCTTAACCCTGGCTGGTGTGCCTGTGTGTGTGTGTGTGTGTGTGTGTGTGTGTGTGTGTGCATTAAAATGGCATCTACTGTCTCCTCCAGCCTTGTCACCCTCTTTCCTCTTATACCTTCAGAGCCAGCCTCAGCAACTTAGTGAGGCCCTAAGCAACTCAGTGAGACCCTGGCTCTAAATAAAAAACAAAATAGGACTGGGGATGTGGCTCAGTGGTAGAGTGCCCTTGGGTTCAAAAATCCCCAGTACAAAAAAAAAAAAAAAAAAAAAAAGCCTGGCTCCATCCTCCAGGATGCTCTAATGGGGGTAGCCAGGAGGGTCACCCAGAGGATTCCCGCTTGTCTGTTGAGGTTGCAGCCTGCCCCCAGGGTCCCTCTGCAGGGGATCACTCTGACCATGCTGGGTGCGATCTCCTGGTTGACCCGGTGCGGTCCTCCAGGCTCTCAGGCCCAGAAGCTGGAGAGTGGTTTCTTGGGGCCACAGGACCTGGTGTGGGCAGACGGACCTTAGTTGCATGTGCTGAGCCCTGGGGCCAGCAGCACCTGCTCACTGCAGACACACCCACCAGGGGCTTTCTCTGCTGCGGGAGGCGAGTTTCCTGGGGAAGGTGTCAGGCTTCCCACTTTGTAGAGGTTGTGGTAGCAAATCCAGAGGCTCAGTGAGGAGTTCCCTCCTGTTTTCCTTGGCTGCACAGAACCTGCCAATCAAACCTCACACTTCCAAGGTACAGTGAGCTTCAGCCCTCAGTGGGGTTCCACATACCAACTTTGCAGGGCAGGCAGGGTGTCCTTTCTCCTTCCAGGTGGGGAAATTGAGGCCAAGAGAAATGGGTTAGAAGCTTTAGGTCCTTGATCCAGTGATTTTATTTTTTCCTGGGCTGGGCTCCACAGAGGCTGTTTCACTGGATTGCAAAGAACTGGCTGCAGAGAACACTTTATAAATACAACGCTCTCTGCCCATACCCCAGGCCCCCGTCCGCTAGATCCAGGAGAGGCAGCTCTCATTACATCATCATGACATCTCATCCCCAGCTTGGAGCTTTCTTCTCTGAGCCAGGTTAGGTTTTTTGAAGTGGCAAGTTCTCTTTGTAAAAAGTTGCCACCACCAGGCGCAGTGGCGCACACCTGTAATCCAAGCGACTTGGGAGGCTGAGTCAGGAGGATCACGAGTTCAAAGCCAGCCTCAGCAACTTAGCAAGGCCCTAAGCAACTCAGTGAGACCCTGTCTCTAAATAAAATACAAAATAGGGCTGGGGATGTGGCTCAGTGGCCAAGTGTCCCTGAGTTCAATCCCTGGTTCAAAAAAAAAAAAAAAAAAAGTTGCCACCATGTACTGTGTCTCACAATGTGTGTTGGATGCAGTGCTGGGTGCTTCACAGCAGGGCCACCCGGTGACAACTCTATCAGGATCCTGCTGCTGGGGGTCTGAGCGGCTGCACCTGTGCCTTGGGTAGGCCAGACACTTGCTCCAGATCAAATAGCCAGTACTGGGGAAATGATCTACTTTTTTGTGAGGGCAGGGGCATTAACTGGGAGACAGCAAGAACCATTGCTGGTCTTCCTCTCTCTGGCAGCCACACCATGCATCTCCCTGTCTTCCCAGCCTCTCTTCACAGTGGGTCAGCCTCAGGGCTCAGCCAGGGCAGCTGTTCCTAAGCTGCTGAGACTACTTACCTGCTGATCTCTTTCCTTGCACACTAACCTCATTCCAAAAGGTGCAGGGAGCTCATGTGGCCCCATAGGCTCATCAGGACATGCTCATATAGTGAATCAACCCAGGGGCTTCTCCTCATCCCCCATTAGAGCAGTGGTCATCAGTTTCCCTTGGGGAAGTGATTGCCGATTGATTTTGGAACTAATTGGAATCCATTCATTCCTTCCAGCCACGTTTATTGAGCAACTGCTACGTGCCAGATACTATCCAATCTATTGAGGTGCAGTTTACTTGTGAGTCACTCCTGCAGGTCATTTTTCTTTCTTGAGGGTTTCATTTTGCTTTTTTTTTTTCTTTTCTTTAGTATTGGAGATTGAACCCAGAGGTTCTTTACCATGGGGCTACATCCCCATCCCTATTTATTCTTTATTTTGAGACAAAGTCTCAGTAATTGTCCAGGCTGGCCTTGAGCCTGGGATCCTCCTGCTTCAGCCTCCTGTCACTGGGATGACAGGCATGTATCACCACATCTGGCTCTTTCTTGAGGTTTTAAAGATTTCTTGTTCCCAAAGAGACCCTCCTCCTTTACCCCCAAAAGTATTTTAAACTTTTTCAGCATGATAAAGTTATTTTAAATGACTGTGAAGTTTTTTGTCTCGGGCTCTGGGCAGCACACTGTGGGCCTGCCAGTGTCTGGATGGAAGCTCCCTCCTGCTTTCTTCCACTTCCTTCTGAGTTTTCACTACTCACAGCTTCATTGCAGGCAGTGACTGCCAGGAACTCCCCATAACCCTAACCCTAACCCTCTAAGAGCTCCAGGGGTCAGCAATCACCCTCCTGCCCCTCTAGGCTGCCATGGCTGCTCTGTGAAGAACCCTCCCTGGGTCTGGCCCAGGCGGGGCATCAGGGCAAAGCTGTAGTGACAAGTATGATCTCTCTGGGCTTCTCGAGGGCTGGGTTTTGTCTATCCTGGTTGTTGATGAAACCCATGTGCCTAATCTAGTGCCTGGCACACAGGGAGAACCCACTACCTGATGTTTTATCCATTTGCTTGTTCAAGAATCACTTACAGATCCTTCACTAGTGCCAGGTACAGGCTGATGCTGGGGACAGAGCAGGGATGCAGGCCAGGCTGCATTCTGATGGAGAACACAAACAGCAAAGGTGGGAAGGACCCAGTCATGGAGGACATTAAAACAGTTGCAAATCTAAGAAGGAAGTTAGGGGAGCTTTGGGGCAGAGGTGCCCTGGAGGTCTTGGCTGGTCATGGTGGCCAGGGAGCACTCTGAGAAGTGGTAGCATTTGAGTAGAGACCTGAAAAGCGAGAAGGAGCCAGCTGGGAAGAGTTTGGGAGAACATTCCAGGCGGAGAGAAGAGCAAAAGCCCAGGCCTGGAGATGGGGCTGAACCCAGCCTATTCAGGAGACTTAAAGAAAGCCAGTGAAGCCAGGTGTGGTGGTGCACACCTGTAATCCCAGTGGCTCAGGAGGCTGAGGCAGGAGGATCCCAAGTTAAAGGCCAGCCTCAGCAACTTAGCAGGGCCCTAAGCCATTTAGTGAGACCCTGTCTCAAAAATAAAAAGGCTGGGTATATGACTCAGTGGTTCAGTGCCACTGGATCCAGTCCCTGGTACAAAAAAGAAAGAAACAAAGAAACCCAGTGAGCTGGAGCTCCCACAAGCAGAGGAAGTGAGTGAGTGGCAGTGAGGGGGCAGGGCAGCCACAGCAGGTAGAGTTTGGCCCTCTCTTTAGGCTCCCAGGCCCTGAGCACTCACTTGGTGTCTCTGAGCCCTGTCCTCACCTTTCATCTAGCAGGCATCCCAAGAGCTCTTGAGGATTGGATGAGAGGTAGTGTTTGGAGTGTCCACATGGCACATAGCCCCACAGCAGGCACTCTCAGAGGGCCACCTCCTGTAAGCCAGGGAGACGTCTCTTGGCTGGGCCCTGGAGGAGGGCTCCTCACACTTCCTTTTCTCCTTACAGTTTCCTGCCCAGCTCTGAGCACCCCACCAGATGGCAGGAAGTTCGGAAGCAAGTACTTGGTAGATCATGAAGTCCATTTTACCTGCAACCCTGGGTTCCAGCTGGTCGGGCCCAGCAGCGTGGTGTGTCTTCCCAATGGCACCTGGACCGGGGAGCAGCCCCGCTGCAGAGGTATGCCCCCCACCTCCCAACATATTGGCCTGGCCCCACATCACACAGTGTGTCTGCTGGATAGGAAGCATCGCTCCTGGGATACTTTCTGCCTGGTTCTTTAATCGTTCCTGGACCACAGAACAGGGGTAACATGTCTGATCCATGACCTTGGCTCCAGGTCTGGACTCTCTGCATGAGTTTACAAAACCTTCAGAACAAGGTCATCTGGTCTTGCATATAGGGAAATTGAGACCTTGAGGTAAGGTCACATAGCTGGGGACACTCTGACCCCAGAGTCTTTGTTCTTCAACACCTTCCTCTGCCCTGGACTCTGGCAACTGGGTCTTACCAATGTGAGGGCAAGAAGCCACCTGCGCTTGAGGAGAGGGACAAGAGGAAGGGCCTGCAGTGGCTGCTCTGTTCTGGGCTGCTGTCTGCTTGTGACACTGCAGGAGTTCTCTAGGGTTGAGGAACACCCCCCACCCCCAAGGTGTCCTTGTGTCTGTAGACAGGCTTGGGAGAGGGCTTTGAGGTGTGGGAAGACAGGACATGGTTTTTGTTTGTTTGTTTGTTTGTTTCCCTCTGTGCTAGTTTGAAAACAGAACTTCTTGATATAGAGAAAAGTAAGACTTGGAATGTATAATTTGTTGGTTTTTCAAAAATCTATGGTTGCTGGGTGCGGTGGCACACACCTGTAATCCCAGCTGCTCGGGAGGCTGAGGCAGGAGGATTGTGAGTTCAAAGACAGCCTCAGCAACTTAGTGAGGCCCTAAGCAACTCAGTGAGACCCTGCCTCTAAATAAAATACAAAACAGGACTGGGGATGTGGCTCAGAGGTAGAATGCCCCTGGGTTCAATCCCCAGTACAAAAAAAAAAAAAAAAAAAAAAAAAAATCTGTGGTCCAGACCTGTAATCCCAGTGGCTGGGGAGGCTGAGGCAGGATGATTGCGAGTTCAAAGCCAGCCTCAGCAACTTAGTGAGGCTCTAAGCAACTGAGTGAGACCCTGTCTCTAAATAAAATACAAAAATAGGGCTGGGGATATGGCTCAGTGGCTTAATGTCCCTGAGTTCAATCCCCGCTTCCAAAAAAAGAAAAAAAGAAAAATTATGGATCACTCATTTTAGGACATTCATGGGACATCAGAATGTCCGTGATTTTAGCCAAAGAGTTGGAGGGGAGACATAAGTTTTACATAACAATGGGTTCCAAAAGTAGAGGACTTTGTTTTTGTTTCGTTTTGTTTTTTATGTGTGGTGAGTTTTGTTGTTACTGTTGTGTGTGTGTTTGAGATGGGGTCTCACTGTGTTGCCCAGGATGGGCTCAAATTCCTGTGCTCAAGTGATCCCTCTCAGGTTGTTTCAGATCCCAGTGGGTTTCTTCCTCTGTCCACTCAGCACTGTGAGGACCCACGCATGGAGCCACCTACAACCTGGTGCACTGAGCATGCCCCCATGTCTATCTGGGCAGGGCCCTGCCCTGGGTGTCTGATCGCAATTAGCCTGCACCCTACAGTGCTGATAAGCCCTCTCATCTCCCAATTTGGTCTTTGGCTGTGTATCTGTGGCTGGAGTTGGGGCACTGACCACAAACTCACCTTCCCACTGTGCCCTAACTGCTCTGGAGGAGGCCTCAGAGTCCAGCCTGCCCAGCGACTGCAGCAGAATCTCCTTACACTGGTGCTGTTTTTTCACTGTTCAGGTATTATCCAAATATTCTGTCCTTAATGATAACACATTTATGAGCATCACATGATTCAAATGAAAAGAGGAGTGGATCAGAGAAGAGACCTGAGAGAATGTGTTCAGGCAGATAGATGCAAAACATGGAAGCCCAGGAGCACAGTCATGGGAACTAGCTGCTTGACAAGGTGGGACCCAAGGTGCTCCCCACAGCTCAGCTCCATCTTAGCAACTTCATAAGGATGTCTTCCAGGGATCCTGGGCCTGTCTATTAGTTTCCTCGAACTTGTCCTGCATGACAAGAACACCCTCCACACTGAGCAGGACTTCCTCCGTGACTTGTGTGCTGTAGTGCTCCACAGCCACCCAGAGCCACCCAGACAGCTCATGAAAAGCAGACACCAAGGCCTCAGAAGACCCATGAATGTCCGTGATTGGCTGGAGTCTTGAAAGATGAGACCAAGGATATCTGCATTTGTAATCTATTCCCTAGTTATTACTGATATAAACTCAACTTTGCAAGACACCACTCTATTTGTTCCTGCTATTACTAGAAGCTGAAAAGATACTGAGAATTTCAGAGCACAGATGCCTTTTGGGTCCTAACCAGTCAGCATGACTGCCAATCACAAGCAAGCAGTAGCAGACAGAGGGTTTGTACCCACTGGCCAGGGCGGACATCTGTACAGGCTCTCTGCCTCTTGCCTGATGTTTTGGGAAGGCTAAGCAGCCCCTTACAGAGGTCACAGTCAGGAAGGTCAGACTCTCCCTGGAAGATCATTGTGTGGAGTGGACGGTCCCACCTACCAACCATGACCGCAAGTGTGCTGACCTCTTCCATGTCCCACATGGTGCTCTCCTGATTCTTGATCTTGAACTCACCAGCTCATTCCAGATTCATCCTAAGTTCTGTCTCTGCAGACTCCTTCCTGACCTATTGTCCTTCCCCACTGACCTGCGCACTAGAGGACCATAGAGTGCAGCCCACCTGGACTTCTACCAGGGCCACATGTACTATCTAACACTTGGGAAGGGTTGGCCCAGGGAACCAGGTGGTGGCCAGTTTTAGAACAGGTCAGAGATGGGCATTTTTTCATTTATGTATGAACTGGGCATGGTAGTTCACACTGTGGTGGCTGCAGTTGAATACCATAGGTCACTACCCATCTCTCAGTTAGCTGCTGGACACGGCCTCTCCCAAATTAGCAGACTGCACCTGCGTCAACACTTCTGTTCTCAGCAGGAGTTTACTTGATTGGCAGATATTGTCTTCAGCAAGGATCTCAAAGCTGTGCCAGTCAGGGTATCAAAAGGAAGAATGTGCTTTCATCTGCTATTCAATGACCAACTGTGACAGTTTTAACGGTATGGATGGGACACAGACTGGAACTCACCTATTAAGTGACCAGCCCTAGAATCTTCTCAGCAGCTACCAAGTGACCCATGGCATGTTCCATATCAGCAGCGTGCCACTCTGTGTTGTGACCTAGGGGGATGTGATCTTCATCATTACAGCAGGTTCACTCCAAAATCTGAAATGTCAGTGTCATGAAAAACTTGCTCCCTCCTCTCTCCCCTTAGCTCCTTGGCAAGAGGGTGATGGACCCAACTTGGCAGCGGAGGAAACTACACATGATTAGGCCACTAAAAAGTACCATGAGCAGGAGGAGGCTCCAGACTCCCTGATGGAAAGCAGCCATTGGCTTTCTGGATCATTCTCCTTTTCCCTCCTTCTTTCTCCAAAGGCACGTTTTTAAGCCAGGAAGCTTTCTGATTTGGGGGTGGGGTGTGTTTTTGTCCATAATCCTACTTTTTTCTTTTGCAATCTTCATGCATCCAGCCAGTTTTCACTGAGTGGTGGCTTTGAAGGAAGCCTTGTGCCCAGCACTGGAGAATCATGGCCGTATGTGGCTCCCGGGTCCCTTCCTCACTGGGCTTGCATTCTGAGTGAGGGGACAGCAAAGCAAGTCGCTGAAGATGGATACGTTGACCTGTGTGGTGCATGCTTTGAAGAGAGGAGGGAGTGACCGAGGGAGTGAATAACAAGGGAGCAAGGACAGGGGAGGGCCTCTTGGAGGAGGTGACAGCTGAGATGAGAGGGTGGCAGGACCTGGTCATGGGCAGGGAGCGCCTGGATGATGCCATTCCAGGAAGAGGGGTGACATGTGCAAAGACCCTAAGGGAGGGACAGGCTGAGGAAATGGATAGTCACTGGAAACATGCAAGTCCCAGGAGACTTGCAGGCTGGCCATAGTGGTCCTAGAGGTCATGCGGGTAGCATCGAAGGAAGAGGAGGTGGTGACTGGATCTGCAGCGATGATGAGTATGGCTGTGGGAGTCACTTGGGTGGTCTTGGAGGAACCCGGGAGGGAAAGAGAGGAGAGAGGTGTGCCTGGAGGCCACTGCCACCATCCTTGTGATAGCAGAGCAGAGAGAAGCCTGGGCTCACATACTTGGGCGTGGCAAGGGTGCAGAGATAACGAAGACCGACAGGGGGCTTTGTTTTTAAATGGCCTGTGTGGGGGTCGTTGATCCGTCCCTTGGAATAGCTAAGTAGAAGGTCTGTGCATCCCCAGTGGAGACCCACTAATTCAGCCCACGGAGGTGTCAGGCGGGGGCGTGGTCTGCGGTGTAAGGGAGGAGGAGCGCCGGAGAGAGTTTATAATTCCCAGAGATGGATTTTAACTCCACGGATGGTGACAGGAACCCCCAGGCAGAGAGGGTGGAGACAGAAAAGGGGCTCAGGACAGACCTGAGGGCATTAGGGGGTCAAATGGAGAAGGACAGAGACACAAAGAGGCAGGCGCAGCGCCTGGGATGGGGAAATGGGGGCGTGGCACCGGGGTGAGCAGGTGTGGAAAGTGGTTCTGCTGTCGGAACCGAGCAGCTTCCCTTCAGTTCAACTTCTGTAGGAGGACTTTCCCCGGAGATCTTCAATTACATTCTCGTAGAAAGAGTTGCCTTGTGTATGGTAGCCCCTCAGTACGCAGTTACAGGGGCGGGGAATCCCCTCAGCGGGAGAGCAATTCCACAGCTGCACGGGGAGGCCCTGGGTTCCCTCCCCAGCAGCACACACACAAAATAATAATAGTCATAAAGAAACAAATTGCCAGGTGTGGGCCGTGGCGCTGGCCTGTAATCCCCGCAGCCTGGGAGGCTGAGGCAGGGGGATCTCCAGTTCAAAGCCAGCCTCAGCATTTTAGTGAGGCCCTGCAACTCAGTGAGACCCTGTCTCTAAATAAAATACAAAATAGGGCCGGGGGTGTGGCTCAGTGGTCAAGTGACCCTGAGCCCTGAGTTCAATCCCCAATACAAAAAAAAAAAAAAAAGGAAACAAATTGCCACAGAGTAATTGACTGGCTGATTTGTGAAATGATTAATTGAATGAATGAATAAGTTTAAAACTATGAATTTCTTTCTAGTCTTCAAGCACATAATATGTGAGTTTCATGTATGCAGTTTGATCTGTACATAGATATTAACAATTCTCCATGAAACATGACTTTCTGAACCTAATGTTTCACTAACAGTGTGTTCATGATTTTGATATACTATGTGATACTTTATTGAGCACTCTGTTGTTTCCTGGTTTTCATGATCATTAATAAAGCCATCTTAAAGATTTTTTTATTAGGAAAAATTTTAAACATGCAAAGTATATAGTAGTAGAATGACATTATATACTTAAAATCTAGAAATTATCACACAGTAAAAATATCATCAAATATCTAATTAGGTCAACCCCCCCCCCCAATTGTTTCCCATCTTTTTTTTAACACTTTGAATTGGGTGCAAATCAGTTCTGTAATTTCCAGTTGGTTGGTAGGTCTCTTACGTCTCAGGAGTGTCCTCAGACTGATATTACTCCAGTCATTTCCTCAAGGACTTGGGGCCAATTGCCTGAGTTTTCCCACCTTCAAAACGGTGTGCAGAGTGTCAGTTGAATTGGGTATAATATGGCTCTCTTGTGCATCTCTCTCCTTCAATGTTTAAATATGATGTTCTAAGTCTTCTGCTTTAAACCAATGCTGCTTTCATCATAAGTATTGTGATCTTTGAGCCTGCATGCCCAAGAGTGTTTTTTTTTTTTTTTTCCTTAAACTTCAGTCATTTGAATCTGTCTCAGTGCGGGTCTCTCTGGTTCGGTTTTCTCAAGTGCAGGGTTCTCCTGAAAAGAAGTTTTAGTTGCTGGAAGAGTCTGGTCCTTAGGACCCCTCAAAACTTTCAGGTCAAAGTGCAAATTTTGAGGAAACTCCAAGGGAAAGAAAATCCAAATTAAGCCCAAGATGCAAATGAGAGCGACGGTCATATAAGGCAGAGCAGAGAGAGTGTGAGGCTTTTTTTTTTTTTTTTTTTTTTTTGGTACTGGGGATTGAACCCAGGGGCACTCAGCCACTGAGCCACATCCCCAGCCCTATTTTGTATTTTATTTAGGGACAGGGTCTCACTGAGTTGCTTAGGGCCTCGCTAAGTTGCTGAGGCTGACTTTGAACTTGCGATCCTCTTGCCTCAGCCTCCCAAGTGCTGGGATTACAGGCGTGCGCCACTGTGCCCAGCTAGAGGCTTTTTGACAACACTGTAAAAACAATAGAAGTACAAATTTTAGAGCCAAGAAGTTACCAAAGCCATATGGGAAAACTTATTTCACTTTAATGTAAGTGACAGAAAAGGACTCTTGTTGAATCCCATGTTAACTAACATAAGGAAAAAAGAATAAAGTCTCTATAGACAATGAAATAATACTAGAGACACGCTCATAAGACACATGAAAACTATAACCTAATATTTCAAAAAACAAGCTGAAAGAAAAAATTAAAAGATAAAAGTTATGGAAGAAATAATAGCATACAGAAAAGTGAGAAAACCTCAGAAATGAGGAGATTGGAGAAATGGAAAATTTGAAATAATAGAACTCAGGAAAGAATTAGAAATTAAAAAAGAAAAATTAAATCATGCTTATAAAATGCTTAGCATGGTTTCAAGGAGCTAGTAAGTACTCACTAAACAGCAGAGCAAGACAGGTGTGGACTTGCCAGCTTCTCCTTCAGTCTCTGCAAGCGCCTTCTTTACAACCATGAAGTCACTCTGCACATAACTGAATGTCACAGGCTGGATACATGTGGATGTCATAACAATTGTACTTTGATCAGGACACAAATGAGGCACCAGACTGAGCCTCAGGCCATAGAATGCCTCTGACTGCACCTTAAGATTTGAAATGTGGGGAGTCTGTAGGAGCATGCCAGGAACATCCTGGGCAGATCCAGGGAGGGAGACAGGACAGGTCCAGGGACACCTGTGTGTGTGTCCATCTGGCCAATGAGGTCCCACCCCCCTCCCACAGACTGCAGGTGGAGGCTAAGCTCTGTGTCTTCCACTGGAGGCCCCAAAGAGAGACAGTTGTCCCCAGCCTTTGGGGCCAGGCTGAAAGACACCAGTGTTCCCAATTGTTGGCTCTCTGCCCACCTCTCCACAGCCTAGTGATGGGCCGAATTTTGGAGCAGGCTGGTGAGAAATGAGCAGTGACAGTGCTGAACAATGGGTGGACAACAGATACCACACTCCATGGCATTCCTAAGCAGTTGTTTCAGACCCAGTCCTGGAAACTGGTCACCTGAAAACTAAAACAGTGCCTCAGGATGGAGCATGGCTGAGTGCCAGGCCAGCGCCTCACAGAGGACAGAGTTTGCTGAGCATAGAGAAGCAAAGGGGCAGCATGTCGGCCCCAGTGGCCCCTTCTCGGCTCTTGCAGGCCAAGAGGTTGGCCAGGTCAGGGTGGGGAGGTAGGAAGCTGGAGGAGTCCTACAACGGAAAGGAAGGAAGTTAACTCATGATATTGCCTTTTTTTTTTTTTTTCCTTTTGCGGTGCTGGGGATTGAACCCAGGGCCTTATGCTTGTGATGATATTGCTCTTTTTTTTTTTTTTAGAGGTAGAACTCACGTGTGTGTTTGGAAATTAATCTTTTTTAGATATCAGTGAATGCTCCAGTCAGCCTTGTCAAAATGGTGGAACGTGTGTAGAAGGTGTCAATCAGCATAGGTGCATCTGTCCCCCAGGAAGGACTGGGAGTCGCTGTCAGCATCAGGCTCAGACTGGTATGTAGCTGCTTGTAGGCTGGTGGCAATGGTCCACTGCAGGGAGGTGAGAACCCTCGTCATTGTCATCAAACACAGATGTGTCAGGAGCTCAGCACCCCTTGGAGAAGTGGGCCTCTCTCCTCTGGTGGATATCCATATTCCCTTCAGTTCCCAAGATGGAGCTTAACTCTTTCATGTAATCCAGTATCTCCCCCAGTGGGAATGTGTCGGGGAGGTTGCACTGTGGACACTTCTGCTCTATTGGTATTGAAGCCTTTCCTTCAAATCTTCCATCATATCCAACAAAATGAGCAGTTACTGATGCAGTTTAAAGTATTTTAAAAGCTCAATAACCAGACATTTGAGTAGTGAGTCCCAATAAATTTCCAGCCAGAATTCTAATGAGCCACACGGTGACTGGTTTTGCACATGGCAAGAAAACCTCATAACAAGGGACCTGTGGAGAATGGACAGGGTTTCCACACTCTGCTCAATCAAGACTTCTATTAAAAAAAAAAAAAAAAAACTCAAACCCAAATATGTCCTACTCCTTTGCCAGAAAAGCCTGGCATGTTCTGTCTGGGTTTCTTTGTGTGTGGGATCTCTGTCAGGGAAGGGCACTGGTGGATGGTGTCCAGTCAGTACTTGGTGTCCTCCCACTGGACTCAGCCCAAGGTCAGGTTTGAATAGTGCCCTTAGGGATTTGCCTCTCACTGTGCCTGGATTGGGCTAGTGAGTCAGCCTGCTGGGTGCTTCCTCTAGGGGAGCCAAGGGCCCCTGAAACTCCCGTCCTAGGACTGATTTCTGCCAAGACAGGGAGGAGGGAAAAGCTTTTTGGCAGCCCCACTGCCACTATTTACAAACAAGAGGGGAAAAGAAACAGCCGCCACCCCAATTATGCTGGTCACGGTCATTGAACATTCTACCGACCCACCTCTTGTTGAGGTTTCTTCTGCAGTGGGACCTTCAGGTCATTGATCCCTAAGGTCCAGTGGCCACCATGAAGTATCTCTATGACTGGAACCCTCATCAGGAAGAGGAAAGAGGTAGTTAGTAGGTAGCTCTTGTTCTTACAGTGCCTACGAATGGCCAGCAGATACTTGAGCTCTTGTTCACCTGCTCTGAGCGTAGAACCTTCTTTTCCTTCCCTTCAGGGGGCTTGTGTCTTTCCAGCTCCCTGGAGAGAGCCCCTCTCCAATTACTTTTTTTTTTTTTTTTAAAGACAGGTCTCACTCTATTGCCAGGCTGGCCTTGAACTGTCTCAGCCTCCCAAATAGCCAGAACTACAGGCATGCTCACCAATTACTTTTTTAAAAATCCATTCACTTTATTTTAATTGTGGCAAGATGTACATGACATTTGCCATTTTCATCATTTTTAAATGGACCGGTTTCAGTGACATTAAACACATTCACACCCCGAGGTTGCAGTCACCAGCCAGCTATCTCCAGAGCTCTTTCACCTGGCAGAACCTGAATTCGTGACACGCTCCTGGGTCCCCACCGCCAGCCCCGCCACCACCTTCTCCCTGTGTCCTAGACAGCGAGGTGCCCCCTGTGAGTGGAGTCACAGCCCTCGGTCGTCCTCCTGTGCCTCCCAGGATTCCTTCCACTGATTCCTCTTCAGATTCCCTTAACCACATAAGAGCTCCAAATTCTTTAAAAACTTTCAAAAAATAACTTTTTTTCCTGATTATAAAAGTAATCTGTTTTTCGTAACACACACACACACACACACACACACACACACACACCCCAGAAAGTAGAGGCCCAAAGTTTTAAACTTCAGTGGTCACTGTAGTCCTTGGGAGGCTGTGTTTTTTAAAAGGAAGGGGGACTTCGCACCCTGGCGGGCCTTGGCGGGGGCAGTTCAGTGGCCTGCGTCTCCACGCGACATCGGGCGCGCCCTGCCGGGTTTCTGGCTCACTGCGCGCCTTTCCTTCCCTACTCCAGAGGAAGCGCTTGGGAAGGGCCGCGCCGGGGCTCGGTGCTCCTCCCCGGCGCTCCGCAGGGCTGGGCCTCGCGGCAGTTGCACCCGGCCGACACTGAGGAGTCTCGTCTTTCCCCGCAGCGGCCCCGGAGGAGGAGGACGAGGGCGACACGACCGGCGACCCCGCCTTCAGCCGCGCGCCGCGCTGTGCACAGGTGGAGCGGGCGCAGCACTGCAGCTGCGAGGCGGGATTCCACCTGAGCGCCGTCGGGGGCCGCAGCGTCTGCCAAGGTAGGCGCGGGCTCTGCCAGGAGACACAGGGGCACCGGGAAAGGAGGCGGGGCTCCCGCCGCAGCCCTCCCACTTGCAGCGAGCCCCGCCGCGCCCCCGGGTACAAGGGAGAGGAGTGGGTGGGGTGGAGCGTGCCTCCTGGGCGAGGTCTCGGATAGCCACGCCCTCTTCCGCGGGTTAGGTGTTAAACGAATGGGTGTAGCTAATGCCTAGACAGTAGGGGTGCTCATTAGAAAGACAGCCTAGAGGAAGCAGCCAGAGGTGAGTGAGGTGGGGTGGGGTGGGGTGGAGTGGGGAGGGGGGAGTCTCAGGCTCGTCCCCGTGTCAGAACCCGGCCCCGCCTTCATGACTTGAATAGTTTTGAGCCCTGTTGTCCCCTCCATCCGTCCCGGCTAGTGTCACATAGGCAAGTGGCAAGAAGGGGCATGAATCTCTGTGCTGGTAGACAGGGTCGCGGCGCTGTACAGGGGCCTGGATTCGTTCCCTAGCCCCCTCTGGGGTTACTGCACAACCCACCTTTGCTAAACTCTCCTGATTACCGAAGTTCCTTCCCCAAACCACTCAAGTCACAAGTTCAAGTCTGAGATTTGGTTATTTGATGCTAACGGGCTCATTTTACAGCAGCAGAAAGGAGACCCTTTTATTCCAAAGATGAGGGGAGCTGAGATGGGGATGTGAACTCTTGGTTGGGGGGAGGTGAGGGGTGGGGAGCGATTTGCCACCCTACAGGGACTCCCTAGTTAGTCTGCAGCCTTACACAGAGGCGCCCTCTAGGGTCTGGCACATCAAGCCCCTCCCTCTCCTTCCAGCCCCTTGGCTCTGGAGAGAGGGGAGCCGGCCTGCTCCTCTTCCAGGTGGTCTGCTGGGACTTGGACTCAGCAGTTGCCCCAAGCCAGCAATAGCCTCAGCTGCTAGAGAATGGGGCCATCCTGGGTGGTGGCTCCTGAATTCATAGTGGGCACTTCTCTCCTCAGATGTGAACGAGTGTGAACTCTATGGGCATGAGGGGCGCCCCCGGCTCTGCATGCATGCCTGTGTGAACACCCCAGGCTCCTACCGCTGCACCTGTCCTGGTGGATACCGCACCCTGGCTGATGGGAAGACCTGTGAGGGTGAGTGAGACTGCAGCAGGGCAAGTGACCATGGGTCTGGACAGTAGTACCATCTTCACCTGGTCACCAGCTGCTGCTGCCACTCATCCTACTCCCAACCTCACGGAATCCGGAGTCTCTGTTAGGGAAGTCAGCATCTCGGGTATATTCGATCTTTAAAAACACCAACAAAAGGGCCTCTCAAAACCAGGCGACACCATCTAAATAGGAAATGAGTTGCTTAACTTAAATTCCAGTAAATAGTCTCTTCTGACCTTGTGGCAGTTAATGTTTTCAAGGTTGAATCATTTCTACCCACTTAGCAGTGCCTTCAGCTGGGGCTGGACCCAGAGGCAGAACAGTCACTTCTGATATAAAGTCTGGAGAAACCTATCAGTTTCCAGGGCACTGTGTGGGCATCTGCAAGGCCACCCCTAAAAGGGACAGTACCTTACAGTCATTATGCCTTAATGTGTCCAGATACACAATGCTGGCCATGATCGATGGCTAGCTGAGGGTAACAGGAAGGTGAAATGCCCAGGAACTGGCAAGAAGGAGGGCTACTGCTAGCCTTTGGCCTGAGAGATGAGGAGAGCATGGGGTTTATCAGAGCCTCATGGAGGGGCATGGAGGATGCAGATGACTGAGGGGTATGTAGCCCCCACCAGATGGGCCCCAGGCAGGAATCCTGCAGAAGAGCAAACACCCCACCCTTCAGGCCTCCCATCTGCCAAGCCAGAGGGCTGAGAGTCCAGAGAGAATCCAGGCCAGTTAGCTGCCTAGAACAGAGTGGGTTGGATCGGGACAGGTAAACAGGACATAACTGGCTCAGGTTTCACCCCATGCTGAATCCTGTCCCTCAGGAGTGGCCCCTGGTGGCTGGGTTGAGTTTTCTGAGGCTGATTCCAGGCATGGTAAGAAGGGGTGCTTTAATGGGCAGGTGGGGGTGGGAGACCCCAAGGGGGCAGAGGAGGATGTGTGTCAAGTGGGGGTGGCTGGTAGGATGGAGAGGCTGAGAGCCCTTGCAGTAGTCACAACTCTCACCCTAGACATGCCCTGGGAATAGGGACACACCTACAGCAGGTCACCTGTGACCCACCTCCTTGAGTATTGACATTAATAGAACAGATACTCTTGTTCTCCACATCAGCTCACAGTCAGAATATGGTATCCCTGGAGGATACATTCCAAGACCCCCAGTGAATGCCTGAAGCCAAAGCTGGTACCCAGCCCTGTATATACTATATGTACATACCTGTGTTCAATTGCAACTTATAAATTGCAACTTATAAATTGCAGCCCTGTATATACTGTATGTACATACCTGTGTTCAATTGCAACTTATAAATTGCAATTAACAATAAAAACTAACAATAGAGCAGTTATTAAACTATGCTCTTATAGAACTTATCTATAACATGAATTATTTCTAGAATTTTCCATTTGATATTTTTGGACCATGGTTGACCACTGTTAACTGAAACTGAAGAAAGCAAAATCATGGTTAGGGAGGGACTGCTGTATATATCCAGGCTCATCCTGGTGCTGGATCCTGCAGCTCTGGTGCTTCAGTGGCCTCTGGGGAGAACTGGGTTCACTGATGTTCTTAGAATGACCTCACACTGGGAGGATGGACAGGTTTGCTCCCCTCTGCTGTATGTTCCCACAGACACAGCCCACTGAGGGGAGCCCAGCCCGGTGGCAGAGGGCTCCTCCTTGGGCTGACCTGGGGATGCGTGGGATTTGGTGGCTCTCTGCTAACATCCTGTTGGGGCTCTCCTGCAGAGCTCAAAGGAGTCAGCCTCTGGGACTGGAGTAGGAGGTACCCAGGAAGCCTCCTCCCACCAACCCACAGTTCATGGAGGCCCATAGGGGATTGCTTAGGATGGGGAAGAGATGTCTCCACTCAGGTAGACTCCTGGATGCTTGTCAGGAGAGCAGAGCACTTTACACACAGGAGAGGGGATGTCTGCATTTGGCAGGAGAGGAGCCCAGGAGGAAGGTTTTTCTAAAGATTTGAACCTCAGCATTTAATAACCAACATGGAGGTGTTTGGGCTGAGAGGGAGGGAAGAAGGACAGGATCCCAGGGTGGATGCTCTCCAGCACAGTTCTGCAGCATTTCCACAGGCCCCTGATCCAGATAGACAGGGGGCGATTCCTGCCTGAAGATAAGTGCTGGTATTTGAAAGTTCACCTGGTGTGGGGTGCTGCATTCCATGCCTGCTGGGGCCTTTCCTGTGGTTTGGTGATGAGGGAAAGTCGGGGGTGGGGTGGATTTTTACCCTCCGTTTGTGTCCTGCATTTCAGATGTTGATGAGTGTGCAGGTCCACAGCACATGTGCCCACAGGGGACCACATGCATCAACACGGGGGGAGGCTTCCAGTGCATCAGCCCTGAGTGCCCTGAAGGCAATGGCAACGTGAGCTATGTGAAGACTTCTCCCTTGTGAGTACAGACACGGCCACCCTCAGCATGTGCCTTCTGCACCTAGGCTCCCACCCTGCACTTGTGGGCTGGACTCCTGGAGGGTCTTGGGGGAAGGAACAGCTATGCCATAGGAAGGATGAGGGCCAGAGAGCTGGGTCCAGCTTCTCTGAGCTCCCATTCCCTTTAGGGGTAGCATTTAGCAAGCACTCTGCTACTCTGGTGCCATAAGAACCCAGCTTGCCACCATGAGAGTAATACACCAACGGCTTCCCTGCCACACAGAGGGTGGCAGCACTGCAGCCACCTAGGTGGCATGGCTAGGAAAAGCTACCAGAAGGAGCTGCTGGTGATGCTTCCTTGAAAAATCCCAAAGCAGCCAGATGGTCAGTATATATGATACAATTTAGAAGATGGTAATTTTCTCATAACCGTATAGCTGGTCACTAATAGACTCTAGTCATGTGATTCCCTGCACTTTGTATTATATCATCTGCTTTTCCAATGGTGCTAGAAGGTTCAATGCTCAGAAAACTCAGCATTTAAACAGTAGAATTGTTTTTTTTTTTTAAGAGTTGGGAGATAGACCTTTAAATGGGAGTAACTATCCCTAGTACTAACCACCCACGCTTCTCAAAAAGAGGTCCTGAGAGCCCTCACAATATCTTTAAGATGCAGAGAAGTGACTTCATAAGCTTATTTAAATTTCTCTTTGGATTAAAGCAGAAATTAGAAGAAGCAGGAGTGTGTGGCACCAATGAGTGGCAGTTATAAAAGAGAGTGAGGACATGAGATTAATAGCTAGTTGTGACACTTGACCTGCATGATCATGATGCTACAGAATCACCAGACACTAAGTTGTATTTGTCTTTTGTGTTTAATAAGATAAATATCAAAAACATTTCCACAGGACCCTGATTCTGAGTGGTTAAGGAAGACAGGATTTCCTGCTTTAAGAATAAATGTTGTATTTGGAAAGTTCACATGTGGTGTCCCATGCTGCAGGACACTGCAGCTAACCGTGGAAGTCCCTCCATGATGGGGAGAGGTCTTTACACCTGCAGAAAGGGGACCTGATTTGAACTCCAGTGTTGCTATTATCATGAATCTTCCCAGGCTGTTTTTCTTTAAAAACTGTAATAATAGCACATATACACACAGTCAGGAGAGCTCCCAAGACTGGGAACAGATGCAGAGTCCCTTCCCTGGCCATGCCTGATGCCAACCATATTTACTTGCCTGCAGCTCTAGAGCTCCTGGGTGAGGGACCCCCCAGCTGGGGAAGGGCCCCCTGGTGACTTTTGCAAGAGAGCAGGTAGGGGGGCCCCCCTTGAGCTTCCCCCAGTCTGACTGCTTCCATTTTGCCTCTGCTCCAGCCAGTGTGAGCGAAACCCCTGTCCCATGGACAGCAGACCCTGCCGCAGCATGCCCAAGACCATCTCCTTTCATTACCTCTCTCTGCCCTCCAACCTGAAGACACCCATCACGCTCTTCCGCATGGCCACAGCCTCGGCCCCCGGCCGACCTGGGCCCAACAGCTTGCGGTTTGGGATCGTGGGTGGGAACAGCCGTGGCCACTTTGTGATGCAGCGCTCAGACCGACAGACAGGGGAGCTGATCCTTGTCCAGACCCTGGAGGGACCTCAGACGCTGGAGGTGGATGTTGACATGTCGGAATACCTGGACCGCTCCTTCCAGGCCAACCATGTGTCCAAGGTCACCATCTTTGTGTCCCCCTATGACTTCTAAGGCCTCTGGGGGTGGGGGGTAGAGATCTGAGTTGATTACTCTCCCCCAAGGCCTCAGCTGTGGGGCACTGACTATGACAGAAATCTCTCCCCTCTGCCTTGCCCTGCCCTGTTTTCCCAGGCACAACAGGGTGGCCACAAAACTATCCTGCCACATCACATTTTTTTCCTGCTTTAAGGCTTTTCCCTTAGATGACACACTTTCTCAAACCTGTTTTTTTAGAGGCTGGGCAATATTTCAAGGTGCCATGTGAATGGCATTGAGTTTGTACCAGCTGAGGAGGGGACGCTCAGGTGTGTGTCTGAGCCAGTGGTCACCATTCTACATTGTTATAGCAAGCCTTGCTAGGAACAGAGTGTGTGCAGCTATGCTGAAGGCCTAGTCGTGCCCTGTGCACTGGGAGGAGGGGGTTGTTCCCTCTCACCCCCAGCCTTATGTTGTCCCCACCCCCTTCTGTGGCATCCTGCCAGCCTTCATACCAGAGAGCCATGGGAGGGCCTTGACCCCACCAGATCCTTCCAGTCTACGGAACAGATGTTAAAGCATGATTCTGCCTGAACTACTTTCGTTTTGAGAAATCTCATCTCAGAAACACAGCCTGGTATTATAGCTGAGGAAATAAAATCTATCGCTCCTCCCTGCTCATCTGACTTCTCGCTGAGCATGAGACAGCCCAGTTCCTTCTGGGAGGGGACAGCGGGCTCTCTTCCTGTCTGGGTTGGACAACTGGAATAAATGAATAAGAGAGAAAGCACATGGTAATGTTTGGATTTGGTCCACCAGTCTGAATTTGTCTTGGCCACATAAGTGACTGGAAGGACATCAGGCCTGGACAGTTTAGGAAAATGCTCACATTGTCATGGATTCCGTGGCTTCCTACTTCTGATGGAAGAACCGAGGAGGTGATGCCCTCCAGACAGCTGAAGCAGGAAGACTGGCCAGGATGGAGAAGGGGTGAACAGGGGCCGTTCAAGTTTAATCCCAGAAGCTAGTGGGGCTGCACGGAAGGTCCAATATCCAAGTACATGGTAATCTACTGGTGAGTTTTCCTCATACATATTTTATTTAAATATGTATTTGACCTGGGCACAGTGGGGCCTGCTTGTAATCCCAGTGACTCAGGAGGCTGAGGCAGGAGAATTGGAACTTCAAGGCCAGCCTGGGCAATTTACTGAGATCCTGTCTCAAAAGGAAAAAACAAGAGCTGGAATTATTTTATAAAATTGGAAAAAAATAAAAATAAAAATGGCATCTGGGAATGTAACTCAGTGGTTGAGCACCCCTAGGCTTAATACCCAATACTACAAAAAGAGAGAGAGAGAGAGAGCACACGCTAGCAGAAGTGTCATTAGTTTAGCAATCAAGCTTCTTCTGAAGATGGTTTCTGAGATGGTCTATCCTTGTTTTATTTTTTATTTTATTTATTTATTTATTTATTTATTTATTATTATTTTTTTTGTGTGTGGTGCTAGGGATTGAACCAAGGGCCTTGTGCATATAAGGCAAGCACTCTACCAACTGAGCTATATCCCCAGCCCCTTGTTTTATTTTGTGGGACAAAAAATGAGACATGATCAAGAGTTGCTTTTGAAATTTTCCTTCTCCCATGGGCTCAGCGACTTGGCTGCAGTCTAAGGACAGAACAAGTGTCTGAAATCCTGTTTTTCTGGGTTGTTAGAAGAAGTATTAACCATCATCCACAGCCTTGTATTTCCAGTGGTGATATGATGGGTCAGAAGCTCACACACCAACAACCAACTGTGCAGAATACCAAGCAAGAGTCCAGGAGCCCAAAACGCTTCTGCACACTGGCTCCTTCTGCACCTCACTGCTCCTTCTTCCTGCTGGGGTGGGGTACCTGAGAGGGACAAGCCTTTCACCTGCCAGCACATGGGGAGTAGACTGGGGGTCTACTGAGCAGGTGCCCACCTAAACCAGTACATGATAAGTTTGGCGCCAACCAGGCCCAATATAAGGCAAAAATTTTCATCACCAAGATTGGTCTTTAGCCAGATGCATGTCTGCAATCCCAGCACTTGGGAGGCTGAGGCAGGAGTATCGTGAGTTCAAAGCCAGCCTCAGCAACTTAGTGAGGCCCTAAGCAACTCAGTGAGACCTTGTCTCTAAATAAAATACAAAATAGGGCCGGGGAGGTGGCTCAGTGCCCCTGGGTCCAACCCCCACTACAAAAAAAAAAAAAAAAAAAAAAAAAAGATTGGTCTTCATCCAACCTACTTCCCATTTATGAAATCACTTGCTACTTGCTGAGCCCCAGACCCTGTTACACCAAGATATGAATGCCCTGAACTGCTTGGGACTCCTTCTTGTGGATTAGAGCTGGAACTTTCCTTCAGATAATGTCTTGTTCTTCATACTGTGCTGGTCAGCTCTTCGTTACTGTGACGAAGTCAAATTGTAAGAAGAAAAAGGTTATTTTGGCTCACGGTTTTGGAGGTTTCAGTCCAGATCAGTTGGCTCCACTGTTTTGGGCCTGTGGCAAGGCAGCACATCATGGCAGCTGTGCATGACAAAGCAAAACCAGGAATCAGGAAGAAGAGCAGGGGAACAGGGTCCCAAAATCCCCTTACAGGGCATGCCAATGACCTAAAACCTCCTCCCCATGAGGTCCCACATCTTCAAGTTCCCACTGTCTCCCAACAGTGCCAAGCTTGGGATCAAGTCTTGAATACATGGGCCTTTGGGGGGCCCTGGAGATTCAAACTACAGCAACACACTGTCTCCTCACTCTCCAGTGGAAACCAATTTCATCTTCTTGTAGCTTCGATCCAGGCCAGGCCAGCATAGCTAGTCAGTAACAGGTATTCATTTTCACCTCTTTCTTGCTAAGAGTTTCATATTATTTGGGGCATCCTTTAAAGCATGTATGTAAACTTGCAAACACATTAAAAAACAGAAAGAGTAGTGCCATGTGTCAGTAACCAGCTTTGACAATCAACATGTGACCAAACTTGTTTCATCAGCTCTCACCCCACCTCGTGATGATTTTGAAGTCGATCCTAGACATGCCATTTCATCTGTAAAGTTTTCAGCATGTGTCTCTAAAAGATAAGGATTTAAAAATGACCTCAATGCCATTTATATCTAAAAAATGAACAAGGGTTCCTCCATATCTTCAAATAGTCATTGTTTACATCTGTGAGTGTTCAAGATTGTTTTTGTTTGCTTGAATTAGGTCCATGCACTTAGTTTATTGATATGCCTTTAGGCCTCCTTCACTCTGGAGCAATGATTCTCACACTGCAGCACATATGGTAAGAGGGGAGGCCTCTGGGTTGTCTATACCGTGGACTTCTCAGTCTGGGTTTTCTAGAATGCATCTTACAGTATCTTTTAACATATTCTCTTTTTCCTATAACTTGGTAGTTATACCTAGAGATTTAACTAGATCCAAGTTAGCTTAGTTTTGGCAAGATCCTTTCATTGGTCGCCATAGGTACTTCTAGCAGAAGGCACCTCTGGTCTGGCTGTCCCTCTTCCTATTATCAGCCTTGATAATTACTGCACAGCTCCCTTACTTTAGCGTCAAGTGAGGTGCTAGTGCTACATTCTTCATGTATTAGCTGACATAATTTATAAAGAGGAACTTCCTTTCGCCAATTCTGTGATTACCCTGAGATGTGATTTGTATAAGAAAGGCAGGGTAAATTTTTGATTTCCCCTTTATTTTCCAATTTTCAAAATGTGGTGATCCCTGGCATCTTTGCAAATGGACCAGGGAGAGCTATTTTCTTGAGTGCATTGTGAATCCATGTGTTCAGCTCACCACAGCTATGATCCTTCCTGTTGTTTACAGTGTCCACTCTTAGGAGCTGCTCTAATTTGGCTTATTCCTTTTGACATGACCCTACTCGTCTTGCTTTTTTCTAGTTATTTTGTAGGACAAGATGTTTCCAGCACATCTCCCATATTTTCTCTCTGGCCCCTGAAATCAGCCATTGCATTCCTGGTTCCTTCTAAAGGGAATGGGAGGTAGAGATCAAGATCCTGGTGCTGGTGCATGTCATTGTGTCTTGGCTATACTGGGTACAGCCCAGTGAACTTCAAAAGTTTTATAGTACTTTTTAAAGATAAAACACTATGTGAGTTTATGCTGAGTCTTCCAATTCAATTCACAACAATGGTTTCTTTTTAAAAAAAATCTTTTCAACCAAAATAATTTGTACATTTAAAAAAACCTTCTGAATAACAATGCCAGCACTACTACAAACACAATTACTGAAGACAGTTAAAATGCTACCTTTGTGACTCTTTTGTTCTAAAGTTTGTGCTGTTAGGGAAATACAGTCAACTTGCTGTTTCTGAATCACTTGGAATAGTTCCCCCTCTCTCTGGTTATGTCCCCAACTACAATCAGGATAGTTTCACTTTATTTTGCTGAAAACTTTTAGAAACTGCTTGTGATTTTAATTTTGTCTTTTAAGTAAGTTGTTCTATAGTTCCAAAGTCAAGTCCACAAAATTAGGAGATTCGGAGAAGCCTACCTTCTCACCTGGCCCCTCATCCACTTCTTCCTCTTGCTGTGAATCATTTCTCCTTTACTCTTCTATTTTAAAATGTATATAGAGACAAATGGTAAATGTCAGCATATATTTTACACTTTTCCTGACCTTGCTTTTTTATTTTTAATTTTTTGGCTGGGGCCTCAAGTGTCCCTCTTTAGAGAGGCCTCCCTACCCACCCTTGTCAATGCTGCCTGCCCCCTCTAGTCTCTCTTAATTATCTTACCCTGTCTCATTTTCCTTGAAAATACTTTTCACTGTCTAAAATTATCATAAACATTTTTTCCCAGTATCCTGGACCCTGTTGTCATCCAACCAGGGTCCGTTTCCATTTCCCACCTTCTGAAAGGAAATCTGTTTGGCTGAGCTCCCTTCCCTGAGCCCCGCAAAATTCACATGTTGAAGTCTTATTCCCCAGTGCTCAGAATGTGCCTGTATGTGGAAACAGGGTCCTTAAAGGTAATTAAGACATGGTATTTAGGGTGGGCACTAATCCAATATGCCTGGTGTCTGTGGAAGAAAGGGTTAGGACATAAACACACGGGGAAGACCACAGAGAAGACAGCCATCTGTAAGCCAAGGAGAGACCTCAGGAGAGACCAGCCCTGCCAACACCTTGATCTTAGATATCTAGGCCCCAGCATTGTGAGAGAACTCATTTCTGTTCTATGTATCACCAATTTATGGTATTTTATGGAAGCTCTAGCGTACTGATAACACTCCTCATTCCAGCCTGTGTCCTAGGAGAAGGTGACAGCCCACCTCCCAACTTCCAGGTGTGTGTGGGGGGTGGGGGGCAACCATTGTGAATCATCCTTGGTCAAAAGGTGGTAGAGACCCAGAACAGAGTAGCTGTGAACAGCATTCCTAGGGTGACTGCTATGGGCCTGGGAAGTGTCCCAGGCAGAGAGAAGGGAAGGGCTTCCTTATCACAGCATGACTGGAACAGCCTTTCTTTTCCACTAATGAGACTGCTGAAAGCCATTTTTCTTGACCACAAGGGAAGCTGGGAGAGGGAAAAGCCTTCTGGTGAAATGCAAAACCAAGGAAAACAGGGCTGGGTTCCTGGCAGAATCCTCTTGGACTCTCTTCCTGGTTTCCTGTTAATGGGAGACAATGTGGGTGTTATGATTTGGATGTGAGGTGTCCCCCAAAACCTCATGTATGAGACAATGCAAGAACGTTCAGAGGACAAATGATTGGGTTATGAGGGGCTTAACCCAATCAGTGAATTAATCACCTGATGGACTTGATTGAGTAGTAATTGAAGGCAGGTGGGTGAGGCTGGAGGGTCATTGGGGGCATGGCTTTGGGGTGTATATTTGTGTCTGGCAAGTGGAGACCTCTCTGCTTTCTGATCACCATGTGAGCTGCTTCCCTCCGCCATACTTTTCCACCATGATGTCCTGCCTTGCCTTGAGCCCTGAGGAATGGAGCCAGCTGTCTATGGACTGAGACCTCTGAAACCATAAGCCCCCAAGAAACTTTTCCTCTTCTGTAATTGTTCTGGTCAGGTCTTTAAGTCACAGTAGTGAAAAAGGTGACTAAAACTGGGTTTCATGTGGAGTTGTTCTGTCTGCAGCCTAAAGCATCCCTCTGGGTCTCACCTCCTGGAATTCCAGCTCCACAAAAGCAGGCATCTTTCGGGTTCAGAGAAAGCTCCAGCACCTGCCTGCCTCACAGCAGGAGGAGGGACAAATGACAAAATCAAAGTTGGTGCTGAGAATCTGGCCAAATACCTCCTATTCTCCCACCTCTGGGACCATGATGGACAGGCCCTTCTGCTGCCTTGGTTGGTGTAGCAGTGGGACTAGTGCTGGTTAAGAAGTGGTACAAGTCTCTCCCAGGCCAAGTTAACCTGTTGCTGGTGTCAGAATCCAGAGTCCCCTCCTCTGTCATACAGCAACTGGCCCCACTGCAGGTAGGGCTGCCCTGTCAGCTCAGCTCAGTGCCTGAATGCCCAGTGAATTGCTGGTGATGCCCCCACGGATGAGCAAAGCCTAGTCCTCTGTTGCTTTATGCAATGGAGGTTTTAGGGTTGCTTGTTACTCCTGCTTAGCTATTCTGCCTCATTCAGGCCAGAAAGGAAAAAAATAAAATAGGGAATTCCTTCCGTCACTGATGATACCCTGCCTTCAAGTTCTTACACTTGCTTTACCCTCCAAAAAATAAACAATCAGACTAGAATGGTACCTGTCAACATGAAGGAGCTGGAGGAGGCCCTCAGGGCTGAGCCCTGCTCTCTCCCAGGCACCTGCCTCAGGAGCATATCAGGCCTCATGTTGAGGGTTGAACTGCGTTCCCCAAAAGGATTTGTTCAAGTCCTAACATCTAGTACCTATGAATCTGCAGATGCAACTGGTTAAAATGAGGTCACGCTGGATTAGAGAGGGCCCTTAGTTCAATGGCAACTGTCTCCAGTGTCCTTGCAAGAAGAGAAAGACTCAGATACAAAGGGAAGACAGGGCAGGGACAGGAATCCTGCTCTCCTGGCCAAGGAACACTGAGGATTGCTGGTGTTTATCAGAAGCTAGGAAGAGGTAAGGAAGGGATACCCCTTGGAGTTAGCAGAGGGACACTGGCTCTGCAGACACCTGTGTTTCAGATTCTAGCCTCCAGGACTCAGAGAATACATTTCTGTTGTTTCTGGTCAACCACCCATTGGTGGTACTTTTGATGGTGGTGAGACCAGCACACTGAGTATCTACTGCCCTGCCCTCTAAGGTTCAGCTGGGGGCTGATCACCTTGCCTTGCTGGAGGAGGAGGGGCTGCCCCACCCTGGGGCACATGGACAGCCACCAACTGTCACCAAGCAGGAACTTACCTCTCTTCAAAAGTCCACCCTGCATCTCTGACAGCCTTTTCTTTGCCAGTAATCTTGGAGCAAGGAGATGACTTTATTAGCACACTGCTGCTAAATGTAGTCAGGAAGGTGACTGTGTGCAGTCAGTGTAGTCTCACTGGGACACTCAGGAGGCTGAGTTTCAGACACTGGTCTTCTGACTACTTTTGTAACTAATAATGACATGATTCTACTTGCTTCGGCAGCAAAGGCTCAAACAAGGTACTTCATCAGCACATTTCATAAAGAGGTTCATTGATTCCAGGGACAGGAAGGAATCTGGATTTTTAATCCTAACCTTGGATTGGCCAGAGCCCCACAATTGAAATCCAAGCCATCCTTCCCTCCGGGTCTGCGGGACCGAATCACCTGCCTCCCACCTCTCCAGCAATGTTCATGTGGCAGAAGATGATGCAGCTCTGTCCCCAGGCTTTGGCCCTCCCCATATTTGGTGGTTGAAACTTAATCCCAGGGTGGCAGTGTTATGGAGCAGGGCTTGTGGTGGGTGACTAGGTGATGAAGGCGGTCCCCTCGTGAATGCCCTTCTGAAGCACCCAGAACAGCCTGTCTGCCGTTCCACCATGTGAACACCCAGCAAGAGGCACCGTCCAGGAGCCAGGGAGGGGTCCTCCCTGGACACTGAGTCTGCTGGCTGGTGCCTGGATCTTGACTGCCAGCCTCCAGCACCATGAGCAACATGATTCTGTGGTGACTGCCATACACACTAAGATAGTTTGTTACAGCAGCCGGAACTCCAGATCCCCTCAGGACAGCAAGCTGCAGAAGCCTCGGAGAATGAGGAGGCCAGAGCTCCCATCAGACTGCTTCAGACAGAGCTAGCAACAGACTGAGCATGTGCAGACTCGTGCACTTGAGGCGGAGCCAGGCTTTGCTCTAAGAAAGAACGCACAGCCCGCATTTCCTTTTCATTTTTCAGACAAAGGGGAGAACAAGGTAGAAAACATCAAAATGTAGTCCACCATCTTTCAGGTGAGGGCCTTCCCCACGTTGGGGCATCCTATGTGCAGCTCTCCACCCGGGTAAGTGGAGGCAGCTGTTGGGGGGGCAGGCCACTTCCCAGGGTCCCCCATCACGCTCATTTGCCACACATTCCTTGTGACAGAAAAAACTGCCCTGCTGGTGGGGAGGCTGCTGAGGAGAGAACTGAATCAGACTTCAAGATGGATTCTTCTGGAGCTCTTGAAACCCACCAATGGGACCATTCCCAACACGCACGCCACAGACCATCTAAGCCCAAACTCCTAACACCCGCACACTCCCAAACAGCTAAAGAAAGAACAGCAATGAGACCACACTTGTCCAGCAACTCTAGATACAAAGCTGACCCTTCCCTCAAAAGCATCCCGTTACAAATCCTGTGCAGATCAGCCCTGGCTAACTCCTGGGTGGGCCCGGAGGCTTGCTCCCCGGGGCTGAGACTTAACAGAGCAAAGGCCTGGGCATCAGCAGGGTCGGGTCTCCCCTTCACTCCAGGAAACCCTCTCCCTTGCCTTCCGGCCCTCAGCTGGTGGAGAGAAGCCTGCACATCCTATTTAAAAAACCAACGGGTTCTCTCCCCACCCTTCTCTTTTTCCTAGTTCAGATTTAGTCATGGGGTGCATCCCAGGGAACACAGCCTCCAGAACTCCTGGTAGTCCTGGGTGGCAGAGGGCAGGAGGCCGCGGGGGCTTCTGCTCCCTCGGGGGCTGCTCACACCCTCTCCCCTACCCAGAGTGAACACAGACCCCTCCAGCCTCACAAGGATAGGCATTCATACTGAGACAAGAAGGAATTCACAGCAGCAGGCTTTCCTCCTTCATGGACTGAAATGACTATTTCATGTGCATTTTGGCTAAAATAAGGACCATTTCTGTTGATTCCAGGTTTACCTAACTGAGTTCAGCTACACAAGGAAGTTTAAATTGGCCTGTAGTCCGTGGGCGTATGGAAGGCTGAGAAGAGTTGGCATGTCAGCAGATCTGGGTCTGGATCACATACTTGTTCAGGAAGTCCAAGACTAAAGTCCAGTTTAAATGGTTATGTAACAAAAATACCTGCCAAGCAACACATCCAGGCAAATAAATCTGGAATAATTTTGCATAGGATACAGCTGGGTTACAAAGCTTGTGTTTACTTAAGACTTACAGGAATGGTAAATAAGACCACTTCCACAGAATCCCTTCAAAAGGTAGTTCAAAAATTTGGAGCAAGAAGTGAGGGTCCCAAATAGTATAACTAGGAGTGTCCTGCCAACAGTCACATGCCCTTTGTCTGATCTCACTGCTCTGGGTGCAACTGTATTCCCAGAAGATGGGTTCCTGTCATGACAGGCAGGGAAGGGGGATTTTGAAATAAAAGTACTAGAGGATGGTACATATTGTCTTCGTGCCAGTAATAAATATTTATTTTTATGTATATATTTGTTTTATAAATCTTTTTTTTTTTTGAACCAGGGATTGAACTCAGGGACACTAGGCCACTGAGCCACATCCCCAGCCCTATTTTGTATTTTATTTAGAGACAGGGTCTCACTGAGTTGCTTAGGGCCTCGCTAAGTTGCTGAGGCTGGCTTTGAACTCGTGATCCTCCTGACTCAGCCTCCCAAGTTGCATGGATTACAGGCGCGCACCACCACGCCCAGCTTGTTTTATAAATTGAATATATTTTAAAAGTGCAGTTGTGCATGTGTGTATACGCATGGATGTACACACACACACACACACACACACGCATACACACACGAGCTATTGTGATGTCAAACACTTAATAGTGAACCAGAGTTTCTACTTCTGAAACAGTAGGGTAAAATCTCAAAACTCCACTCATCCACAAACGACATGAGAACACTGGCTCAAGTTGTCAAAACCAACTTTTTCAGAACTCTGGAAACTAAAGGCTTACAACAATTGGAAGACGATTTATTCAAGTAAAACAACTGAATCTTGGTGAAATGCTCTGTGGCATCTTAACTTGCCCTGTGTCCCCTGCTCTGCTCCAGAAGCACTGCAACCTTAGCTGACAGCCAGTACCTAGCAGCAGTCACTAGAGTGGGATGGTAGGTTTATAGCTCCTAAAATGTCTGGCTGACTGTCACTCTCTGATCTGTATGATAGCAGGCTGAAAAGCTCCCTTCCCAGAGCCCGTCCTCTTTTCACCAGACTCCAGAGCTCACATGAACAGCCCTACAGGCAGATCATGTGACAAAAACATCAACAGAGTTGGACACATGCCTGTAATCCCAACTACCCAGGAGGCTGAGGCAGGAGGATCGTGAGTTTGAGGCCAGCCTGAGCCACTCAACAAGACCCTGTCTCAAAATAAAAAACAAAAGGGCTGGGGGTATAGTTCAGTGATAGAGCACCCCTGTGTTCAATCCCCGGTACCAAACAAAACCAAATCCCAATCACCACCAACTGCTGACCACCATAACTGCCTGAGGTGGTGGTACCAGTCAGAAGCCAACAAGGAGCTGACAAAAACACAGGACAAGCAGGCCTGGCAGCACATGCCTGCAATTCCAGCTACTCAGGAAAAAAAATAAAATAGAATACCCAAAAGGAAAAACTGGGAAATGAGATCTCCACAGGGGGCTCAGAAAAGTTCTAAGTCATTCCTAGGAATCTAGACACCCATATGTGTGCAAGACATGGGAAGGCCTGACAAGGCCGCTTTCTAAACTCTGCTCAAGCAGCAAGTAAAGCCTAGGGCAGAGATGGAAGCTCTCGGCACTAATATCATGTGTTCTTTTTTCTTTCAGTGCTGGGAACTGAACCCAGGGCCTCATGGTGCTAAGCAAGTGCTGTACCACTGAACTATACTCCAGCCCTTTTTTTTGTATTTTATTTAGAGACAGGGTCTCATTGAGTTCCTTATGACCTCGCCAAGTTGCTGAGGCTGGCTTTGAACTTGTGATCCTCCTGCCTCAGGCTCTGAGCTGCTTGGATTACGGGCATGTGCCACCAGGCCCAGCTCTGAAGATGTATTCTAACACAAACACAGAGCTCCTCTGTAAAGACTGGAAGACTAATGTATACAGGTATTTAAGGAAATTTCTGTCCAATCATTAACTGACTTCAATGCTCACACACAATAAAAACCAGATTTTACTGAATTGCTCCAAAAAAATAACTAAACCATAATAATAATAAGCAGCAACAACAGCAAACTCTAGGCAGGATGGTTTGGTTTACAGAGCTGACAAACTGTAATGCTTAAAATATCCAATTTTGGGGCTGAGGAAGTAGCTCAGTGGTATAGCACGTGCTGAGCATGCACAAAGCCCTGAGTTCAATCCCCAGCTCTGCAAATAAAATAAATGTTCAGCTTTAAATAAGAAGTTATAAGCTGCATTAAAAACAAGAAAGTACGGCCCATGTGCACATATCTGTGCATGCATGTATGGGTATGCACACATACACACAAAATCAGTAAAAAACTGTCCAAGGAAGTCTAGAGATTGAACTTACCTAAGAAAGACTTTAAATTAGCTAACCATGTTCAGACAACGAAAAGAAACTATGAGGATGGTCTCACTAAATAGAGAATATCAATAAAGACATAAGAATTATATTTACATATTCATTTATTTTTTCAGTACTAGGGATTTAATCCAAGGTCACTGTACCACTGAAATACACTCTGGGCCCTATTTTTTATTTTGAGACAGTGCCTCACTAAATTGCCCAGACTGGCCTCACGATCCTCTTGCCTCAGTCTCCCAAGAAGCTGGAATTACAGGTGTAATTACATCGTGCCTGGCAAAGAATTAAAAAAAGAACTAAACAGAGATACTGAAGTTGAAAAGTATAACTGAAATGGCAAATTCACAAGAAGGCTCAAGAGTCAATCTGAACAGGCAGAAGAAAGAATCCATGAACTTGAATACATACAGGTCAACTGATTGTCAGTTTGAGGAACAAAAAAATAAAATAACGAAAATGAAAAGTCTCAGATACCTGTGAAGTCATCAGGATACATACCAACACAAGCATGCGTGTTCCAGAAGAGGAGAAAGGGAAGAGGATATTTGAAGAAATAATGGCTGAAACGTTCCCAAATTTAATGGAAAATGCTAATTTGCATATCTAAGAGGCTAAAAGACAACCAACAGGATAAACTCAGACCCATACCTAAGAGCATCAAACTGTTGAAAGCTGAAGAATTTTTTTTTTTTTGAACCCAGGGCCACTCCGTCACTGAACCACATCCCCAGCCCTATTTTGTATTTTATTTAGAGACAGGGTCTCACTGAGTTGCTTAGGGCCTCACTAAGTTGCTGAGGCTGGGTTTGAACTCCTGATCCTCCTGCCTCAGCCTCCCAAGTGCTGGGACTACAGGCGTGCGCCACCACGCCCGACTAAGAAAAGAATTTTTAAACTAGTAAGAGAGAAGCCTTCAAGTACAATTGAGCTTCAATAAGCAATAAATGTTACAAGCCAGTCCTCAACTGGGAACCAGGGGCCAGAGACCAGAACAGCCGTCAATCAAGCAAAGCTATATTCCTCTAAAGAGGAGACATTTAGATATTCCCAAGTACAAAAAAAAAAAAAAAAAAAAAAAAAAAATCGAGACCATTAATTCCTAGCACTCTCCTTACAAGAAATATCAGAAGGGGATCCTCAGGACACTGGACAGTACCGTTTCCACTATGTAAAGGTGACATATAAATAAAATAAAATATGAATACATTTTGTTTGTAGAAGTTTTAAATTCTATTTGATTTAAATAACTGCATAAAGCAATAATTATAAAGCTGTCGATAAGCTCATACTACATAAAAATTTAGTTTGTATAAATAATATAAAGGAAGAGGGAACAAAGTTGTAGTGGAAACAAGATTTCCACTGAAACTAAGTTGGTATCAATCTGAACTAGGTAGTTTTAAGTTTTAATTTTAATTATCCCCAGGGCAATCACACTCAGGGTATATAGTAAAAGAAACATCAAGGAATTAAAATGATAGAGTTGAAAATATGAATACAAAAGAAACCAGTAATCGAGGAACAGAGGAACAAAAGGCCATAACTCAGAAAACAAATAAAACAACAGACATAGATGTATTTGGATTGCTATAGATGTACCCATTTTCCACGAGGAAAATCTATGCAGTGAGATATATTCTAAAGCACTATATATAAATCAAAATGAAATTCTAAAAAAAAAAAAAATACTGAAGTAACCAACAGAAAGGTAGGAAAAGAAAACAGGAAAAACACAAAGTATAAACAGAAAACAATAAAATGGCAAATTTAAGCCCTGCGATATTGATAATTAGATAACATAAATGTGAATGGTCTAAACACACCATCTGTGCAGATAGTATGTATTCTGACAATGTGATGAAAGTAGCATTTCACCTCTGTGGTCTTCTCCCAAAATCACAGTCCTAAGCTTGCCATGAGCAAAACACCAGCCAATGCTAACTAAGGGTCATTCTACAAAACACCTGTAAGAACCTCTCAAAACTGTCACAGTCATCAAAAACAAAAGTCTGGTGGAGCACACCTGTAATCCCAGCAACCAAGGCAGGAGGATTGCAAGTTCAAGGCCAGCTTCAGCAACAGCAAGACTCTGTCTCAAAATAAGACATTTATTAATAAGGTCTGGGGATGTAGCTCAGTGGTACAGCACCCCTGGGTTCAACCTCCAGTACCCAGGTGGGAGGTGGGCGGTGGGGGGAATTTAGTGTAATAAATTTTCCTTTGAATACTGCTTTCACCACATCCTACAAATTTTGATTGTTCTCTTTTGTTTCCAAATATTTTCTTATTCTTTGAGACATGTTTCACCTTTGGATTAATAAGGTTTTATAAACCAGGAATGGTTTATCTTGGTGACTGTTCCACGAGCAGTTGGAAGGAATACAAACTCTTCTTGTTGGTGAAGGGTCCAATATGTGTCCATCATACCAAAGCAATGGTGGTTTTCAGTTCTATACCCTCATTTCACTGTCTCTATAGAGAAAGGTGTGCTGAAGTTCTAGCTGTGCCTGTGAATTGGTCCATTTCTCCTTTCAGTTGTCAGCTTTGGTTTCATGGAAGAAGCACTGTTTGGGGCTGCAGTCTGGAGGTTTGTTCCTCAGTGTGGTGGTGTTAAGGTGGGGAAAGTTTTAAGCGGCAAGGCCTCATGTGAGGTGATTTGGTCAGCGGGGCACTGCCTTTGGAAGGAATCAGGGCTGGTCTTGTAGGGTTAGATGTCTCGAGGGGGCTGTTACCCCACACAGCAGGCTTGGACCTTGTATGTGCAGCCAATTCCCTTTCTGCTTTCCCACCATATTGTGACACAGGCCACACAAATGAACTTTCAGCCTCCAAAATTAGGAACTAAATCAATCTCTTATTTTTTAAATTTTTTTCTCCATATTTTTATTGGTGTCTTATAGCTGTAGATAATGGTGAAATTTGTTACATATTTGTACATGCACACAATATAACAATATAATTTGGCCAATATAATTCCTGCTATTTTCCCATTTCCTTTTCTCTACTGACCTCCCTTCCATTTTCATGAGATATGCCCCCCGCCCCATCTTTCTTTTTCCTCTCAAGCTTCCACATATGAAAAAAACATACAACCTTGACCTTGTGAGTTTGGCTTAACATAATCTCAAGTTCCATTTTCTAACCTGTTAATGACCTAATTTCATTCTTCTTTATGGATGAATAGAACTCCATTGTGTATATGTACTACATTTTCTTTATTCATTCATCTGTTGATGCACACCCAGGCTGTTTGCATACTTAGTTATTGTAAATAGTGCTTGCTACAAACAAAGGTACGCATCTATCACTGTACTTAAGATGACCTGAATTGTTCAGGATGAACGAGTAGTACATCTAGGTCATATGGTGATTCCACACCTAGTCTTTTGAGGAACCTCCATACTGATTACCATAGGGTGGTACTAATTCACAATCCCACCATCAGTGTATAAGTGTTCCTTTTTCTCCACATCTTCTGCAGCATTTATTATTTTTTAAATTATTTTTATTTGGAGATGGACAAATATCTTTATTTACTTGTATGTGGTGCTGAGGATCAAATCCAGTGCCTCACACGTGCCAGGCACACACTCTGCCACTGAGCTACAACCCCAACCCCGTTTAATATTTTATATTCTTAAAGACTGCCATTCTGACTGAAGATGAAATCTCAGTGCAGTTTTGATTTGCATTTCCCTAATTGCTAATGATGTTGAACATTTTTTCATATATTTATTGGTCATTTGTATTTCTTCTTTTGAGAAGTGTCTGTTTTTCTTCATTTGCCCATTAATTGAATTACTGGATTTTTTGGTGTTGAGTTCTTTATAATTCCAGATATTAATCCTCTGTCCAAAGAACAGCCAGCAAAGATTTTTCTCCCATTGTAGGTTCTCTCTTCACATTCTTAATTGTTTCCTTTGCTGTGCAGAAGCTTTTAAATTTGATGCTATCCCACTTATTAACTCTTGGTATTATTTCCTGAGCTTAGGGGTCCTATTGAGAAATTGTGCCTATGCCTACATTTCGGAGTGTTGAAACCTACATTTTATTCTACAAGTTGCATGGCTTCTAATTCCTGGGTATTTGATCCATTTTGAGTTGTAGGGTGAGAGGGTCTAAATCTCAGGTTTACAGCTTCAGGTATTATATAGCAAACAGACTAATAAGGATGTGTACATATTTTGGGGCTGTAAATTCTTAGTGAATTATCTTATTATGGCTGGGACGGCCAGACTTCTTAAAGAGCACTGTGAAAACCAGGCAAGGGGCTGGGGTTGTAGCTCAGTGGTAGAGCACTTCCCTCGCATGTGTGAGGCACTGGGTTCAATCCTCAGCACCACCTAAGAATAAATAATGGTACTGTGTCCATCTACCACTAAGAACCAAAAGCCAAAAAAACCCAGGTAGGCAGATGAGTCTTGACCTAGGTACTACACAAGGCAGGCATGGCTGACACAGAACACAGGGAATCTGCTCTGAGGAAACCAGGGTGGACCCTATAGAAGAAGAGTAGAGAATGGAGGGAGGCGATCAGCTGAAGGTGCTACAATAACCTGAGAGACCCACAGCCCAGTGTGGGTGAGCAGGGCTCATTGCATAGAGCATAACTCTCTCCTAGCTTGATTTAACACAAGCTAATAGACTTCACAGATGCAGGTACATCTGTCTCTTCAAAACAACCCATTGGAAAATTAGGTTTATAAACTTTTTATGTACATACATTTAGTTTATGTACATATTTATATGTATACACAAACATATATATATATATACACACACACCAACATCCATACTTCATAAGCATTAAATTATACCAAGTAATAGTAGGAAACAAATTGCTAGATTATTATATGATTGATTATAACTATTTAAAGGACCCATGAAAATAAAAGTAAAAAGTAAATGTTCCTATTTATTCCCTTTCTATGCAATTGATCCCATTATCCACCTTACAAGGTTGTTATGAGGCTTACAGAACAAAGTTAAACAGTATAAATATAAACAGCACACCACCTGGCCTGTGGTAGGTGTGCCTTAAGCTTAGCTGATTGCCAATGCTGGTCAATGCCAGCTTACAGAGTGTCTGCTACACATGTGAGCTATGACAGGTTCTGAATTCCCTACCCTTGTAGGTGCTCTTTAGAGAAGGTGCAGAGGACCACTCTGGGTAACATCACCATTCCTTTGTGAGATTTCATTACATCATCAAAGGCTCTTGCAATGGGCCTTTTGGAGCGCCAGTTCAGCCTCTCCCATCTTCCTCTAGTAACTGTCTTGCCTTCCTTCCTCACCACAGTCGGAGAATGGACCAAGCAACCTGGCAGGCACCAGAGGGCACTGAGGGGTGGCTCATCTCAGTCACTCTCCTGCTTCTGAGGGCCCTGGTCCCATCCTGGGTTCCTCCTTTCTTGGGTCTTGTCTGATAAACCTTTGCTTAGGGCATATACAATTCCCTTTCTTGCTATTGTGGGGTAGAATTAAACCAAAATATTTTTGACTCAAATAGGATTTTGCTAAGAGGTGTCAATAGCTTCGGTGTCTTCTGTAGGTACAGAAGTTAGTGATGTTATTTTTCCCAGCAGGACAATATGATAATAATTGTTTCTGTTTTATGGTATTTATCTAATAATCATCAGTAGTACTATATAAAAATACATATTCAGACTCTTATTTAGATTTGTACCCCAAAGGCTTGGCTCTCAGCTAGTGGTGCTACTGGGAGGTGGTGAAGCCTTTTAGAAGTGGGACTAGTTTGGAGCCTTTGCCAGTATGGGTGTGTCCTTGAAGGGGCTACTGGGACTCCTGCTTCTCACCTTTCTTTTTCATTTCCCAGCTGCCCCAAATGAGCAGCCTCCCTCCACCATGCACTCCTAGCACATGCTGCCTCACTACAGGTTCAAGAGTGACTAGGCCAAATAACCTAGCTGAAGCTGCTAAAGCTGTGAGTTAAATTAAACCTTTCCTCCCTATAAATTGATTGCTTTGGTTATTTTGTCACAGTGATGAAAAGCTGATTAACAATAAATATTCTTACATTTTAATGGAGAAGTTAAGAATACCACGTTTAGGAATTGTACAGCAAACATTATTCTACTTTATTTATAATAGTAAGAAACTGGAAACAAACGTCCAACAAGAAATTGGTTTTAAAAAATCATAGAATCATACTTTATTTAAAATGGAACTGTGAGTGATCGTTAAAAGTACATTGCAAAATATTCAGTGACAGAGAACTATTTTTGTGTTACTCGATGTGTTCCTCACAATTTTCTATCCTCAAACCTCCTACAATTCTTTATCCATTTTCATTCAGACTAACTTTGCTTCCTATTGTATTGAGAAATCTCAATCAATCAGAAGACTTCTGTAATTTATCACAACATTTGCTCACCAGTCAGCATAACTGCTATGCATGCTCCTCTGCTGTGCCAACAGCTGGAGCATGCCTGTGAAGACCAATCCCTCCACTGATGCACTAGATTCCATCCCTCTGCGCCACGCATTAAAGAAACTGAACACCATCACAATGACACAAGAGGGTGCTCTGGATGAGGAATCTTGTAAACTACTCCAGACCACCAGTCTTGAACAGGCACAGGCATAAGCATTCTTCATTTATATAAGCTACAGGAGAAAACAACAAAAGCACATCAGCTCATGAAAATTACCAACTCAGCTGCCCCCACTACCCACCTATGCCTCAAAAAACATGGTAATAGACTTCATGGATGCAGGTATATCTGTCTCTTCAAAACAACCCATTGAAAAATGAGGTTTATAAACTTCTTTATGTATACATACATTTAGTTTATGTACATATTTATATGTATACGCAAACACACACACCTACACACACCCACCAACATCCATACTTTGTAAGTATTAAACTACACTAAGCAATAGTAGGAAACAAATTCCTAGATTATTATATGATTGAAAACAATTATTTATAGGCCCATAAAAATAAAGAAAAGTAAAAAGTAAATGTTCCTATTTATTCCCTTTCTATGCTACATTTGTAGCAGGCACTCTGTAAGCTGGCATTGACCAACATTGGCCAAGCACAGTTGCACATGCCTGTAATCCCAGCAACTGGGGAGGCTGAAGCAGGAGGATCACAAGTCCAAGGTCAGCCTTAGCAACTTAACAAGGCCCTAAGCAACTTACTGAGACCCTGTTTTATTTCAAAATAAAAAGGACTGGGGATGTGACTCAGTGTTAAGCACCCTTGGGTTCAATCCCCTGTACCAAAACAAATAATTTTTAAAAAACATGCAGCAGAGGAAAAATAATGCAAAAATACTCTTTTCTGGGCAAATCAAAGAACACACTGAATTAAAATTTAAAAACTAATACTAGAACAGAAGTGGAAATAATGAAAAAAGAGTTGACTGATCTCATAAATGATATAAGAAAAACAAAACCATCTAAAATGATAACTTTTAACAAGATTTGAATGAAAACATAGTAAGAATTATTGAATAATAGCAGAAAAAGGAAGAAAAAACAAGTAAAAATGAGATGAAATACAATTTAATGAACAGCAAAGAAAACATGTTATAGGGAGGAAGAACATGCAAATGTTAACACACAACTACAAAATGACAAATGAAACCAAATGGTCATTTGAATAAATATGAATGGGCTTCGATTCACTCATCAAAACAGTCTATATTTACTTCACAAAGCAAAACTCAACTACATAAGCTACTGCAAACCCCCCCCCAAGCTAAAAATTATTTAGAAAAGCTAAAAATCAAGTAACAAGCAAATAAATATTAAAAGCAAATGGAGCTGGATGTGGTAGTACACAAGAGCAGTAACTCAGAAGGCTTTTGTATTAAAGTATAATGTAATTCATCATGTTAAGAAGTATCCATCCAATGATCTTATCTGCAGAAAACCTTAACACATAAAAAAATCATTTGTATATCTACACACTAACAATGAACAATCTGAAAAGGAAATTAAAAACTTTCTCTTCACAATTGCATCAAAAAGCTCTCTGCTTCCTGGCTGTCATAAGTGTCCAGCTTTCCTCTACCACACCTCACCTTGGGTCCAGAGCAATGGAGTAGGCCGACCATGGACTTAGACCTCCTGAAACGTGAAAAGCACCTGACTCCTTAGTTCAAGTTTCTTGATGGAATATGCACAGTGATCCAACAATGGACTGCCAGTCAGATGACATGGAGCCCCAATTCCCTCAAGATCAAGGAATGAACTAAGTGAGGACTTGAAAAAGATTCCTTTGAAATTAAAAACAACTTCCTGTTAACTGCTTTCACTTCTTCCTGTTCAGGACAGACTTCAAGGAAACAGGAGACTGACTGACTAAATTTACATATGTATATCACCTGGCTTTTGCTTTTATAAAGTGTAACTGCTTTCATAAGACCAGGAGAGAAATAATCTAGCTGCTTCTCCCCAGTTTGCCAAAACTGCATAAAATTCATTTTTCCTTAAAAAAAAAAAAGTCAGAAAGTTCATGGACTGGAAATTGATACTGTTAAGCTATCAACACTACCCAGAGCACTCTACACATTCTATGCGATCCCTGTCAAAATCCTAATGACTTTTGCAAAAAAGAAAAACCCATCCTAAAAGTCATATGGAATAGTAAGTGATGTGGAATAACCAAAACAATCTTGGAAAAAGAGCCAAGTTGGGGGCTTGCACTTCCTGATTTCAAAAGTTACTACAAAACTACAACAATCAAAATGGTCTTTTGCCAGCAAAAAACCAGACATGAATCAAAGGAATGGAATAGAGAGCCTAGAAGTCTATGTTCACACACATGGGCAAATAATTTTGACAAGGGTACTTTGAACACTCAATGGGGAAAGGAAAATCTTTCAACAGATGGTCCTGGTAAAACTGGACACCTATATGCAAACGAATGAATGAGGATCCTTACTCACACAATATACACAAACTAACTCAAATGGACCAAAGATGTGAATATGAGAGGTCAGCCTACAGAACTCTTCAAAAAAACATACAGGAAAAGCTTTGCAGTGTCAGGATCAGTGCTGCAGGATGCTGCTTATATGAGATACTCAGAGTAGTTGAAAGCGGATACAGAAAACAGAATGAATGGCAATTCCAGGTTACTGGGGACAAGGAGGAATGGGAGGGCTCAGTTTCAGTCCTGGAGATGGACAGGGGTGATGGAACACCACACCACTCCAGAACTATGGAACTAAAAATGGTTAAGATGGTAAATACTGCATTGTACCACAACAAAAATAAAATCTAAAAAGCATCTGTTTCAGGGCTGGAGTTGTGGCTCAGTGGTAAAGCGCTTGCCTGGCATGTGTTAGGCCCTGGGTTCAATCCTCAGCACTGCATGTAAATAAATAAATAAATAAAAATAAAAGATCCATTGACAACTTAAAAAGAAAAAGCATCCATTTCTATTTTAATTTTCTTTTTTTTAAAAATAAGGAATGATCATTGAACTTTGTAGGAAGCTTTTTCAGGACCTAAGAAATGATCCTAAGGACTGCTGTTCTGCTGTTTTACCCAGGATAACCCTTGTATAATCCCTTGTGGGATTTTGTTTTGTTTTGTGGTGTTGGGGATCAAACCCAAGGCCTGCAAATGCTAGACAAGCCTTGTACCACTAAGCCACACCCTCGACTAAGACTTGTGACTTTTTAAATGATCTATATGTTACCTTGATAAAAAATATTTAATGAAAGAAATACAACTTTTGGGCTATAAGTGACATGGTGTGTTTAAGAGAGATTTGTGGAGCTAGAGGTATATGTTAGAAAAGAAGAAATGCTAGTAATCTTGGGGCAAAATAAGGCCAAACCATGTAAAAGGAATGATTCAATAAAGGACAAAAACTAGTGAAACAGAAATTAATATGCTATAAAACAGAATTAATAATACAAGGTTGATTCTATATAGAGGATAATGTAACTGTCAAATCTTCAGACGAGCTGACCAAGAAAAACAGAAAGCATTCAATATAAGATCATAAAAAGGTGGGTATAACTGTAATTGCTAATGATATTAAGAAGAAAATTATAAACATTATGCCAAAATACCTAAAAATTCTATATTGAAATTTAAAAATTGAAGCAGAGTCTTGCTATGTTGCCTGGGCTGGTCTCAAGCTCTTAGTGCAAGAGATGAGCAACTGGGACTACAGGTACGTGCCACAGTATTTCAGCTTATGATTCTTTATTTCAGATCTTAGTGTAAAGTTACAGTCATCAGGACAATGTGATAATATGTAAGGAGAGACAATGGAACACAAATGAGGATCCAGAAATAAATCCACACATTTACAGCCATTTAATTCTTAAAAAAGGCACCAAGGGAACTCAATGGGGAAAGGGTAGTCTTTCTAAAAAATGGTACTGGGACAATTAGGTACTTGCATGTAAAAAAAAATTAATTTAGACTCAACACGTGAGTCCCATAGATTAACTCAAAATCAATCATAGACTTAAATTTGAGAGCTTACACTAGAAAACATCTGGAATAAAACTTAAGACCAAACCTTGTGACCCTGTGTTAGGCAAAGAAGTCTTAGATATAACAGCAAAGGCAGGATTCATAAAACAAGAAAACTGATTAACTATAATACATCAAAATGAAAAGTTTTGTGCTTCAAAAAGACATCATTAACCATTACCAAAACAAGAAAAGCTACATAGAGATTGGGACAAAAAATCTGCAAATCACATTATCTGATACAGTACAATACAGGACCTAGATCCAACATATATAAAGAACTCCATAAGAAAACAAACCAGTTAAAACATGGACAAAGATCTGAATTGACCAAAGGCAGTAATCATATGAAAAGATGCTCAATGTCATTGGTTATTAGAAAAATGCATATTACAACTATCTCTACCAGAAAAGCTGTAATTGAAATGCCTGATGGGCTGGAGATATAGGTCAGTGGTGGAGCACTTGCCTAGCATGAGTGAGGCCTTGGGTTCTATCCCCAGGACTCAAGGGAAAAGAAAAAGAAAGACAATCACAAAATTGTTTTTACAGCTTAAGGTAGTCTAATATTAGAGAAAAAGATGATACATACCACAGGTGCATACAAATTAGTGGGGTAAGCAGTCGTTTTAAATTAAATGATATTTAATCATTTAAATATTGAGACTGGTTACTGTACAGGGAAAAAAGGAGAAGAAAAAAGAGCAGAATGAAGTCCCTATTTCATACCATTAAGAAGAAATGAGTAAGCCTCACTTCTTCCTCTCCCCATTTAATCAGTATTTTTTTGTGACCCAAGCAGTACAAAGGGCTTGGCCATGTGACTGACTATAGCTGATGAGCGGTTAAAAAGGGATGCCGATGTGGCTTTGCCCTCTAGAGATTCTGCTAATTTCCATGAGAAGTCACAGAGTCAGACAAAGGCAGGACAGGACTGCCAAGCAGCCCTGCTATATGAAGCAGAGCCAATCATGCCAAGGCCAGCTGAGATCAGCTTAGAGATGCACAAAAAATAAAAGTTATGTTCCTGAAAGGTTCATGTGGTTTGTTAAACACCATCATTATGGAAACTGTTAACTGATAAAATTTCCAATGAATTAAAATATAAATGTATAAAGCAAAATGCCAAGGCTTAAAAAGAATGTTATATCACTTCATGGCCTCAAGATAGGAAGAAATTTTTAAAATAAGACACAAGTTATAAAATGAACCATAAAGAAAAATCATTCTGCCAAAATTAGTAATTCTGCTTATTGAAACAGCTCAAAGAAAGTGAAAAAGAACCAGCAAAATGGGAGAAGACCTGCCACACATTCTTCAAAAGACTATATCTGGAATATGTAAAATCAGTGTATAAAGGACAGACTATTAGAAGGCATTTCACCAAAAATCAAACTAGAAAGCCAGTAAGCCTAAGAAAAGATGCTGGGTTTCATGCAAACAAAGCTATGAGACACCATTATGGTTAAAAGTACTGACACACTTCATGTGATGTAAACTATGCTGCTTTCTTAAAAGACCAAAGGAATACCTGAAGAAAACACTGTGAAAGTACTACTTGACTATTTGATGTAACTCTGAAATGTTTATTGACCATGACTCAACTTTCCCTTTAAAACTCTTTGTAATAGGAGTACTACTTCTCTTAATTGCTTTGCTCTCCTTGGTTTGCTTTACTTTACTATCTTATATTGATACAATTCTATTCCTTGGTATATGCTCTGGATATTAATACCAGGAGTATGTATGTGAATATTAATAATAACGGTTTCCATTTTTAAAAAATTAAAATAACCTAAATTTCCACCAATAGTATAATAAATAAATTATAACATGTTCATAAAATAAAATGCTACACAGGACTAGAATGAATGAGTGACAGCTGCACTGCATCCACATGAATGGATTTTAGAAGCATTTAGAAGCAAAGGATTTAGAAGGCTGAATGAAAACAGCAAATTGCCCATGATTACATGGAGGATGATACCCTTAACCATAAGCAAAACCAAACCTATTTTTAGTGAATTATACACATCTGGTAAATCACAAGAAGCCCACATAGGGAACACAAATGTCAATGACAGACAAACTCAGATGGGGAGAAGGGCCCATAGAGATCCACAAATCTGTGTGTATGTACTCTGTAATATTTTTAGAGACATCTTAGACAATAAGTAGTAGTATATTCTTTTACCTTTTTATGTCTATTTTATTTGCATGACTTCTTTTCACTGTCCAAAACCTAGTATGAAAAAAAATTACACACTTTATACATATTAACATCTAGTTTGGTACACTGCCATTCTCTTATGCTTTTTAAATGATTCCAGCAACATTCATCCTAATAATCATCTAAAAATATCTACTACTATGAGAGGAAATGAAAATTTTACATATCATTTCCCATACGTATTTCATAAAAATAATAGTATAATTTCTAATTCCAGAGTAACCGTTCATATTTTACAACATAAAAATACCTAGAAATAAGCACCTTTGGTTTATCTAATATTGCCACATGCTCAAGGGAACTTTCTGTTTTTTTCTTTTTTTGCTCAAGAGAACTTCTGTCACATACATATTTCACCAAAAAAAAATGATTAAAATCATACTTACTTTAGCCAACAGTTCCTGTGTTTCAGCGGTAAGTGGAGCATGTGAAAACTTGCAATATTCTCCCTGATAACATTTTGTTCCTGTATGGTAAAACTTGCAAGGATATTCATGTAGCCCAAACGTTAAGGAAGAAAACAATTTTAATCAAACTACAATAATTTGATATTAATTTAATGACTTTATTTTTCCTACAATAAAGACCTTTCCTGCAAATAGAAATACTGAGTTCTGTATTTAAAATATAAGACTAGAAGGGCCTGGTGGTACATACCTGTAATCCCAGCAACTTGGGAGGTTGAAGTAGGAGGATGCAAGTTTGAAGGCAGCCTCAGCAACTTTGCGAGGCCCTGTTCCAAAATTTAAAAAAGGACTAGGAATATAGCTCAGTGGTACAGTGCCCCTGGGTTCAAACCCCAGTACTAAAATACAATACTTTTACAATTTCAATATTATTTTCTAGAAAAAAATTCTCAAGTTAGAATTGGAGACTCACTGTGTTTTTTTTTTTAAGTTGGAGATGGACACAATACCTTTATCTTCTTTTTTTTTTTTGAACCAGGGATTGAACTCAGGGACACTCGGCCAATGAGCCACATCCCCAGCCCTATTTTGTATTTTATTTAGAGACAGGGTCTCACTGAGTTGCTAAGGGCCTTGCTAAGTTGCTGAGGCTGGCTTTGAACTCACGATCCTCCTGACTCAGCCTCCTAAATCGCTTGGATTACAGGCGTGCGCCACCACACCCGGCAATCTTCTTTATTTTATATGGTCCTGAGGCTCAAACCCAGTGCCTCGCATGTGCTAGGGAAGCACTCTACCGCTGAGCTATACCCCAGCCCGAGACTCCTAGTCTTATATATATATAACAGAAACAACTTTTGTGGTGACCAAGGGTGCTGTCACTCTCCAAGGTTTATGTTCCACATTTTTACAATGTGTCTACACCATTTGCACTAAAGCTAAGGTTATTCTACAAATTAAGGGACAATAGCCTTTATATAGTACAAAATATATAGAAAACAAGCACATCAAAACATGCATTCCCTATTTTTTTAAAAATAAAGTAGCCTGTATGAGTATAGATCCAATTAGTAAAAGGTCACAGCAGAAAATCTGAGGATAGGATGTCTTTCTGCAAGCTGGGCAGGTCTCATGAACCCACTATACCACCCAGGTTGAGCAGAAAGGATCTTCATTTGAGAGATTTTTCTAAACAATCCCTGTTTTCTTATAGAAAAAAAAAAAAAATCTATGTACTACTAACCACTCTGATACTAAGTTGAGCTTAGATAGTATAATGATATTATAGCTTCAACACTGGCTTCACTAAAAATTTTGCACATTAAAACATTCATTTAAATATCTATGGAGAGTAAAGTTATTGTATCTTGTAATAAAGGATATTATGCAAATATAGACAGTTTTCTCCTCTGGTACAATAACCCTGTACATAAAACTTACACATTTCCTTTTTCTTCTCTATCTCTGCATCATGATCAAATTTACACTGGTCTCCCTGGGCCAAAACAAACAAACAAACAAACAAAACAGGGACAAGTTATTATTTCTCCTACTTAAGAAACTGCAATTTAATTCCTACTAAACGTCAAATAAGCAAATGATTACAGAAAGATTTAGTCTTAGAATATGGTCTAATTCTTAATGAGTTATTTCATAAGCTCATATATATCTGCTTAAAATTTTCATAAGCCCTAAACATGAAACAAAGTGTATTTTAAAAAATTATTTTTTAAAAATAAAAGAATATTTCACTAAAATTTTCTAACAGAACCTTCTCCATGAGGAAGCTGTTACAAAATCCTACAGGTATGACAAGAGTGTCAAGTGGAAATAGCAGTGTGTTTTATTTAGTACATTTTTGTTATCACCTTAATTTTAGTGTACATATATATACATGTATGTATTCACACACACACATTATTTTTTTTTGTACTAGAGATTGAACCCAGGGGTGCTTAACCACTAAGCCACATCCCCAGCACTTTTATTATTTTTTTTAAATTTTGAGACAAGGTCTGAGTTGCTGAGGCTGGCTTTGAACTCCTGCTTCAGCCTCCCAAGCTGCTTGGATTACAGGTGTGTACCAACACACCCAGCCATTTTAGTATATTTTTCTTTTTTTTTTTTGGTACTGGGGATTGAACCCAGGGGCACTCCACCACTGAGCCACATTCCCAGCCCTATTTTGTATTTTATTTAGAGACAGGGTCTCACTGAGTTGTTTAGTGCCTCGCTAAGTTGCTGAGGCTGGCTTTGAACCTGTGATCCTCCTGCCTCAGCCTCCCAGGTGCTGGGATTACAGGCATGCGCCACCACGCCCGGTCATTTTAGTATATTTTTGCTCACAAATTTTTATACCTTAATACATTTCCTTTCAAGAAAATATTTGCAAATTTGTTTTCCCTTGCGTTCCACTGTATGTTGGTTGATGAATCCCTGACTCATTCTCACGTGCTGCTGCTTCTCTTTAGGTTGATCTTCCTTTAAAAACAAAAACAAAACATCATCTGTGAGAAAAAGAAAAATATTTTATTCTGTTCACAAAATTAAACTACCTTTAAAACACAACAATGTGTTTCTTCTTCCTCTCCCTCTTTTTTTTTTTGGTGTGGCACTGAGACTTCAACCCAGGGGGACTCTCTCAAGCTACAACCCCAGCCTTTATTTTATTTTGGGATAGGGACTTGCTAAGTTGCCCAGGCTGACCTGGAACTCGTGAGCCTCATGCTTCAGTTTCCCAAGCAGCTGGGATTACAGGAGTGCAACCAACTGTGCCCAGCCCAAGTCTCTCTTCTAAAATGGCCTTCACATGTTAAGATTTAGACTTCTGTACATCAGTTTACAAAATGAATGTGTGTGTGTTTTTTTTAAGTTTCAACAGCATTCCATTACTGAATATTAGTATTAGTGCAATTTAAGTATTTTATTATTCTATGCTTTCATTTTATAAAAATGAATGAAAAAATGAAAGCACCTTTGCTTGTGATAAAAAGCGAAATCTAGGGGAAGACAAAGTTGGGAAATCATAGAATGAACAAAAACAGTGAAATCTATAATTTTCATAATTGTTCACAGGAATGAGCTGAGGACACTGACCAGCTCAAATAAACATAACCATAAAGGTGGTGTTAAAAGTGTAAAAATACAATATTTTTATATAAAAAAAAAAACAGAACCAGAATTTAAAAGTCCACTTTAGCTCTTTAGAAACATAAACTACTTTCAATATGTAATTTGTGGGCTCGCTTCTGCCCATCAAATTAGTAAATACAGTTTTAGGGCACTAATTGTAGGGTCAATTTATGTGATCTGCTTTACTATAATGTCAAATTATTATGTGGGAGACCATCAAAATTACGTCTTGCAATCTGTCTCAGTTCAAGTCTCTGGCTTTGCCTGTTTCAGAGTCTGGCACAGGCTCATAATGTGGAAGGGTGCCACCTCTGGCTGCATCACTATTTGAGTCAATGTAACCAAACAAGGGTGAGCATGCAATAGGATGGGAAAACAGGTCAGCCCTGGTTGGCCTGTGACTATGGGCAGTTACTCGAATACAGATGCAGGGATAAATTTCATATAAATGTGTTTCAATCTATAAAACTTGCTTTCTTTGTTTTGAGAAGGGATCTCTCTATGTTGCCCAGGCTGGTTTCCAACTACTGGGCTCAAGTGAGGCTCCTGCCTCAGTCTCCCAGGTAGCTGGTACAAGGTACACACTACTGCATTCAACTAATATCTGGTAGTATCATTTTAATATTTAATCACTGACTATCTGGTAATATCATTTTAGTCCCCCACAGAGGGGGCTGTGACCAAGTCTCATAAAAAATTGCTAACCAGTTTAAAAGCCCTCAGAAAAGCAAAATTCAGAGGACTCATGATTGTTCCACCCTGAATACATCTGCAGACCAAGAAGAAGAACCTCTATAAAGCAAAAATCAACATACCAGGAAGATAGGGGGTGGGAGACTTGGTAAGACAATGCTCAGAAACAGCACCTATTAGGAACCCACAGGTGAGGGACTGCAATAAAGGAAACTTTGTGTCTTCTGTGGCCTTTGCAATGTCTTCAGGGCTATTTAACTTCTTTCATCAACACTCAAAAATTGAAGGACATGTGCACATGTATTCAGGGACAATAGGGAAAAAGACTAAGGTTTAAAATGGGTGGTGGCAGCTAGCCTGGGAGGGAAGGATGCTCAAAGGTAAGAAGGAAGACTGTGGAGAGCCCATTGACAGTAAGAAGAGATCTCCATCTTTGGATAACTGATTTTGAGTAATGCTCCTGCCTGTCAACATCACACAGCAATTCCTGTCACTGAGGTTTAAAGATAAAAACCCACAAGCATGCAGATATTCTCCAGGCATGTGTTCTTATACCTTTTTCTGTGAGCCGCTGTTCCTCGATAAGGCATTTGGTCCTTTGTTTCCAGGGCCAGGCCATTTTCGTTTCATTTTCTTCTGTTTACCATGCTTGTAACCAGTTTTAAGGTTTTTGTTTTTTGGTTTAGCAGCTAAAAATAAGAAAGTTTATTTTTAAAATGATTTAAGAGACTAAAGAGAGAATCATGGTAACATATCCTCAATTCCCAATTTATTCCTTTTGAAAATATATAACACATTATTGACAGGAAATAGACACGAGCAGTGGGAACAGGAGGTAAAGGAAATAATTCTATAAACTGGGAGCTCTATGCTCACCCACATGCTTCCTCTTTTAAGAAACAATTCACCTGCAGCCCTGCCTGGCTTAAGTTGACAGGATATGTTACATTCCTCAGCAAACCACCTGCTCTCTGCAGGGGTTACACAGTCCCAAAATGGAGACCTCCCCACCCCCCCACACCCGCCGCAAAAAAAAAAAGTTACCCTGAAGCTGTGGAAACACACACACACTTTTGAGACCCTTACAAATGAGATGCCAGAACTCAAGGAGATAAGGGTAATGGCCTCTAACCATAAAATCTGTCAAAATGGGTTCCAATTAGAACCAGTTAGCATGGGCCAAAGTGACCTAGAGTTGTCATGGCAGTGGTGACTTCAAAATCTGATGTCATCCTGCTGTCAATCAAAAAGGCCTCCATCCTATAACATCATTAGGGGAAAAAGCAAGATAATTAATGAAATCACTCTTGCAAGCTATAAGCCAGATTCTTCAGAAATGTTCAGGGTATGATGAATCTAATTAGGAATTGTCTCAGCATTGCAAGAGAAAAAAATTTTCAAATGTTTCACATGACCTCAGATAACACAGATTTTCAAAGTATTTTTTTTTTTTTTTTTTTTGGAACCAGGGATTGAATTTAGGGACACTTGGCCACTGAGCCACATCCCCAGCCCTATTTTGTATTTTATTTAGAGACAGGGTCTCACTGAGTTGCTAAGGGCCTCGCTAAGTTGCTGAGGCTGACTTTGAACTCATGATCTTCCTGACTCAGCCTCCCAAGTTGCTTGGATTACAGGCGTGCGCCAACACGCCCGGCCTCAAAGTATTCTTTATAAATTAGTCTATAGATGTGTTTTGAATAGAAGAAACACTTGAGGGAAAAGAAAGTAAAAGGAAAGCAATGAGAATTTCATTTACAATTGTCATTGCCTTTCTATGTTAAATTTCATTTTACTAATCTAAAAGTCATGTGCAACTAACTAGAACAAATAAAACAGTTAAAAATTAAAAAAAAAAAAATCTAAAAGAATATATTTCTGGGTTGTAGTTTGAAATACAACCATTCCAGTCACCACTTCTTCAAATGACAGCAATGCAAACAGGTACTTCCTGTCCTTCACATTTGCAAAAGCTGGGGATTTAACATTCTCCCTTTAGATATGGACAGAGCCTTTGACAAGAACCTGCCTGCAATCCCCAGCTCCTCCTGTGAACAGTGAGCACTGGCACATGGCCTAGCCAGATCTCAGGTCGGTCTGAGACCACACAAGACCTATGAAAAGATCCATGAAACCCTCAACCTTATCATGAGGTAAGTGCAGGAGAATCCCCCTGCCTACATATGGGCAACTGTGACTGCTTCTCTGGTTAAACTTTAAATGGTACAATAGTTTGGTGCTTACCCTTCTGGCTATCTTTTGCTCCTTCTTTCTTTGTAGATTCTTCTGAAAATGGTGGGGGCTGAGCAGCATTTGCCATCTCTTTAGCTTTTATGTACTGCTGAAGCTCTTTGGCAAAACTGTCTTCTGGTTCCAGGTTGCAGACATCATTATCACTGTATGAATCGTAGTCCTTACTTCTTGATTTTCTTCGTGGCAAAGCCTTTGGTGATGTTGTGGAGTTTCCAGAATGTCTAAACTAAGTAAAAAATTAAAATTCCAATTTAAAAAACTTAGCAAGGCTGAAAACAACTTGGTAACAAAGAAGAAACAAGATTTGTCATGAATGGATCATTGTTGATGCTCGGTGATAGGCAGATGGGGTTCAAATACTATGTTCTCCACTTTCACATATTTGAAATTTCCAGAATTAAAAACAAAAAAAAAAGCCTGCCATATCCATCCTTAAAGATAATTTGAGAGAAGATTCATAATTTCCACACTGTATGTATTTTACTAAATGAAAGTCTAACCCCCCAGTCTTAATTACTGGATAAAAGGGGATTATAGGATTACAACTCTCACAGGCATTTCTTTCTTTGCAATGATGATTAAGTTTAAATGTTCTGATTTAGTAATTCAATATTCCATATAGCATCTCACTAACTGTAATAGCCCAGTTGAAAATCCACTTTAACTTAAGATACATCACAGCTACCAAAGTCAAGTCCTTCTCCTAGAATTCATAGCAGTGTTCCAGCAAATACCACAAGAAGAAAGAACCACCCTGTATGACTCAGCATTCATTCACTCATTCACCTCTTTTGTGGTGCAGGGGATGGAATCCCAGGGCTTTGCACATGCTAGGTAAGCACTCTACCAGCCCTATTTTACCTTTAGAACCAGTTCTTTATTACTGGACATGTCCCAAGACCACAGCAGAACTCAAGCACCCAATGGAACAGAAACCTAGTATGGGGAGCTGATCCTGAAGGAGCCCAACCTGATCATAGGAGATGCCTCACAGCAATTTCTGCAAAAAAAAAGTCTAAGTACTAGTTATTCAGATGACTATACTTGGTGACATAGTAATCGTTATATAATTAAAATTAATGTGCACAATGCAATTTAAAGTTGTCCCCCCTGCCCCCAATGACCAGTACAAAAGGGTTTCTATTCTGATGTCAGGAGATGACATGCCCACCATTGTAGTGGCCAAAGACCCTACTCCAAAGCATGCTGTGGCAGAGCATTTGCAGAGCATGTGTAAGGCCCTGGGTCCCACCCCCAACATCACCAGGGGAAAAAAAAAAAAAAGCATACTTTAGGGGCCTGTTCTCTTACTTAATTTCATGTGATAACTAAGGCAACAAAACAAATAAACAAACAAATAAAGCAAGAACAATTTAATGGTTTACTTTTGATGGCTAACTTTAAGGCTAGGTATCACACTACCAGAAGACTGGTTGTAAGCCTAGAAATGAACTTGCTCCCTGCTTACAGAATTCTCAGGCTAAGGAAGTTTCTTGATCTGACAACAACTTCAGTGTACATTTTATCTTCAGTGCACTACATGAGACTCCAATGAATCCAACCACCTTCAGGTCACCATGTTGCTTGATTCAAATGTGAAGGAAGAGTACCTTTACTAAAGGATAAATGTAAATTCTGGATTGACAGATCAAGGATTAGCAAACTTGAGTCTGGCCACTTGTTTTTGTAAATAAAGGGTTTTTTGTTATTGTTTTTTGTTTGTTTTTGTGGTAGTAGCGATTGAATCTAGGGCCTTTGCACATTAGGCAAGTGCTCTATCACTGAGCAACATCTCCAGCCCCCCCCTGCCTTTTTATTTTGAGACAGGATTTCACTAAATTGCCCAGGCTGGCCTCAAACTTTTGATCCTCCTGCTTCAGCCTCCTGAATTGCTGGAATTACAGGCATGCCCCACCATACCTGGTGTAAATAAAGTTTTACCGAAACATTGTCATAGCAGTCCCCATGAAGTTTAGTTCAATCAAACACACTGAGATTCCCTTCGGTATGTTTGAATCAAAATATTACAATGATCCACATGAGTGATTATGTGCCCCCACTTGTACAAACCCCACAAGTCTATAGTGCCAAAGCAGACTCCTTTTGCCATAAGCAAAAACATGCCTGATTTGTACTGAATGATGATTTGGCAACATCAAAAAAACCAGAACCATCAGTTATGTAATTTTATTACAGAGATAAATATTGCTAGTGATTCTTTTCAGAGGGCACTAAAATACATAAGATACAAATGGCTGATTACTTTTCTTAGCTTGCTATAAACTGTTTCAGTTTGTTGTTCTGTGCATAATTTACAAAGTATACAAACGTGAGGCAGGGCACAGAGGCACAGCCTGCAATCACAGGGACTCAGGCAGTTAAAGCAGGAGGACCACAATTCCAGTGCCAGCCTGGGAACAATGTGACTCTGTCCCGAAATAAAATTTTACAAAGAGCTGGGGATATAATTCAGTGGTAGAGCACTTGCTCTTGTGCAAAGCCTTGGGTTCAATTCTCAGCACTGAAAAAAAGTATACAACACGATATAACCTTTCCTCCTTCTAGAAAGGAGTCTAAATAAAGTAGTATTTTTCTCTCAAGTAAAAGGGTGTTTTGTGTTGTTTTTTTTTTTGCATTTGATTCACTATGGTCTATTAAATGAGTAAGGCTTCCTGACACCCCAAAGAAACAAAACTGACTACAGATGACCGTGTGGATATCTGTGCGTGCAGAGGGTGAGAAGTAATTCAGAGGGATTTGACAGGAAGTTATGCTCTTATGACTGGCCTTAAAATGGAGCATGAGAAACTGAGGTGTAAGTGAGGATAAATTAAAATTCTATGTAAGAACAGACAAAGCTATTACTGCAAATTCTCTCTTCCCTACCATTCACCAGGACAAAATCAACCAGGAACTTTCCAGCTGGGTGGCGGAGTCACTCAAAGAAATTAAACACACCATCTAAAGCTAAGGCTTCTCAGGAGGGTACTAACTCCTCCACAGTGAAGTACTGTGAATTATTTTACTGTTGAATTAGATGGCAAGGTGTTGCAGTTATTATGTAATAATACAGTGGTGTCAAATAACGCATCAAAATATTAAGTATTCACAATATTCCCCAAAAAAGAAAGTAACTGTCAGGAAAATCAGAAAATTGAAAACATGTTATTTCATCACAGATTTCTTTCTTCACAGAAATAAAAAACAAAAGCAAGGCTAAAACCAAAGTAAGTTTCTGAGTGGTTCATCTTGCTAGCCAAAGAAGCGGGTGGTGAGTTAATGGAGCTACACTGATTGCAGCAGCTGAAGAAATGTGTTCAGAGAAGATGAAAGTTTTTTAAGAGAGTTAGCCTTTTGGCAAGAACAGCTGCTCAAACACATGAAGAAATTGGGAGAAACTTCAACGTACAATTTTAAAATAGGGCAAAGGAGTTCAGTGATGTTCTTGGCTCTTGACAAGCTGGCAGATGTCAGCAATGCTATTCAGTATCACTGTGCTATCCAAAGTCAAAACAGGAGCAAGACCTCCACTGCCACAACTCAGCTGCAGTCCTAGCAGTATTCTTACCGACTTACTGCAAGTATGAAGGGAAGGGCCACTTTAAAATCCACTTAATTGTGCAAGTGAGGCACCTCCACTGAGACAACTGAAGAATCTAATACAGCTCCACAAATGCCTTCCAGACAATGAATATGCTCAATTAAAAATTACACACCTATAATCGCAGTGGTTTGGGAAGCTGAGAAAGGAGGATTTCAAGTTCAAAGCCAGTCTCAGCAACTTACCGAGGCTCTAAGCAACTCAGTGAGACCTTGCCTCTAAATAAAATTTTAAAAAGGGCTGGGGATGTAGCTCTGTGGTTAAGCACCACTGGGTTCAATCTCCAGTACAAAAAAAAAACAAAAGCAAAAACATATATATATATGTGTACACACACACACACACACACACACATACACATATGTATCACTTGAGGGTGAACTGGTACCAATACCAATCTGTAATCAAAAGACCCCTTCAGAGTTGACACAGATACAATTCCAGAATACATTAGTAAAACACATGAAGCTTTATAATCAATTTTGATGACAGGGAATATTAACTCTGAATCCCAATTAAGCAAACAATTATCCTACAAAGAATCCCATTATTCTTATTAGAAGACCTATATTACAAAAACTCAGTTACTATTACATGTTGAATTTTGCTAATAAAATGTTGTAGAAATTTGTTTTCTCCCTTTCATTACATAAGTTGCTACATAATATCCTCAATTTTGCTCCTCAAAGGGGCTGGGGCTTTGGCTCAGTGGCAGCGCACTTGCCTAGCATGTGTGCAGCAGTTGGTTCAATTCTCAGCACCACATATAAATAAATTTAAAAAAAGGTCCATCAACAACTAAAAAATATATATTAAAAAAACCCAACATCTCTACCTACTAAAAAAAAAAAAAAAAAAATTTTAAAAAGCAGGAATAAGTGAAAAACTGGTCCAGAAAATTCAAGGAAAAGAACTCAAAATATTAAAAAGTAAATATACAAAGATATTAAAGATACTTTTTAAAATGGTAGAACAAAAGCACCCTTAGTTTTTTAAGTTACGTATTACTTTTCCTAACTGAATTACATAAAAATCTGTTTGTGGGGCTGGGGCTGGGGCTCAGTGGCAGAGCGCTTGCCTTGAACGTGTGAGGCATTGGTTTCGAGCTTCAGCACCACCTAAAAATAAATAAATAAAAACACTGTGTCCATCTACAACTAAAAAATATAAAAAATTTAAAAAAAAAAAATTTCTCCCTAAAAAAAAAACCCACCGCCACAACCCAAAAAAAAAAAAAAAAAAAAAAAAAAAAAAGTTTGTTATTATATAGTCAGGTCTATTAAAGCCATGAAATCATTCTGGATCCTGCTATAGAAATACATTAAAAAATCTTCAAAATCAATGCTAGTAAAAATATTCATATATACACATACACATTTATATACACATTCTTTCCAATTTGTAAAAAAACTAACAAATTCAAAATTTATACTGCATGTATAACAATTTCCGACAATTAAAAGTGCATTTGTTCTTGTCCTCATTACCCAAGTTCTTGACTCAAAACTAGGGTAATGGACAAATAAACCATATAACCTGCACAGTCCCCCTTGGTAATTCTTAGTTATTTTCTGTCCTTCCTCTTCTGAAGATCAAATCTTAGAATTCATAATTAGTTAAAATGATTTATGAAATAGTTAAACAGAAAGAGGAAATTTCTTTGTAAAGAAAAATGACAAAGATAAGCAATAAAAGAAATGTCTCATACATGAAGGACATGAGGAAAAGTCAAAACTACTGTGGTGCTGTGGTACTAAGCATAACCAATGAAAAAAGCTTCACAGTCAACACCCAGAAAAAAGCGAAGAACCTTCCAGAGAGAACAGGACACTCATAAAGGAACTAGAACCAATTTACCTTTGCAACACTGAATGGTAGAAGACTATGGAATAGTGATGTCAAATTTAATTCTACTGCAGCCAAACTATCAATCAACTAAGAGAATAAGTTCAAGATTATTTTCAGAAATGTTAACAAACTCAAAAATATTATCTCCTTCACATTTCTATATATGGCTATGTAACGACCAAACAAGAAACCAAGAGTGAAAAAATGACATTTTAAGATGCAGGGCTAGCTGTGGAGCTCAGTGGCAAAGCACCTGCCTGGCACGCATGAAGTCCCGGGTTCAACTGTCAGCATCTAAATAAATAAATACATAAATAAACAAACAAACAATTTACAATAGTTTCATCAAGCATCTAGTAAAAAATATAACTAAAAATAAATAAATATAATAAAAGTACGTAAAATGTAAGATATTGGCAAAGAAAATGACAAAACACTGTTGAGTAAAACTCAAAAAGGCATAAAGACTGGACAGTATTTTAAAGATTTCAATTCTTCCCTGAAAGATCTATAGATTCAATGCATTCCCACTGAAAATCCCACCAGGACTTTCTGTGGAACTTCACAAATTGATTCTATAATTTATATGGAAGTACAGAAAGCTAAGAATAGTCCAGATCCTCAAAAAAGAAAAACAAGAACAGACTTGCTCACCTAACATCAAACTCATTACAAAGCCACAGTCATGAAGGCAGTGCGGTCTTGGGGAAGTGTGGGGGGTTTTCCACAACCCGCATGGATGAGGGGAAGAGTTTCTGTGGGAGGAGGACAGTGCTGGTGATCAATTAAACTAATTAACTTATCTAATCAATAAACACAAGAGCCAATACTCTTTTGAAACAGAAGTGGGTATGGCAGAGTGGGCCATACCAGATCTGGCCTCCAACAAGATGGAGGAGCCCACCTTCACCTTTATTTATAGTCCTACAGGTAAAGGGGCCAAGACTGGTAGGGGCGGCTTCTGTGAGGAACAGGATGGGGTGGAGTTGGGGAAGCCATTTGCTTAGAGATTTAGCATTACCTCAGGGGTTAGCCACCTCTGTACAGGTCCACCTACTCCCCTGCTGTCGGAAACAGTCTCCCATGACAGCCAGTTCCTGGGAGTCAGACCACTGTATCCCATGGCTCAGCCAAGCCTGATTCTGCTGAACATGGATGGCTCCCCACAGGGAAGGGACAGACAAACCAGAGGAAGACACACACTTGATTTTGACCAAGGTAACACAAAATCCACAGGGAAAAGACAGCCCTTTACCCTCACATGGACAGCACTAGAACAATTAGGTGTGGCAATAATAAAAAAAGTAAAACAAAATTAATCCCGACACCTGAGTAATAATAAACTTCAATGTGAAAGGTAAAACAATATAGCTTTTAGAAGACAATGTAAAGAATATTTTCATTATCTTAGGAGAGTTAAACAAAAACCTAAAGCACTAAATACAAGATTTAAAAAACTGGAGCCAGGCGCGGTGGCGTACGCCTGTAATCCAAGCCACTTGGGAGGCTGAGTCAGGAGGATCTCGAGTTCAAAGCCAGCCTCAGCAACTTAGCGAGGCCCTAAGCAACTCAGTGAGACCCTGTCTCTAAATAAAATACAAAATAGGGCTGGGGATGTGGCTCAGTGGCCGAGTGTCCCTGAGTTCAATCCCTGGTTCCAAAAAAAATTAAAAATAAAAATAAATAAATAAATATAAAAGATTTAAAAAACTGACTACATTAAAATTATGGATGGTTTTATTTAAAACAATGTCACTGGATGGAAAGAAAGTTATGAAATGAGCAGATATCTGCAACACATAACCCATAAAGATGAAGATAAAAACTACTTATATCCAGAAGAACCACAAATCAAAAAAAAAAAAAAAAAAATCACAGATAAAAAAACGGGTAGGGAAAGGACAAAAAGAGCTGAACAATCACACCAAAACCCAGATGGCAAACAGATCCCAAAACAACCCTTGTCCACAGTGAGCTAGAAGATGAAAACCACGATGCTGAGCCATGCTGCAGCCTCATCAGATGGTGAAGACAAGGGCAGCAGGGCAAGCACAGACCAGCATTCGGACTAACGGCAGACCTCCCAGAAATGGCCTCTGCAATACAGACCAGAGCACCACTTTGGACTAGTTAGGTATGATGCTCATACTCTTTTTATTCATTTTTTGGTACTAGGAATAGAATTTAGGGACACTCAACCACTGAGCTACACCCCCAGCCCTTTTAAATTTATTTTTTATTTTGAGACAGGATCTCAGTAAGTTGCTTAAGACCTCACTAAATTGCTGAGGCTGGCCTTGAACCTTTGATCCTCCTGCCTCAGCCACTTGAGTGACTGGGATTATAGGTGTGCACCAGGACACTCAGCTCATACTCAAGATTCAACGCTTCCATGCCTAGATAAATGCACAGTACGTGTACGGCAGAATATAAGTCAAAGGCAGCCACACTGCCCCTAAGCGCCAAAAATGAGAGCCAGCCCAAATGCCCACTGATCACAAAAATTGCTATATTCAATAACAGAAAACTATGTGGTCATGAAAAAGAACAGACAAGCAATACACAATATTTGTGAATCTCACAATATAAAAACAGGCAAGAAAAACTGTATTCCTGGGCAATGACTATACAAGGAAGGAGCAAGGTGATGCATACACAAGTTAGGACCACGGTTATCTCTAGGAAGAAAAGGGGCTAAGACTGAGCAAGTGGGCAGCCATGCTTTCTTAATTTGCAGTGTTTACTTAGGCACTTTTTTTTTTTTTTTTGGTGGTACCAAGGATTGAACTCAGGGGCACTCAGCCACATCCCCAGTCCTATTTTGTATTTTATTTAGAGACAGGGTCTCACTGAATGGCTTAGGGCCTCTCTAAGTTGCTCAAACTGGCTTTGAACTTGCAATCCTGCTGCCTCAGCTCCCCAGCAGCTGGAATTACAGGCATGTGCCACAGCACCTGGCTTGGGCACTCTTTTTATTTTCTGTTTTAGTTATACATGATAGTAGAATGTATTTTGACATATTATACATATATAGAGAATAGTTTCTTCTTCTGTTGTACATGATGTTGAATTACACTGGTCATGAATCATATATGCACATAGGATATTAACGTCTGATTCATTCTACTATCTTTCCTGTTCCCATCCTGCTCCCTTCCCTTCATTCCCATTTGTCTAATCCAAAGTACTATGATTCCTCCCTAACCCTTCTCCCTTATTTTGAATCTGCATCTACATACAGAGAAACATTTGGCCTTCACTTAGCATGACAGCTTCTAGTTCCATTTGCCAGCAAATGCCAAAATTTCATTCTTTAAGGCTGAGTAATATTCCATTGTACGTATACTACAGTTTTAGTTTCTTTATCCATTCATCTATTGAAGGGCATCTAGGTTGTTTCCATAGTTTAGCTATTATGAATTGAGCTGCTATAAACATTGATATGGCTGTACCACTATAGTATGCTGAGTTTAAGTCCTTTGGGTATAAACTGACTAGTGAGATAGCTGGGTCAAATGATGGTTCCATTCCAAGTTTTCTGAGGAATTTCCATACTGCTTTCCAGAGCAGTTGCACCAATTTACAGTCCCACCCGCAACGTATGAGTGTACCTTTTCCCCCCACATTCTCGCCAACACTTACTGTTGCTTGTATTCTTGATATTGTTGGACACTCTCTTTTAAATGAGTCATGACACTATCCATTTGTTCACTATACATTTGTGAACTCTTTGCTCACAAGAACTAGGCTAAAGTGTCTGCTGGAATAACCCAGGTGTCCATCTTTTCACAGAAATGCTTTTTGGAAATTACTTAGGGCAATCATATACTGTTCCCTAAGCCTGTTTGCTCTGGCAGTAAACACACAGACCCAGGAACCTGAGTATGAAGGACTGAGGTCTGTGACTGAAGCAGTACAAAATATTTGTAGGAAACTGAAGTAGCAATTTCTTGGTATCAACCTCAGCTCTTGTCCATGGCATCAATGCATGCCCCAAAATGCAAAGGAAGCAGTTGATGTGGGCAGGTGAAAACATTCCCAAGGAGATAAAGATGTAGGCCTGCACTATCTTCTGTCCTGTATCCTCTGATAAAGCTAAGTAAAAGAGTATCCTATGAAAGCCCACTTGTGTCTTATGAGACTCACTGCCAATACAGTGAGTGGTGTTAAAATTTTGTAGTGCTAAAATTCACAACTTAAAAAAAGTTTAGCCAGGCATGGTGGTACACATCCCAGTAATCCCCTAAGCAGGGAGGATCTCAAGTTTAAGGCCAGCCTCAGCAACTTAGTGAGACCCTGTCTCAAAATAAAAATTAAAAGGACTGGAGATGATGTAGCTCAGTAGTAAGTTGCCCCTGCATTCAACCCCCAATACCACAAAATGAAAAAAAAATTTAAAAGTTCAAAAGAAAATAGCAAGAAAGGAGAATTTGACCTTGCTGTGTTAAACTGTGTCCTTCCAAAATCCTTATGGTGAAGTCCTAAGCCCCAGTACTTCAGAATGTGACCTCATTTGGAAATCAGGCCATTACAGATGTAACTAATTAAGATGAGGTCATTAGGCTGGGCCCTAATCCAATCCCACTAGTGTCCTTAAAAGAGGGGATGTTCAGACCAACACTCAGGCACAGGCAGAATGTCATGTGACATGAAGTCAGAGGTCAGGGTAATCCTGCTGTGAGCCAAAGAAAGCCAAAGAGCTCCAGCAACCACGAGAAGCAAGGGACAGCCCAGAACAGAGCCCTCTTCACCAGCCTCAGAAGGAACCAACCCTGCCAAGGCCTTGTTCCTAAACTGCCAGCCTCTAGAACCAGGGAGCAATGATTTTTTTTTTCTAATTTTTAAATTTTTTTTTTTTACTTTTTTTTTAGGTGTAGATGAACACAATACCTTTATTTTATGTATTTAATTTTTATGTAGTACTGAGGATCAAACCCAGAACCTCACATGTGCAAGGCAAGCGCTCTACCACGGAGCTACAACCCCAGCCCCAATGAATTTCTTTTTAAGAGACATAGTTTGTGGTATGGTTATGGCAGCCCAAGCAAACTAACACAGACTTTAAGCTAGATATCACTAAGGCTAGATATCACTAAGGAAGCAAATCAAATCTTAAAAATTTTAATCCAATTTGATAAGAAAGAAGTTTTAGAAACAGTTTACAATCCATTTCAGAAATAAGGAAAGTCAACTTTGTAACAACATTGGCACATTATCCATCTGAGGTGGGGGAAAATAGGAAAAATGAAAATAAAAGCAATTTCTAGAACCAGTTCATATTAAATGACAACAAAGTTACTGAATGCTAACTTTTTAAAAAAGTGTGACCAAGTTTCCTTGATGTATGTTAAATGGGTGCCAGATGCTGACTATAATGAGACACACAGGACCCTCATGAATTTCTCACATCCATGCCTAGCTGTTTTTTCAATATCCCAACTTAACCTTACTTTTTTGGGAATTTGCTCACATTCCAGTTTTACTTCCCATTTTATTTTCTCTTCTTGTGTTTCTTCAACTTCTGTATCATCTATTTCATCATCGATTCTGCAGCAAAAATATCAAATAACACAAAAGGGTTTTTTCAACCTGAAAAGGGTTCATACCATAGCATTACAATTTAGTGCTTTGGCTTGTCTTCAATTTGCCCTCAAAGAAATCCCAAAGTCTACTCCAAATACTCCAGATAAATAAGGTACAAAATTATGAAAAGCAGCAAATGTCAAGATAAGTTTTATGAATAACCTGTAATGCTAAATTATATTAAATGCTAGATTATATAATCTTAATGTTCAAGAATTAGCAGCTATATAAATTATCCATTCATCTATCATTCCTTTCATTCAACAATTAATGAGTAATCATCATATACCAGGCTCTGAGCCTTATATCTGGGATACAACCATGAAAAAGAATCTTTGTCCCTGCCTCCAGAGAGCTACCTGCATGGAAGAAAAACAGAGCAATTTCAATAAATGTGATAGGTACAAATCCATCTGAGAGGAACATTTAACTGGGGCCAGAGGCTTTCTGAACTTAAAAAGATACGTAAGTGTTAGCAAAGAGGAAAGTATAAGAGAAGGCAGGTCAGGTATAAGGCGGGTACCTTCCGAGGTTCAAAGAGACAAACACTTACATGTGAAGACAGAAAAGAAAAACTGTTTTCAGACTCAGAGGAATGAGAGGTTGACCATGCATACACATTGTGTGAAATAATCACCGAAGGATGTTCCAGCAAGAGTAAAAACTAAAACTAAACCCAAGAAAGATGAAGGGATGGGAAATAGAAGACACTAATGAACAAGTGTGTGCCCTAACACCATACCCTATTATTCTTTACTGCTCACTCCAAATCCACGTCCACTTTCATTAAGGTCCAGGATGATGAGTCCTCACATTACCTGGCCTATGAGCAGATGGCATAAAGCTGACCACCTTCTTGAGTGTCAGCTTCAGGAATATTGTGCTCTCCTCACTTCTTCTCCCTCAATGGTTGCTATTTCTCAGTCTCCTTTGTTGGTTCCTCATCTTCACCACTCTAAGTCGGTCCTCGTAACTATCCTCTTGGTCTACAGTCCCATCTTGGTGATCTCTCATTGCTTCTAATATCCTCCATCCCATAGGTAGCTGACTTCAACATCAAATCTCCATCCCAGAGTCCTCCCCTTAAAGCAAACAAAGTCAACTTCCTATTCAACACACCCAGCTACAGACCAACCAGCCATAATCTTAACATACCCCATGCTAAACTTGATCTTCTCCCTGAACCAAATCCTCTACTCATACAGCAACACCCTCCTTCTAATGATACTGACCAAAACCTTAAAGTTGATCTTAACTCCTCTTTCACACCACCTATCCAATCTGAGGAAATTCAGTTTATTTCCAAAATGTACCCACATATGACTACTTCTTGCTACTATATGACCCAAAGTGCCCCCACTTGCCTACATTCTATTCTCAACACAACCAGAGCAACCCTGCTAAAACCTAAGTTGAACGTCACTCAAAGTAAATGCCAGCTTCCTTATGGCACCAAACCCTCCCCAATACCTCTCAGACTTTGGGTCCTACACTTTGATTCCACTCCAGCAGTCACACTGGCCACTTGGCTCCCCCACCCCAAACACACCACACTCACTCTGCCTTGGCCCCTCCCACAGAACATTCTCTCCACAAGGTTATAATCCCTCTCCTCCTTCAGGTCCTGACTCAAATGTTACCAAAGTTATCAAGGAGGCTTCTATTTAGCTATCTCCTTTAAAATATCTATATCCTCTCTCTACCATCCAACCAGCACTTCCTAAGCCCCTACTGACGTTTTCCCCCTAGCATTTATCATCTAAAATTCTATACATTTGGGTATCATCTGTCTTCCCTTCCATCCCAAAATATGCTCCACGAATATCGGGATTTTTGTCTCTTGTTCATTCACTGCTGTAATTCCAAGGCCTAGCATGTCTCCTATGTAGCAGGTGTCAAATAAAAATGTAAAAAATTGTTTTGAATCAATAAGTATTCTCATCACAGTTACTAGGGAAAATGAAGAAACCATAAAAGACAAATTAATTTCATTGCATTAAAAAAAAAGTACCCTCCAACACTTTTAGTGCATTGAATAATAATGCCACAAGTAAATTTAGAAGGCAAATTAAGAGTATAACAGAGAATCTAAAATTTGAAACAAAAAGACCAAGAGCCAAACAGAAAAACAGGCAAAGGATATGAATGAGCAGATGGTTCACTCTACTTCCATACCATCATTTACATATGGACTGGCAAAATTCCTAATGTCTTACTTCAGTCAAGCTTTGTGACTGGCTCTTCCTTCCCATGTATTTTCAAGCTGGTAGTTGCTACTGTTTCTGTATGTTCCCATTTTCTATTTTGTGAAGATTCACCTCAAATTCTCTAATGTACTTTAGAAGTTTATCAGTTAGTTTCTCTTTTTCTCAGATGTTCATATTATCTGCAAGTAACTAATATCTCTTTCCAATACTTATAGGTCTTTAAATTTTGGTAATTTTGCTTTAGAAGCTGCGTGATAAAACCACAGGTTATGCTGTCAAGGCAACTTAGTTCCAGCTTCGCAGCATATACTGTGCTATGTGCAGGTTATTCAACCTCTGAGGGCTTCAATTTTCTCATATGTAAAACAAGAACAACATTGTTTTCTCTTGAAGGTTACAGAGGACTAAATGATGTATTTCACGTAAAGCACATAGTAAAGCTGCTAACTGATGGTGACTGAACGAAGGTAACAGCTTCAATTAAGGTATCTAAGGTAGAAGTGAACAGATAAGACTGATATCGAGAGGTATAAACCATAACTTATGATATATTCGAGAAAGGGAAATGAAGGAGTAAAAAGTGTGTGTCAAGGTTTTGGCTTAGAGGATATGGGGAATTCAGAAGACTAAAATTTCAGAGAAGAAGGTTTTTAGCACTTCAAACTCAAAGAATAAAAAGTGAATGAACACCAGGGTGCAAACATCACCATGCACATCTCCAAGGACGCGAGCAACCATCTAGCGCATTGGGCCAGCGGTCTTCCTTGCTTTTCAACGCACTGCTTTATTTTGGTTTTCAGAGCCTTTGATGGTGGTTAATGGACCACTGGTAGGGTATTAGCTACTTCATCCTTTACTATTTGATGAACTTGTGGATTTGTCCCTGCTACAGAAAAAGGACCCACCACGTGTCTGTGGGGAACCACTGGTAACTTCCGCGCTCTTGGGGGCTTTGAGAAACCAGGCAAGTACAAGTGCGGCTAGAGAAACGACGCCAACGCCCCACGACCTGGGGGCAGGTAAGTGCACACAGGACGCCTCCCGCCCACCCGGACAGCTCCCGGGCTAAGCCCGCCGCGCCCCGGCCCGGCCGCCGCCTCGGCCTCCGCTCCGCACGCCCCGCCCCGCCCCGCGATCCCGCACGCGGCCCACGGCCTCCGAGGCACGAGGATGAGAAGACGAGGTGTCACCTTTCCTCAGCATCCGGGGATGGTTTTTTGCCGAGGGCGGGGTTGGGGGGTTTTGAGAAAAGATTCTCAAAATCCATGACCCAAATCGGCTGCCTCCCCTAGTGCGCCGGACGACCAGAGTAACCAGATCGTGGTCAGTGCAGGAATCCAGAGTCGCGCCACGGGACGCAGGCTCCGCCCCGAACACGCAGGCTCCGCCCCGCGCACGCGCACGCGCACGATGTCCCGAGACGGCGCACGCGCCCCTCCGTCGCGCACGCGCGCTACAGCCGTGCTGCCTGCCCCGTGTTGCGCATGCGTAGCGTTTCTTGGGTGTTTTCGCCGTAATGGCAGCATTCTGGTAGGATTCTTTAACTTAATTTGTAGGATTCTTCTTTCTTTCACGTTGGTGAGAACTTTTCGGCCATGGTCACGAGGTTTCTAAGGAATTGTAGCAATAGCTAAGCTAATTCGTGCACTCCATTACCGTTTATTTGAGATTCCGGTTCCGGGCCGGATGTGGTGGCTCACAGCTGTCATCCCAGCAGCTCAGAAGGCTGAGGCAGGAGGATCGCAAGATTGAGGCCAGCCTCAGCAACTTAGCGAGGCCCTAAGAAATTTAGCAAGACCCTGTCTCAAAATAAAAAGGGCTGGGGATGTGGTTCAGTGTGAGTGTTCCTGGGTTAATCTCCAGAACCAAAAGAAAGAAAAATAAATAAATGTTGGTTCTGATTTTTCCTGACTCAATCCTCGCTCAGCTCTGTGGAACAGTGCCCTCAGAAGGAAAGTTTTTGCTGACGATGAGGAAAAAAAGGCTTAATTTAAGCCTTCAAGGAAAAGAGGAGAACTTTCTGTCTTGAATTATTACTAAATTCAATTCTCCATCTTCGGGGGACTCAGATATACAGAAAGTTTTGATACAGTGAAAAGGGGAGCGCTGGGACAGGGCAGGAATCTCACAGAATTGGCCTTCTCCAGGGCATCCTGGCCTTCCTTGGCTTGAGTCTCTATTACCTTTTGAACTGAGGAAAGGAGAGGCATTGTGGAGTACTTTCTTTAGAACTTAAAATATGATCGAAACAAGAAATAGGGGAAGGTTGGGATGGAAGCAGGAAGTAGCTCGAAGAAAAAAAATCTCATGGAAAAATTTTGTTTTAAAAAATGGTTCCCTGAGGGGCTGGAGTTGTGGCTCAGTGGTAGAGCTCTTGCCTGGCATGTATGGAGGCCCTGGGTTTGATCTTCAGCACTGCATATAAGTAAATTAATTAAATAAAAGATCCATTGACAACTAAAAAATATTTTTTAAAAAAGCCTCTTTGAATTGCTCTGCTACAATACTATTACCATACACATTTATCAGAGGAATAAACAGAACTCTAGACAGGTTATTAACTTGCAGGGTCTCTACAATTGAAAAATAAGTACATAAGTAACTCTGAGGCAGGAAAGTTCATTAGAGTACGGAGAGCTAAGAGGATTCAAAAGAGGGGAAAAACTACATTCAATTGGGAGGACTTCTTAAAAGGGTGGATTTGAGCTCAGTCTTGGAATCATTTCCTTAGGAAGGGAACTATTGGTTGGCCTAATGACAGAGAACCTGATGTGATGCTGTAATTGAAGGGACTGATTCCCGACGTGAATCAGGGTCTACATACGAGTGAGGGGAATTATTTGAAGCCAAGCATCTTCCCTAGGGACATTCTAATTTTCCCTGTTGCTTATGGTATAGACAATCACCTTGAATTATTACTAAATTCAATTTAGTACTTGAATTATTACTAAAAATTAAGAAAAATATTAAGGTGATTAAAAATTAGAGGTAGCCTTTCTTTAGAAGAAAGCACTATATAATACAGATCAAATTATTGCCATACATGTTTTTTCCATATAAAAAATGTTCAGCATATAGCAAAAGATAATCGGACACAGAAAGAAACCAGATTAGTGGGGAAAAAAAATAAAAACAGCAAAAACACCCCCAAAGAAAAATTGAACCTGCAGAGGCATCAGACAGTAGCATTTTCAGATGAAGCCTACAGAAAGACCTACGTATGAGTCAAACTTATTCTAAAAATTCCCAGAGTTCTCCAATCTTTCCTGTATTCACATTCTCTGCAATTTGACTTTGCAGTTCCTCTCTTAAGGAGGTGCAATCTATTTTACCTCCTCTTCAAACTGAGTTGAATTTGGCTAATAGGACGCAGAAAATGTGGTCTGTGAATATAAGGGGAGGTCCCAAGAAGCCTGTATGTGTCTCTTCTCTCTGTTGAACCAGTTGACCCCTTCAGGGCAACAAACCCAGGCTAACCTCCTGAAGACAAGGGACAATGTGAGGGATAAGACTAAGGGAAGACAGCAATAGCCAGCAAACCCCTAAACGCTGGGCCAACTAATCAATACAGCTGACCAGGACACATGATGGAGTCTAGCTCCATCCAGTCTAAATCACTAACCCACAGGATCGTCACCTAAATAAATGACTGCTGTTGAGGGTTGCCAAGTTTTAAAATAACTGGTTAAAAGGAAACTACAAAAAGTGACAAAGGAATTGGGGAAAAAATCAAGCAGAACTTCTAGAAATAAAAAAAATACTGAAATTGAAAAGTCAGTGGATGGTGTGGCAGATATAAAATATGTTCACAAACTCTTTAACATTTTTACCTTTGAAAGCTGGACTCAGTCCCTGTCCTAAAATGTGGACTAGACTGACTGACTCCTAAAAAACACAGTATGGAAAAAGTGATGGTGCCTAATTCCCAAGGCCAGATCCGAAAAACCTGTGAAGTTTTGGCCTTACTATCTTTAGTCACTGTCCTAGAGGGAAGCCAGTCACCATATCATGAAACATTCATGCCACCTTGGGGGTCTGGCCATTCAAGTGAGGCACCTTGGAAGCATCTTCCAGTTCTGGACAAGCCAGAAGACATCTTAACTGCAATGTCATGAGAAGCCTGGAAAAAACCACCCAGCTAAGTAGCTCCCAGATTTCTGACCCACAGAGAATATTAGCGTATCAATGCTATTGAATAAAACTTACAGAGTTTTGGGATAATTTGCTCGACAGCAATAGATAAGTGACGATCACTCTAGGTACAAAGCAGCTGGCCTAAAAATAGAATTAGCATGTAGCCCAGCAATTCCACTCCTAGATATACAACCAAAACATTAAAGCAAGGACTCAAGCTTATTTGTGTACTTAGGTACACTGCAGCATTATTCATAAGAGCCAAATGGTGGAAACATCCCCAGTGTCCATGATGAATGGATACACAAAGCATGGTATGGACACACAATGGGATACATTGTATGAATGGGTACATGCTACACCACCTGGCAAACCTTGAGAACCGCATGCTAAGGGAAGAAAGCCAGACTTAAAAAAAAAAAAAAAACAAAAAACACTACACTATTCTACTCAAATGAAATATCTGGAACAGATGAATTTACAGAGGGGGATAGTAAATTAGGGATTCCCAGGGATTGGAGGGGGAGGGGAATAGAGAATTATTGATAAATGGTCCCAGAGTTTCTGTTTAGGGTGATGGAAAAGTTTGGAAACAGATTAATAGTGATGGTTGTACAACAGTGTGAACATAACTAATACCACTGAATTAAGCACTTAAACATGGTTGAGATGGCAAATTTTATACCATGTATTTTACCAAAAAAGAAAAAAGCAGCTAACATAACAAAACGGTGGGACAGCCTCTTGAGGACTCAGTTACAGCACTAGCTAGGTGCAATACCTTGTGGATATGTGCTATAAACCAGTAATCATCAATAAATGTTGCCATTTCCATATCCAGAATTTATGGTTCTGGGAATTAAGGGGTGCAAATGAGAGTAGATTCTCTTCATATTATCCCTAATGATGCCCTAGAAAAAAATTTACCTCCTGTTCCCACAACTTTGAGTTTTGCTGATTTAGAGCAGGGTTTTTTTGGGTTTTTTTCTCTTTCTCTTTTTAAAAAATATATTTGGAGCAGGGGCCATACTAATCTCTGTATTGTTTCAGTTTTAGTATTTGCTGCAGAAGTGAGCAGTATAGTCAAGGTTTTCAACCTAGCATTATTGTCATTTGGCACGAGATAACTCTTTGTTACAGGGAACAGTCTCACGAACTGTAGGATGGTAGGGTGTTTAGCAGCATCCCCGGCTTCTACCACAAGATGTCAGTAGTACCTGATCCCAGTTATGACCGCAAAAATGGCCTCACACAGTGCCAAAGTTCCTCACAGAGAGCAACATCATCCTTGGTTGAGATCCACTGGTCTGGAGTTATCAATTCCAAAAGTAGAAATGCTTCCATCAAGGGACAAGACGATCTTTCCATTAAGCTTGAAGAGGAAACTGTTGTTTGGCCACATAGGGCTCCTCAGGCCAGTGAATCAATAGGTAAAGAAAGGAATTATTTTACTGGAGGGGTGATTAATCCTAACTGTTAAAGTTATCCTAACCACACAATGAGGTTGGGGAACAAGATGTCTAGAAAGCAGGATATTTCTTGGGGAGGGTAAAGAAAGAAATGATTATAGTGCATAGAAATGATTATAGACCATAGAAAACAGCAGTGGCACAGGCAGAATAGCTGGTGACCAAAATAGACACCCACCCAGTGAGGAGCCAAGACTAACTGGAGGGAGAGAGAGCATGGCAAAAGGTAGAGACAGAAGGTATGTATACAAATGCCAGCTACAAGCATGGGACCAGGAACAACCTCAGTAGGAATGTTTCATCTTTACTGTGATGCGAATCAGCAGACGTGTATGTGTATGTGGTTACTATAGTCGTGTTGTGTAATGAAGTTTCCATCAGGGATGGATGACATAATTGATGGTGGTCCCATACGATCGTCATGAAACTGGAACATTCCCATTGCCTAGTGAAACCGTGGCCCTTGTAACATCACAGCACAACACACTGCTCACGTGCTTGTGGTGAGGCTGGTTCAAAGAGAGCTATCGTGCTGCTAGGCCCAGTGGCACACAACTGTGATCCCAGAGACTCAGGAGGCAGAGGCAGGAATGATCCTATCTGAGGCCAGCCTCAGCAATTTAGGAAGAATTTCCTCAAAATAAAAAAATAAGGACTGAGTATGTAGTTCAGTGATAAAGCACCCCTCGGTTCAATCTCCAGTGTTGGAAGGGGAAGGGAGGGAGGGAGGGAGGGAGGGAGGGAGGGAGGAAGGGAGACAGGCAGGCAGGCTACTCTGCTGCCAATCATATAAAAGCATAGCAGGTTCAATTATGTATAGTACATAATTCTTGATGATAATAAACAACTAAGCTACCAGCTTATGGATCTACTATTCTTGTTGTACTCCTACTAATAAAAAAAGAAGTTTCCTCTGAAATCTTATGCCATATTTTGCCAGAGTGTAATGCCAGCATTTCATGTGTACCTGTCTTGATTGTATTAAAAGGCCGTATCAGGTGATTAACTCTACAGAAATCATCCAACCACACATTTCTCAGAATGTATCCCTATCATTAAGTGATGCACGATTGCCTCTTTCTTCCCATCTGTCTGTCTATCCATCTCCATCTAAACCTCCCCCCTGCCAATGTCCAACCAACTGACACAAGCTATAGTCCTAGTAGCAAGCTTTCTATCTGATTATTTAACTTATAAGCCATGAAAGGAGGTGTGAGACTGACCTAAAAGAAGAATTAAAAGAAGAATAAAATCACCCAAAGGTTTTTTTGTTATTCTTAGGGAAAAGGGAGCATGTTTTTGACTGAATATGGAATATTGTATTATGGAAGGCAGAAGTGGACTTTAATTGTAATGAAATGGATTAGTTCAAAGTACAAGACTAGAAAAATATACTGTGCAAACACTAAAAGAAAGCTGGAGTGATTATATTGCTGATATGAGCCCAAGTACACTTCAGAGTAAAAAACTAGCAGAGATAAAGATGTGTGTTAGATATGAACAGAAAGCGAGTGATCACAAAGTTATAATGATCTGAAATATGTTTGCACAATGTATATGAAGCACATGGAACACTCACCAAGATAAACCATTACTGAGTCACAAAATGAGCTTGAACAAATGAAGAAGAATTGAGCCAGGAGTGAGCACATGCCTGTAATCCTAGCAGCTTGGGAGGCTGATGCAGGAGAATCACGAGTTCAAAGCCAGCCGCAGCAAAAGTGAGGCACTAAACAACTCAGTAAGACCTGTCTCTAAAGAAAATACAAAATAGGGCTGGGGCTATGACTCAGTGATTGAGTGCTCCTGAGTTTAATCCCTGCTCAAAAAAAAAAAATACTAGTAGAATTGAAATAATATAAAAGTGTTCTCTAAACATAATGGAATTAAACAAGAAATCAATAATAAATAGTAGAAAAATCTCCAAATGCTTGTAAATTAACAACATACCTCTAATAATTCATGAGTCAAAGAAGAATTTACAAGGTAAATTAGAAGAAAATGAAAACAACATATAATTTGTGATGTAGTGATAAAGCAGTGTCTATGGGAAATTTGAGAGCTCTAAATATTTATATTAGAAAAAGGCTCTCAAATAAATAACCTAAGCTTTCACCTTAAGAAATTAGAAAAAACAAGCAGAAGTAATGATATAATAAAAATAAGGGCAAAATCAATGAAAGAGCAGAAAAAATAGAGCAAATTAATCAAACCAAAAGCAAGTTCTTTGAAAAGATAATGAAACTGGTAACTCTCCAGAAAAATTAAAAAGAAAAAGGAGAGAAGATACAAATTATCAATTAGAATTGGAAGAGGGAATTTCACTACAGACTAAACAAACAGTAAAAAGGACAGTAAGTCCTTATGAAAAATGCTATGAAGCTGAACCTGACATTTCAGATTAAATTGTCATGTTCTTCAGAAACTACAAACAATGAAAACTCATTCAGGGTGAAATACATAGAAATTGCAATCTTATGAGAATAACAGCTACTGGGGAAATCAAACTTAAAATCTTCTACAAAGAAGAAATCTAGGACTAGGGCTGTAGCTCAGTAATGGAGCATGTACTTGGCATGCCTGAGACTCTGGTGTTCAACCCCAGGCACCAAACAAATAAACCAAACCAAACCAACAAGGAAAGAAAACCCCCTCTGTACCAAAATAAGGAATCTCAATGTCAGATGGTTCTTCTGGGGAATTCTACAGAATGTTTAAGGAATAAATAGGAATTCTATTTTATCTCACACTGAAAATAGGGAAGGAACACTTGCCAAATTATTTTATAAGGTCATCATTGACCCAATACTAAAAGCTATCAAAGACAAAGCAAAAGAAAAAACAAACAAACCTGTAGACTGATATCCCTCCTGAACATAGATTTTTAAATCCTGATCAAAATAATAAAAATGAAAAGAATAATATACAATGACCAAGTGGGGTTTCTCTCAGGAATGTAAGCCTGCTTCTGTCTTTGAAGGTCGATCAATCAATGTAAGCCAACATGCTGTAAGTCAAAGGAAGAGAAAACATGCAATTGCATCAACTGACATGGAAAATTGTTTGACAATAGTCAATTCAGGATATGACTTACAGCAAACTAGAAATAGATGTACATTTCCTCAGTCTGAGGAAAGGCACTTGAAAACTACAGGTTACATCAGACTTAATATGACTGAGTGTCAGAAGTCACCAAATGATTTTCTCAAGCCTTTGCCGTACATTGTCCATAAAATCACATTAAAATTGCACCACAAAACATTAAATTCTGATTAATAGTATGCATGTTAAAGTTTTTAGGAGTTGCTATAGACTGAATGTTTGTGTTTCCCCAAAATTCAAATGTCAAAACCCAATTTCCAATATGATGGTATTTAGAGATAGGGCTTTGGGAAGTGCTAGGTGACAAGGGCTGAGGACTCATGAATGAGAGTAGTTCCCTTATATGAGAGACCCCAGGGAGCTCCCTTGTCCCCTTTTACCATGTGAGGCAGAGGGACAAGACTGCCATTTATGAACCAGGAAGGTGGCCCTCCTGAGTCATGGAATCTTCTGGTACTTGACCTTGGACTTCCCAGCTTCTGAAATGTTAAGAAATAAGATTTTGTTGTTTAAATGCTACTCAGTCTATGATAATTTGTTAAGGCATCTCAAACAGACTAAGACAGGACTGAAGCCCAGGGAAGTTTGCAACCTCCTCTGAAATGTGTTAAAAAATGAGGATTGATGAAAGGGAGAGGCAAGAATAGCTCTGCAGAGTATGATAAGGCAAATGCAGTAAAATGTTAGCAGGATAACAAGAAACAGAAAATTGAAAGGAACTCTGAAAATTCAAAGCGATGGTAGGGTTTGTAGGACGAGGTGCTGTTTTGAACTCATGGCTGTGAGTTGACGTTTTAGTCCATTTCTGCTGCCGTAACAGAATGGCTGAGACTGGATAATTCACAAAGAACAGGAATTTATTTCTTCACAGTTCTGCAGGCTGGGAAGTCCAAGACAAAGGAGCCAACATCTGGTCTGGTGAGGGTTTCTTCTTGTGTCCTACCTAGCAGAGGTGGAAGGGCAGGGGAGGACAAACTCAGTGTCCTCATTTGACAGAAGAACGGAAGAGGGAATCCACTCTGGCAAGTCCTTGTCCTAGGGCAGAGTCCTGAGACCTGAACTCCCCATTAGGCCCCACCTCTGAACACTGTTGTACTGGGGACCAAGGGTCCAGCACATGAATTTTGAGGGAATATTCATAGGAGTTGGTGTCTTGGGCCTGGGGCAGAAAGCAGCTTGGAAGGGCAGTGGGAGGTGAAAAGTAAAAAGGAACAGACCAGTTGTGCCCCTGCTTTCCCCTGCCACCGCCTGGGACCAATAGGAAGCACACCTGGTACAGAGGCTTTCAGACTGAAGTCAGGGTAGTGCAGAGCCTCGGGCTTGGGAAGTGCTGTGAGAACCATGGGAAAAAAGGCCTGTCAGGCAAAAACTCAAAGAACTTCTGTAGCTACAAGGATATATAAAAAAGATTAAAAAAAGTCTTCAGGACAAATGGCATAATTAGAAATGCAGAAAGCTACTGAACAATTTGCCAGCAAGATAAAATAGCTTTAGACATTTATGCACCTACTAAAATATCCTTCTGTGAAACAAAACATGATAGACAACAGAAGAAATGGATAAATCCAACACAACAGTGAAGGATTTCAACGTATCTTACTTGATTGTAAAAATCTGCAAGAATATGTAAAATAAGAACTTTGCAACTATCAGTGTTGCCCTAATGGGCTCTGTGAAGTCCTGCATCCAATAATGAGAAAATTACATTTTCTTAACTATATATGGAACATATGTATTACACAGACCATGATTTATGAGCACGTGACATATTTTAGTTAAGCTAAAAGTTAACATTGCTCAGTAAATCATGGGTTAAAGAATAAATTATAAAGTCGTAAAATAACCGAAACAATAAAATGAAAATACTACATATTAAAATAGGATGCAGCTGAAGCAGTTATTCAGGAGAAGTTTATAACCTGAAATGCTAATAATTGAAAAGATACACCAAAATTAATGACTGAAGAAGTTGGAAAATAATCACAAAGAAAGCAAGAGTAAAGACATAACATAAACAAGAGTGGAAATTAATGAAATAGGAACAATAAAGATAAGGGCAGAAAATAATGTCATGCAGGAAAACTGAATTCCTTTTAAAAAACCCATCAACAAAACAGATAATCCCCTGATGATATTAAAATTAACAAAAGGTGGTTTAATGATATGTTAATAGAGATTAAAATGCTAATAATAAAATACTAGCAAACTATATTTGAAATCTTAGATGGCATGTGAAAAATCTTAGAAAATTTAGATAAAATAAATAAATCCATAGATCATGTATATTTCCCAAAACCGATTCAAGAAATAAAAAGCTTGAATAGTCCTATAACCAGTAAAAGAATGGAAGCAATGGTTCGAAAAATCTTTCCAGGAAGAGGATGCCATGTTCAGATAGTTTAAAGCATATTCTTCTAAGTTTGAAGGAATGGAACATCCCAGCTTTATACAGACCCTTTTGGGTAACAATAATAAAAAGGAAGATTCCTACACTCATTCTACAATGAAGTAAAAAACATTAAAGGAAAATGACAGCCCTATTTCACTCATTAATATACATGAAAAATATAAAAAGAGTAACAAAATCAAACAAAGTTTTAAAAATAAATAACGAAGTATGCTGGGTGCAGTGGCACATACCTTTGGTAATTCCAGCAGCTCAGGAGGCTGAGGCAGGAGGATCAAAATTCAAAACCAGCCTTAGCAACTTAGCAAGGCACTAAGCAACTTCGCCAGACCCTGTCTCCAAATTTAAAAAAATTAAAACAGGCTGGGGACGTGGCTCAGTGGTTAAGCTCCCCCCAGGGTTCAATCACCAGTCTCAATCAATCAATAAACAAACCAAAGTATACTCAAATTAGGTTTATCTCACAAACCCAAAATTTTTGTCTTAATCTTAGAAATTCACAATTAATGAATTTTACTGAATATCCTCCATTTGCCTGTCAGATTTACTCTCCCCACTCCATCCTGCTTGTATCCCTGGAGTCTAATCCCCACTTCCCTTGCTCAGGGACTTCCAATTAGATCCAGTCAGTGGCAGGCAGTCAGGAGGTCGGAGAGGCAGAATTTTTCTATAACCTTTGTGCCCTGAGAAGGCTTAGTTTGCCAGTGGTTGCTTGTCTTTACACAACGCCACAAGTACTTATAAGACAGCACCTCTGTACAACCTGGGCTATCTTCAGGTCCTGGTAACAGGCTCAGGACTGGAAAGACCAGTTGCCTCACTGTCCCTTCTGACTCATTTGTAGCTAACCACATCACTGCAAATAGTTTCACAGTTAAACTCTCTTCACTTGTTCCTTCAAATATGTTCTGTTTGTGCTGGAATCTGAATGGCACACCAAGTAAAAAAGGAATTATGTCATCATCTCAAGAGATGCAAAAAAAAATTTTTTTAATGAAATAAAATATCCATTACCACAAAATTCTTAGTAAATTATAACTAGAGGAGACCATATATTCACCTTATGAGTATAAAATCCCTAGCTATCATCCTAAATGAGAAGACTTCACAGAAATCCCTTTGAAAATTGGGAAACAAGACAAGGGTGCCCTGTCACCTCTTCTGTTTAGCATAGTACTAGACTTCCTAACACTGGAGATCCTGGCCAGTAAAGAAAAAGAACTTAGGAGCTGGGTGGAAGCGGTGGCACACAGCTGGGGCCTAAAGATTGGAAAAGAAAAAAATAAAGCTAGAGCTAGGAGTCAGCTCAGGGGTGGACCATGAGCTTAGCAAGTGCAAGGCTGTGTTCAACTACCACTTTCAAAATCCATTAACAAACACTTTCACACCTACATAAATAAAACATTAAATTTATGGTAACTTGCTATGCAGCAATAGACAACTAGTACAAATACCAAATTCCTTGTGGTGCTGGGGATTGAACCCAGGGCCTTATGTTTGCAACACAGACACTCTACCAACTGATCTATATCCCCAGCAAATACCAAATTCTTAGGAATAAATCTATGAAAGGCAGAAGACATCTATAGGAAAAATCATAAACTGGGATGTATGACTTCTGAATATGTGGAAAGATTAAATATTCATCAGATGAAAGTTATACTTCTGCAATTGTCAATTTCCAAATTGGCCAATAGATCCAATGCAATGCTGATTTAAAAAAATCTCAACAATATTTGTTTATGTAAGTTAATTCTAAGTTTGTATTAAATTCTGAATTCTAAACAGCTACTTCTAAACTAAATATTAAAATATAAGAGTGAAGGACTGAACATAGCCAGGGTACCCATCAATTATTTTCCACTGGGAGGTTGTCATGGAACAAGACCTAAAGAAGACATGTCCTGATCTTTACCAAAGATGGAACTTGCCAACTTCATCAGTATCTAAATCTTGTTGTGTGGCATTTTTGAAGAACTCTTTTTCAAAGACTGGCTTAACAATGTACTGATTCTTGGATTTCAGGGTGTCTGTGGAGGAGTGTTTAGATTTTCCAGTGGATGTGAATAAACAAATATTCATGGTCCCCAGCAAGGGTCAGAGGACAGATGAAAGCCTATCACTAAACAGTCCCTCCAAAACCCCCCTTCCCTGGGATTTAAATCCTCTCTAAGCCTTATCCTGGTAGTCACGCAAAAAAAAAAAAAAAAAAAATTGTTAATCCTTTACCTCAAAGGCCTTTGGATAACTGCAAAAAAATCAGCTGTGCTACTTGTAGTTACAATTAGACCTAAGTACACTAAAATAGTTACAAAGGGTCCTGATAATGTATTGTAACCCCCAAAGCTAACATTGTTTCTCAAGACAAAATACATTTGCTTTTTGAAAGTTTTCTATAAACGTATTATGGAAGCTATTACATATTACAGGGAAATGTGGCAACCGCCTGTAGAATTATCAGAGTACAGGTTCGTCAACTGTGCGTTCGACTTAAAAAATACATTTCTTTTCTCCTTATATACATCTCCCAAACTTCAAATTTAATCTACTCATTGCAGTTGTTTCTGAATGTACTCCACTACTAAACAAAGACAAGGAAAGTCAGATATCTGAAAAATTAACCAAGTCCATCATGTTATTAAAAAACAAGGAATTTTTTTTCTGAACCAAGTAGTACGCTACATTAAACAGGCCAAAATACTGACTTGTCATTTAAACATTTCTGAGTGAACATTCCTACGTATAAAGAAATGTAATGCCTCCTTATGAAGTATTCGCATATATGTTGCATATTCTCACGAAATGACGAAATTATGCAATTATTTTATAGCTATCTTATTATCAAGAAATGATGGGGTAAAGTCAGTGTTAAACATCAGAAAAAGTCGCCAGCCAAGCTAGCATCCGTAAGACGCGACTGCGCACTGCTCGTTAGAGATACGCTCGCCCCAGCTTTGGAGAAGGACGTTTCTCCGTTATTTCAGCAACAACGGGTTTCTTTTTAAAAAGATGACTCCAGAGCCTGCATTTCTTATTCCCACCGGGCTCGGGAATTTGTGCAACAGCAGCTGCTCGGTCGAGGCGGGAGTCTCCAGCAACCCGCAGCCCAAGAGAACCCTGCACCCGAGCGCGCGAGCCTCGCGTCGCCGCCCTTGTCGGACCACCCAGCTCTGTCAGCTCGGTCTCTAGCCACCCGGTTGCTCCCTCCGCGCTGCACTGAGCAGGCTGCAGCCCCGCCACTGATAGTGATCGACTGGCAACCTTCTCCAATAGCCACCGCGCTCGGCCCTGGGGGGCGGGGCCAGGCCAGGCGCGCGGAGGGATCTCGCGTGCCCTCTAGTCCCGGACCAGGTGTTGCGGTCGGCGCCATTTTCTCTAGCCTCCTATCTCGGGTGCCGCCATGTTGGTGAGGAGAAATCACCGTTACGGCCACTGTCCAAATCCCCGCGTCGCCGCACGCCGCCCGCCCGCTCCCACGCCTCAGCCACCGGCGGCGGATAGAGACTAGAGCGGCAGCGCCGGCAGCGCGGGCCGTTGCCCCGTGTGTGCAGTTAGAGCCCCATCTCTCTGGCGTGGTGGTTAATAGACTGGAAAGTCTGTGTGTGTCGCTCACTAGTAACCGTGAGTTTTTACCACCTCGTCACCGCCGGCGGCGGCCGGGAGCAGCACCCGCGGGCGGCGCAGGGGCCTCCCGCCGCCGCCGCTGCAGACCGCCCTGCAGCCCCGCCCCGTTCTGACCAAACATGACAGACTCTGAACATGCAGGGCTCGGCAGGTCGGGACCGTCTGTCTTTCTGTCGGATGAGGAGGGGGCGGGCGCGGGGCGGGCGGGGCCGGGCGCCCCTGCATGACTCGGACGTCTCTGTGTGGCTCCGTCGCCGCCGCGGCACGCGCCCCGGCCCGGCCAGGCCGGCGGGGAGGCCGCCCGCGACCCCCACCCTGCCGGCCGCCGGCCCGGGCCCGCCAGCGGCCCGCTGCACTGCCGGG
>JAJEJO010002742.1:532222-554875 GCA_020662805.1 Glaucomys volans
CACCCCAGACCCTGTGTTAGCTGCAGAAGCCCCCGAGCCCTACCCCAGGCCCAGTGGTAGCTGCAGAATTCCCCCCAACCCTTGTGTTAGGAACAGGAGCCCCGAACCCCACCCCAGGACCTGTGTTAAGTACAGAAAGGCCCCGCCCCAGGCCCTGTGTTAGCTTCAGTTTTACCTCTTGGAATCTGGAACGGCAGGTTTCACCTTAAATGTGCCAACAGGAAAATCTTAAGACTGCAGATCTTGGCCCAGTTTCCTCCTAAAGTCAAAACTCCACTGATTATTCACCCTGACTCGATTTTCTAGATGCTGTGTATCACTGGAACTCCATTGAACTGAAAATTCCCATTTCCTACTTCAGTTTTGCTGTGCTTTAAGAGGCACATCCTTGGTCCCATTTAACCGTTTGGGGGCATTTGCAGAGTATACTTTAGCACACTTAAGGTTTGGTTAAATTTCAAGTTCTCATTCACATCTTAATCATTTAGAAAGGGTGACTTTCATTCATTAAAACTACTGGAACAAAATCCCTTGCATCTGATTCTTATTTAGAATAGTAATTTGAAAATCTAAACCCTCACCATTAAGCTATTGTGATTAGAAGTAGTCAGAAGTATACATTGTATTCTAGTTTAGATTATATAAGAATTGCTGAAGTTTACCTGTGGAGTAATGTGATCTGCTTGTGGTAAAGCATTGCAAACACTTTTTTTTTTTTTTTAAACTTAGAAGCAAAAATCACAAACATTGAAATCTGAAGTATCTTAATATTTGGCACTCTTAAGAAGCTTAAAAGTGTGAAACAACTTGAGTACTGTAAAAATAAAAGTAGATCCCCAGAAGACAAGTAAATCAAATGTGTAATAATTTTTAGAAAGTAATGTGCACTCTCAGAATTATAGTTGCATATAAGTAATCTTGCACTTGACACATTCTTTATGATTTTTTTTGCATTATATTTTTGGGTGAGGGCACTGTGAATTGAACCCAGGTCCTCACATTTTCTTGGTCTCTACTACTGAACTTCATCCCCAGCCCAACATTATCTTTTTTATCCAAAAGAAAATTCTTGGAATGGTTAACTAATACATTGAAAAGTTTCCCTCTCTGAATATTTGGATAAAAATGATGGAGTTTTGTAAATTAAGCCTAAAATTAATACTTTTATATGAAAGAAGGAAATCTGTTGTCATCTGTTAGTGTACAAAATAACTTCAACATGTAGAATTGTGTATTCTATAATGAAGAAACCATGTCACCAAATTTAGGGATTCTGCAAGTAAGGAATTGTGATTCCAGACTTATAGAAAGACTTTGAAATGTTAAAATATCAATATAGAGGTTAAATGAAAACTTCAAAGAATTCTTTGTAAAATGTGTTAACAGCTTAGTAATAGGAACTAAAGATTAGTAGTAGTGATATTTAGCCTATTGTTTTAAATTAGGACCAAGAAAATACTTTCTAGTTAGCTCCATTTTAGCTTATCTAGTTGTTAGGAAGCAAAGAAGAGGTGTTTTTTTTGTTTGTTTTTGTTTTTTTCCTTCATACTTTTTGTCAAAGACAAAAGAACTGTATGTAAAAACAGTGAACAAGAAGTCAGGAGAGGCAGGTACAGTGGCTGCATGCCTGTATGCCTATAATCCCAGCAAATGGAGAGGCTGAGACAGGAGGAGCAACAGCAAGGCACTAAGCAACTCAGTGAGAACCTGTCTGAATAAAATAGAAAAATAGGGTTGAGGATGTGGCTTAGTGGTCAAATGCCCCTGAATGCAATCTCTGGTACCTGCCCACACATCCCCCCCAAAAAGAAGTTAATAGAAAGGGTTCTAGCTCCAGCTTTGTAACACTTAGTTTTGTGAACTTGAGTAGGCCTAGTTCTTAATTGATAAGACAGTTCTACCAGAAATTTTCAAGTTCTGCAGATCCATGGTTCTCAACCTTCCTTGGAGAGTAATGATCCTCTTTCCATTGATCTGAACCTCAGCCAGGATTTTAAGGTTTGAAAAGCTGTTCAGGAAGTTCTAATATGTGCCAACTAAAAACCAGTGTATTAGGTCAACTGATGTTTCCCAGTATTAGCTTGTCAGACTCATTTTGATCAAGATTTTGTCCTACCCAGAGCAATAGAACTTACCTCTAGAGTAGGTTTGTGGTAATCCATATTTTTAACAAGTGTCTAGATGATTCTTAAGAAATTTTGGGGAAAAAATGAACTCATCTGTAGATTCCTCAAATATTTTGTGCCTCTGTATTTAGGTATTTTATAATAGAAATTTCTGTGAATTAGGTGAAGGATATATGAAATTTGGTATATAGAGCTAGGTGTTAGGTTTTTTTGACAGTTTTGAAAATTTAAGATATATTGCATGTGCAGGAAAAAAGCAAAATCTGATTTTTATTATGGCTTTGATTACAAATTATCACAATTTTCAGAAGAATGAGATTCTAAATGTAAATGGAATTCATAGAATGCAATTTTCTCTCCTTTGAATGATTATTTCTTGTACATATTTTATGTGGTGAATGTTTCGCACAAGATTCATTTGCCAAAATTCATCTTACTGTCATGTATAACCAATTAGAACAAATTTCCCAATTTTGCTTGAAAATTAAAAAAAAGATTTGCCAAATGAGTTACTTTTAAAAAAATATCCATTTAGTGTACTTTCCTTTAAATATTTTTATGCCTGGAGTGAAAACATATTTTATGAAGTGCTATTAATATAACACAACCTGTGAATAAGCTGGTAGATATGTAGAACGTTAGTACTCTACATAAGCTTGGAGCCTAGTTTCTAAAGGTCTTTAGAAAAATAGAGGTGGAGAGAAAGATAGGGAAAGTCAGAGGGAGGTAATCTTTGACTCTTTTCATTCCATTCTTCTCTTTTGTTCACTTTTCTCAGGCATAATTCTAACAACCCTTTCAGCTAGATGTTGACCCAATTAAAACAATTCACAAACAACTCTTTTGTTAAATGGTGCTGGGGATTAAACCTAGGACCTCATACATTCTGGGCTAGTCCTCCACCACTAAGCTATACCCCTCAACCTTACAAACAACTCTTGAAGGTTAAATATTGAGTCCCTACTTGGGACACATCTCCAACAAAGTAGGAAAAGATAAATATAACCCAAGTCATTATAGGTTGTTTTGAAATATGCTAATGGTAAAAAGTTTTGTAGGGCCTGCACCAGAGAAAAAGATAATTTTAGCATTAACTGGTATAAGAGCTTGTGGTTCCCATTCTTTAATTGATTGGAGGTATGGATAATACTTTCCTTCGAGAGAGGATGTTATTCTTTGCCCGTTAGGAGCAGCTTCCCTACTTTTTCTTCCATTTGGCTTTCCTGCCTCCTGTAACACAAAAATAACAAAACTTCATTTAGTTAGATTTGTGGTTCACACTCCTTCCCAGTCCGGCAAGAGACTCTTGAGGTCTTGCCAAGAGACTGTACTAGAAAATCTGAGGAAATGAGAATGGAGATGATTATGCTTTCCATTTGTGACGGGGCTTTCATTTCTCTCTTGCATTAATCTCACATGGTGGTAATTATGGTAGTATTATAATGTTAAGTGATTTGTCCAGGATCCCACAGATAAAGCCTAGGTAATAATCTAAGTATGTAAATGACTTGCACTGTTATTTTTCACTTTTCATTAAGTTTGTGCAGGGAAGTAATGGAATAAGTTCTGGCCTTTAATTCTTGGAATAGTTTGGAATTTTAATGTGGCACATTTGAGAGAGCCCTCCATTTTGAATAAAATCTGGTTTTGATCCTGATCTTTTTTCTAACTTGGTTAGTATGCTCCTATTTTTCATAATTATTTTTCCCATTTGTGAAATAGGTAGTTGAATTAGATTACTTTCCCTTTTTATTTGAAAAAGCCAATTTTAATTTTAAAAATTGAACTTTTCTCAAGTTAGAGTTCACTTTATATTCTACACAACATCTGGTTTGTAAATTAGCATGGTTAGTGGTTGTAATTGCCTTTCCTGACTAGCCATTAGCTTATATTTGATTCCTGAATCCACTTGATTTAACTGTTGTTGAAATTATCAAAGTGAGTTTCTCTTTAGCAGGTTCAGGTTTGATGTTGGAAAGCACTATTGACTCCTAGGTAGACATTTTCTTTCCTCAACCTCTTACAACAAATTGTTTCATTCTTTTAAAAAATTACTGGTTAAATTTTCTTTCAGCAGACTTTCAGAATTTCTACTCTGCTAACGATGGTGTTAAACACTGGTGAAATAAACTTGGGTACAGCATCATGAACTTGCTTTCTAGGATCTTATAGTTTAGTCAGAGAAACAGATTGCCAACTACATGGGGCACCAATAGCATGCTAAAGGTTTGAACTGAGTGCCATGGTGCTATAGATGAGGGCTGTGGGGAGTCATTTTGGTGTAACTAGGTCTGGAGGATGAATAAAAGTTTGACCAAGTGGGTAAAGATGTATGTATGAAAAGCACAGAGAAAGGACATGGCACTGAAGTGGTTTAAGTGTTGTGTGTGGAGAGTATACAACTACTTTGGGAAATGAAGAGGCTTAGTAAATTTGGCACCAGATCCATCCCTTAAAAAAATCAGTTTTTTAAGCAAGAGAATGATCAGCTGCATGTTTTTGTTTATTACATGGGGGTTAAGAGAAAGTGAACTACAGGAGGGGTGATCATTAGAAGGAAAACAAATCAAGAGACTTTTGAGGAATACACCAACAAGGAAAATAAATCCTACCATAAAAAGCTTACATTTTCTTGAGAGGACCAAAAATACATGTTTAAATAGTGATAAAGCAGAAAGGGAGATGAGTCCTATGGGTGTAGGCGGGATATTTCTATTTCAATACAGTATTTGGAGAAGCACTTACTAAAAGAGTAATATTTGAACAAAACCCCAATATATGAGAGCAATTCAGGCCCAAAATATAAGGGGAAAGAGCCTTCCAGATAAGGAAAAAGCCTGGATTCAGGAATGAGCCTGGTATGATTAAGGAAAAAACAAGGGAACATTGTGGTAGAGAAGAATAAGTAAGGTGAGAGTAAGAGAGATGAAGTTGGGTAGTGGGTGATTATAAAGCCTTGTGAGCCATTGTAGGACTTTGGATTTCACCCAGATGTGGGAGCCTGTGGGGGATTTGAACGATGAGCGACAGGACCATGCTATGATGCATGAGTAGAAAAAGGGAACTGCTGTAGCAGTAAAGGTGACAGGTGGGGATGGCTTAGGCCAGGGAGTGAAGATGGTTGGATTTGGGTATGCTTTGATTGGAAATGGAACCCATAGGGTTGCTGATGGAAATAATGAGCCAAAGCTGCTGTAAAAGTCTAGAAATGAGTTGATGAAGACCTCATCAAAAGCATTGGCAATGAGGGAGTGGCCACAATGCAGAATTCATGAATGATTTCTTCGTGTTGATTAAATTAGAGATAATTAGCTAGGAGTTTTTAGCTGAGATGTTAGTTGAAATGAATGTGATCATCCAGGTAGGCATGTGTCCTCAATCATGGAGAAAAGGTTGGAAGGTTCTCAAAGCCAAGGAGGAGAAAGTTTCAAGGAGGGATGATCACAAAGCAGTAAAGGAAAGTAAGGGTTAAAAATAAGTCACTGGATATACATAATCTTAAGTGAGCCCCATTTTAATATTTGAATATAAGGGTGCTGCAGGGTTTTCAAACTGGTGGCCTTCAGTCTCAGAATCTATACATGCCAGTGATTGCCTGACAGAGTGTTTTAAAATATTGGTATTTGAATGCTTTTAAGGTTTGACTTGTATTTTCTCCTCTCCACAGTTTTTTCACTCATGTATATTCTGCACTCTCCACCCAAGGTGTACTTCATTCATTTAGGTGACCTGCCTGACCACTATAGGTGTTTGAGTTTGTGATTCTTTGTTATGCATTAGGCTTTCACCTGGAAAGACTGCCTACCAAAAGACCTTACGTGGGTGGGTGACCTGGAGCTCAGCAGATCAGACCTTCAGTCCAGGGCTGCCAGCGTATTTTGTGCATCAGTCAAACTGTTGTCCTGCAGCTAGTGGCCCTGTGTTGTTTTTTCAGATTCAGAAGTGATCAGCCTCAGTGCTGTTCACTTGGAAATGTTAAATGCATGCTCAAAACTAATAACAGTGGCTAGCATTTATTTGTCACTTGCTATGTCACAGGTACTGTTTTGCTTTATGTGAATTATTTAATCATAGCAACAACCCTAGGAAGAAGGCCTGTTTATTAGTCCCCTTTTTTTACAGAAGAGGAAGCAGAGTGAGGAAATAGATATGAAGAGATTGATAAATTCCCCAAGGTCACAAAGTATATCAGTAGAAACTCTTTAACTTCAGAGCCCACATTTATATCAGTATGCATCCCCCTAACGACAAAATTACACATAAAAATGCTAGTTAAATCATATGAAATGAGGATTACATGTTTGCATCAGAGAGTGTATTTTCTCTATATAGAATGCTATAGGGAAAAGCAAATTATCAAGAGTTGCCTAATGAACATGAGTGTGGGATTAGAACAAGAAAGTTGGTTATAGATGGAAAGTTTAAATGGCATCAGACTCTGATAAAGTGATATTCTCATCTCCAGAATGTACTGTTAAGCAGTTATTTTCATCTCTCTGTCTTACAGGGCATCTTTTCTCTTGGGTAGTGCATATGGGGGCATTGCTCACATTTGTCATTACGTTTCTCTCATTGTTTCCATTTCTGGTAAATATAATTCCTTTCATTGCATGTTAACATCTTAACTTTAGTTGTGATCTTTGATTTGGTCGTGTGTGCCTGACTTCCTAATACCTGTTATGGCTTATCTTTTTTTGGTTTTATGGTTGACTTCTTGAGGACATTCTTAGTTCCAATATCTTCCTGGGGGTGACTGGGTTCTGGGAGGTATTACTTGACCACTGATGTCAACGAATGTAGTCCCTAAATGACTAACAATTATAGCAGATTATTATTACTTTTGGCAAAGAGTCATTTATGTGTTTTGTTTTACTTGTTTTGTTTACTTGTTTAAGTGAGTTGTCTTAATATTTAAATAACTGTTTTACTACTTAAACTTTAGTATGTCATACCCCGTATTCTTTTTTTTTTTTTTTTTTGGTGCATGGGATTGAAGCCAGTGGTGCTTAACCACTGAATCACATCCCCTGCACTATTTATTTTTATTTTGAGACAGGGTCTTGCTGAGTTGCTTAGGACCTCACTAAGTTGCTGAGACTTGACTTTGAACTTGTGATCCTTCTGCCTCAGCCTCCTGAGGCACTGGGATATATAGGTGTACGTCACTGTGCCTGGTTCATACCCACATTCTTAAGTGGAAAATAAATGAATAGATCTAGTCCCAAGTAGTTTTTAAAGAAAGCCCTAAGTTTATTATTAAAAGTATTACATAAAACTACAAAATAATCAATCACAACCTGTTCATACAGTTGGTGCAAAAATAAAGAACCTAGATTTGGAACTCTCATGATACTCAATATAGTACATATATCACAATTTATAATTCATATATTTCACTTGGTACATATAGGCAGAGCAGATATCTTTTTTTCATTTTATATTTTAGGTAACAGACTCAGAGACTGAAAGACTTGCATGAGATGACTGAGCAGCTTGAGTGAGAACCACAACCTGTGTGTGGCATTCAGTTTCCCTACTTTTTCTGCTACTTCAAAATGACAGTTACTCTGCTGTCAGATACTAGATTGGAATATTGGTCACTTGTTTAATATGTTCATTTTTTTCATATTACTGAATCACAGATAATTTTGTCCTAGGTTAGTATAAATTGATCTTGCATGACAGTTTTGCCCCTAAATTGAAGTAAAATATGATGCCCCCGTTCTAAATCTTAAAATATCCAAAATTCAATTTATAAAGAATCCTTATTATCTTCATATATTTTTAAGAGAATATAAAGTCAGTGAAAGCTAGCTAACTTACATCTGCAAGTTCTTAGCTTAGAAAACAGGAATTCTTATGTATACAAATTTCAGCCTATTAAGGGAATTCATTAAAAATACATAAAGAACTAACACTTCTTTTGCTTGAGTTTTCCCTGCTTACTGGCAGTGGATAATAAAATGTTGCTAGATCCCTGGTGCTTGTGTGTGGGGTTGAGTTCTTTACAACCTTTGCTGTTAGATCTCTAAGGGTGGTTATGGGTTGATTTTTGTATTCTTGGAATATATAAGATTTTGCTTTAAAATTATTTTTGTATAGACAAATTGAAGTAGAAGTGAATAACCCATTAACATAAGATATACCTACATATTTTGGCAGTACATGTATTGTACCATATATCCCCTCAATTTTTTTTTTTTTTTTTTTGAATGCCAAATGGCCAGGTGTGAAAACCAACATATGCTCAAAGCTGGAGTTCAAGTCAGTATCCTCATCACAGAGTAAACTTTTGGCATTTGTGAATAAATATGCATTATTGTCCCAGAAGTTCTTATCACTTATTTTTGGAAGTTTTGTTTATCTCATTTATTTTCACTTATTTATTTTTTTGGCACTGTCAATTGAATCTGGAAATTCACTCAGCTACATCTCCAGCCCCTTTTATTTTATCCTGCTAAGTTACCTCAAACTTGAGATCCTCCTGGTTCAGCCTCCCTCTCACTGGGATAACAGGCAGGCACCACCAGGCCTACATTTATGCTTCATCTAGGCCTAGCAGTCTCATTTTGAAAGTAGGACATACAGCTGGGTGTGGTGGCGCATGCCTGTAATCCCAGCACTTGGGAGGCTGAGGCAGGAGGATCACAAGTTCAAAGTCAGCCTCAGCAACTTAGCGAGGCCCTAAGCAACTCAGTGAGACCCTGTCTCCAAATAAAATACACCAAAGGGCTGGGGATGTGGCTCAGTGGTGGAGTGCCCCTGGGTTCAATCCCTGGTACCAAAAAAGAAAGTAGGACATACAGTACAAAAGGAACAATTTCTTAGTACTGCCTATTGCTAGATTGTTCTTGTAATTGTTTTAATGTACACAATAGATATTAAATCGAGGGTCTGTTTTATTTCTTTTTTTTTTTTTTTTTTTTTTCGAAAAAGGGATTGAACTCAGGGACACTCGGCCACTGAGCCACATCCCCAGCCCTTTTGTGTATTTTATTTAGAGACAGGGTCTCACTGAGTTGCTTAGGGCCTCGCTAAGTTGCGGAGGCTGGCTTTGAACTCGCGATTCTCCTGACTCAGCCTCCCAAGTCACTTGGATTACAGGCGTGCGCCACCACGCCCGGCTGTCTGTTTTATTTCTAACAAAGCAGTTGGAAGAACTTTTTTCCTGTAACATCTCTGTGTGTGTAATACACACACACAACCCCCACGAGATAATATCTGGAGAAAAAGGATTATGTTATATATAATTTTCAAGGTCCTCTCCTCATAAAATTTTGAAGTGGCAAAGTTAACATTGCTTTTAATTCATCCAAAGAAGATGTGAAGAATCTCCAAGTAAGATTTTTTTCTTGAAAAATTAATGGGATAAAATAATTTAAAGATAATCTTTGTTTTGTTTTGTTTTTTTGCGGTGCTGGGGATTAAACCCAGGGCCTTGTGCTTGCAAGGGATAAAGATAATCTTTAGAAGTGTTATGAAAAGTAGCATACCAGACAATTGAACAAATTAGAATTGTGATATAAAATGTCTATTATTCTGCTTCGTTTTTCATTAAAAATTGTATAATCACTTGTTAACTGAAAAAGGATATTCTTCCTGAAGTCATTAGCTAACTCTCAATTTTACTGCACTCTTTTTATTTGCCTACTTAAAGTTTTAATTTCCTTTTTACACAAAATTGTGACATTTTCCTTTTGCATTAATGTACGTTTATGCTTCATCTAATTGATGAAAAATTTCAGCATATAAAGCACACATTTTTATTCCAAGTTGTACCTAAACACCTTAATTTTAAAAATGAATGTTGATTGTAAATCTAAATGACATGAATTTTTCATATTTTATATAATGGTAACCATATGATCAGGCAATCCCTGATTATGTGACATTCTAACATATGAGAAATGACTTAGACCATGGCAGATTTGGAGACGTTTCCTTTAGTTGAATACTTGGACCAAAGTCTAATTTGGAATATGGGAGGCTTTCAGTGCAACCTCTGAATACTGCATGATGTTGGAAGTGCCTGGGGGAGCAGACTAAACTTGGCCTATCCTGCTTCCTTTTTGCTTTTACCTGTCCTAGACAGTTTTTCACTGTTATTTTCCAAAGGAAAATAAGAGAAATTTCTCTGTGGAATCCCTTGTGCTTAGATTTATGGCCTTCCCCAGTTCCATTTTGTGAAAGTACTGGTAGTCTAGTATATATGTTCTATTCAGACTTCTACATTTCTGATAAAACATGAGAAGAAAAGAAACTTCAATTGAGGACTCTCTCTAGGATCTGTGCTAGGGGATTACTGAAATTGATTTTGCTTAATCCTTCAATCACTTGGTGATGGTAAAGATGATTGATTAATTCCATTCTGTAGAGGAGAAGACGATATGAGAGGAGTAGGACAATTTGTCAGGTTTTTATAAGTAGTATATGATTGGGTAGCAGAATGTGAACACATTGATTTTATGGCTTTTTAATCATCTATCTTACTGTAATTTTAAAAAAGTAATCAGTTTTAACATGCTAAAGTTGAAAGCAGTGTTTTTATTTAACGTTTTTATTTAATTTCCAGGTTCAAGTGACCTCATTTTGCTAGAATCCTGGGTGCTCATTAAATGAGAGAATTTTTTGTTTTTTGTTGGGTTCTCTTTAACTGTAGGTGGAAATTGTTATTTTGGCAGCACTAACTTCCCTGCATTCTATTCTTTCTTATGGATGTTGGTACTTAGCTTTGTTTGTTTTAATTGAACTGCAAGCCTTGGTAATAACATAGCAGTTTTTATTTCTCCCAGCATTATTCTTTTTGGGCTTCTTCTGACTTATATGGAGGCAGATTTTACATAATGAACTGTTACTTAATTTGCATCACTTTTTTATCAACTTCTCTGGGTCTCAGAAATGAAATAAGGAGACCCATTTTCCAGTTTTGTATGATTTGATTTTTTTTAACTTTCTTTTTTTTTGTACTTGGGATTAAACCAAGAACACTTTACAACTGAGTTTACATCCCTACTCCGTTTTTTGTTTTGAGACAGGGTCTTGCTAAGTTGCTGAGGCTGGCTTTGAATTTGTGATCCTCCTGCTTCAGCCTCCTGAGTTGCTGGAATAACAGGTGTGCACCACTGTTCCTGGTCTCTTTTTACCTCTTTAAAAAAATGTTTGCTGAAAGATTTGGACTAATGTTCTTTGAACTTTTAAAAAAATAATGTTCAATAAAAAGAAAACTGTAGAATTTTAGAAGTCCAAATCCCTTATTATCAACTCAACTGTTCTACTCTGGAGGACACCTAATAACTCCAGAGGAATTAAAGCAGTTCATATTTATTTTATGATTCAGTGACATTAGCTATGTCTCCGATCTTATGGTATGTTATGCTTTCTTTACAGAAAATTTTCCCACAGAAGTTTCCTTTGTGTGCAGAGGTCCTTCCCCCCCTGTGCCCATGTCTCAGGTTAACACCTCATTTCAGTTTATCCATGCTTCCTCTGGGAAAGCTTTCAGACTTCCCTGATAGATGGCTTGCTCTGATGGCACTGTTTCCTCCTTCATATATTTGTATGGTTGTTAATTTTGTATTTATTTGTGTGATTCTATGATTACTCTCTCTCCCATCACTAGATTACTTCATGAGAGAAGAAACCATGTCTCTTTGTTGTCATGTTGTGTGTCGTTTACCATTGTCTCCCTACTGAGAAGGTGGTAAATAAATACATGTTAAATGAATAAATGGCTTTTTTGTTTCTTTTTTTTTTTTTTTAAACTGGAGAGGTAAAATTCTTCTACACAGTTTTTTAAAAAATATTTTGTTTTGGGCTGGGGATATAGCTCAGTTGGCAGAGTGCCTGCCTCGCAAGCCCAAGGCCCTGGGTTCAATCCCCAGCACCGCAAAAAAAAAAAAAAAAAAAAAAAAATTTGTTTTAGTTGTAGGTGGACACAATATTTTATTTTTATGTGGTATTGAGGATCGAAGCCAGGGCCTCATGCATGCTAGGTGAGCACACTACCGCTGAGCCACAACCCCCGTCCACATACAGTTGTTAGAATTGCTAGTCCAAGCCGGGCGCGGTGGCGCATGCCTGTAATCCCAGCAACTTGGGAGGCTGAGGCAGGAGGATCGTGAGTTCGAAGCCAGCCTCAGCAATTTAGCAAGGCCCCAGGCACCTCAGTGAGACCCTGTCTCTAAATAAAATACAAAATAGGGCTGGGGATGTGGCTCAGTGGTAGAGGGCCCCTGAGTTCAATCTCTGGTTCCAAAAAAAAAAAAAAAAAAAAGAAAGAAAAAGAATTGATAGTCCAGATGTTGTGGATTTCATCCCTGGATTTAAGTCAGAACATCAGACCATTGTATCTTAGAAAATTTTACTTTGTTTCCTTATATAATTGCTTTTTCTTAGTTGAATTTTGGCAGTGTGTCCTTGGCTCAAATTGGGGTATATTGTGAGCAATAAACTGTTATATTGGTCTTATGAATACTCTTGAGCACAGTGTCCATCAATCAGGTATACAGTATATGAAAACTTATGTAATATTTATAAGGACTCAGAGGAGAAGTGTCTGTTATTTCAAGAAAAAAAAATGCTACTCTTGGAGCAGATGGTTTCTTTTTTTCCTTGGAAACACTGTTGTCTTATGCCTAATCTTTATTTTGTAAACTCAGAGTCAAATTTGAAGTTTACATTTAAAAATTAGGGGTTTCTGGTCTACCCCTGTGTAAACTAATCTCAATCCATAGCCTCATCTTAATCTTTAGAAATTTAACTGTGATTTACTTACATGTTTTATAGTTTGTTCAATAAAAGAGTATTAATACCTTTCTGGGAATAATGCAGATCCCACCAGAACTTTAAAAACAAAAGCTATGTTAATGTGCCCACTGGGTAAGAAATGAATTCAGTGTGTCTCTTCATATTGAGCACTAGAAATTTTCCCCTTTGATTTTTTTTCTGCTTATGTCATGAAAGCACAGCATAACTTCAAGAGATCTGAGCTAAGATATGGGTATTAGGTGTACCTTGGGACACACATACTGGGAACTTGGTTTTGTTTTAACTTCCCTGACTCTGACCCCCCCATTATCCTGTAGATGCAGAATAGTAAGTCTTGTGCTCACTACTGTGCAGGATATGATCCTTATAAGACTTTTAACTGAAGGCCTTGCTCTTAATCTGACTAAATATCACAGCCCCTTCATTTTCCTTCATTTGCAAAATAAATTTTTGTATCATTGATGAAATAAAAGCTATGTGATTGCATATGTGACTCTGAAGACCAGACATTAGAACACTTAGACAAATAAGAGTAACCATAACTATTACAAGGAGACACTAGAAGGTACTTTGGATGTATGACCAAAGGAGGAGCGCCTCAGTGTGAGCAGATCAGATCAGATCTTAAAAGTGGTTCTGAGTCTGCTATTGATAGCTAAGCTGTATTTTCTTGAAGTTTAACTGTAGACTGGTCAACCTCCCATGTGACACTGTTCTGTATAAAGCAGGAAGTATTAGAAATATTTTGTAATTTTTTTCTTGGCTTGCCAGCAAGAAACTTAGATTCCACTCAAGCATAACTACTTGAATCAGTGATTTTAGATTAGTTTGTCATAATTCTTAGGTTTTAAGGTTTTATTTACCTTTTCAGTCAATATTATTAACAAAGTTTTGATTTTTTTTGGGGGGGGTGGTTTGAACCCAGGGATGCTTTACCACTGAGCTGCAGTCCTCCTAATACTATATCTACATCTATATCTATCTATCTATATATATACACACATACACACACACACTTACATTCATACATGGAGAGACAGAGAAATAAAGACAGAAGCTTGCTGAGTTGCTAGGCTCTTGCTAAATTGCTGAGGCTGGCCTCAAACTTTTGGTCCTCCTGTTTCATCCTTCTGAATCACTGGGATTACAGGCATGTGCCATGACATGCAGCTTGATAAATTTTTCAAGTTACATGACACCCATCCAAGATCAGTATCCTTTCAGACACTTCTAGGGAAGCATATTTTCCTGAAAGCCTTGAGAAGGAAATACACACACTGCTCTATTTCATTGGTACGGAGAGTTATGTAAGAAGTTATGCAAGTTAGGTTTTGATTAAGTAAATATGAGTAAATACGTTACTGATTCAAGAAATAAAGATTAGAGCTGGGGTTATAACTCAATGGTTGGGTGCTTGCCTAGCACATGTAAGGCCCTGGGTTCGATCCTTAGTACTACATAAAATAATTAAAGGTATTGTATCCATCTACAACTGAAAAATGTATTTAAAAAAGGAAAGATTAGGAAGGTTACACATAGTTTTAAAAACACAAGAGGTGTTACTTGTAACAGAAGTAAGAATTTTCCCTGGGTGTGGTGGTGCATGCCTATAATCCTAGCATCTAGGGAGGCTGAGGCAGGAGAATCGTGAATTGAAAGCCAGCCTCAACAACTTAGGTCCTGAGCAACTTGGCGAGACTCTGTCTTAAAATATAAAAAAGGGATGTGGCTTAGTTGGTTAAGCACCCCTGGCTTCAATCCCCTGTACAAAAAACAAAAACAAGAAACCCTTCAAAACTAAGAATTCTCAAATCTCTAGGATAGATAGCTTACATAGAATTAAATGACTTTTGCAAAGGTTGTTGTGGGACTGTGGAGGGTTAGGCTACTTAAAAATTTATAATATTGCCCATATAGGGGCCACACATGCCTGTAATTACAGTGTGTGAGAGGCTGAAGCAGGAGGATTACATTAAGAAACAAAGCTGGGCAAGGTGGCACACACCTGTAATCCCAGTGGCTCCAGAGGTTGAGGCAGGAGGATTACAAGTTCAAAGCCAGCCTCAGCAACTTATTGAGACCTTGTCTCAAAATGAAAAAGGGCTGGAGATGTATCTCACTGGTTAAGTGCCTCTGAGTTCAATCCCTAGTACCAAATATAAATAAATAAAAACAAGGAACTGGAGATGTAGATTAGTGGTAGAATGCCTTAAGTTTGATCCCCAGTACTGAAAAAAAAGTATGCCGTGCGTGTGCATGTACATGTGTATGTTTAATATTGCCCACATATTTGTACTAAGTCTCATTCCTGGAGGAAACTGTATTTGGGTTGAGGCCTGAAGCTTTGACAGTTTCAGGATTGGCTTGAGGAGTAAAACCAACCAAGTAAAAATTGTAGTAACTATAGATAGTCAAAAAGGTGTAATCAGAGTTTCTGCTAGCTAAATATATTTCAGAGGGTGTAAGAATATAGTGGATAAAGGATATGGTTGTAGGTGCTCCTCAGATTTTTCCTGTGGTAATTTGTAAAGAGAAGCTGTTTCTGAAGCTATAAATGATAACTGGATTAAGTAAGATAAGCCATCTAGGATATAAATATCCAAGGTCCAGTTTGGGGATAAAGATAAAATCTCAAAAACTCAGGTAATTCTGTTATGGCCCCAGTATGACTAGATAATGTTTTCCTTGAAGGAGAATATATAGTTTGGAGGTGTAGGGTAGGGAGTTTGTTTAGTACTTACAAGGACCATGCATAAACTATATAGGTTGAGAGAAAAGACAGAGTAGATATGGGAAAAGCCTTGACCAAGCTAATCTGTCAGGCATGTTGACTGACTGATCCAATAAGATTCAGACACTTCGTTACATGGACAGCAGAGGCACAACATGCATAGTGTCTGCTGCCTGTGCCTCTTGTCCCACAGGACAACTGCAAACCTGAAGGGGCCAAATGATCGCAGCATGTGTGGTAGACGCTCTGTTGCTTGAGGAGCTATTTCTATATAAAAGCTAAACATTTTTCTTAGCCTGTAGCTGTGGTAAATCTCAGACCTCACTGGAAGCCAGAGGGTGGATGAAAAACTGCCTCCCACAAAATAGGGAGGTGGGTGAGTTACAACCTGGTAGTAGAATCATGCCATATTCTGGAGGGTCAGAGCTGGTTTGCCCAGGTGTAAGCCAGCCTGTACTGTGTGACTCTGTAGACCCTATACAGTGCTCCAAAGCACCAGCATAAAGCCATTTTCTACTTTATCATCATGTGAGGGAGAAATGACAGCATGAATCAGTACAAAAGCATGGAAGGAGAATGTCCCAAGTAGTGGTTTTAGGCACCTAGAAAAGCCATGTTCTGTGGTTTTAGGATAAGCACTTTGTATTATGTTGTCTGCTTCTGAAGAAATCCTGACACAGACACAAATTGTATATGTTGTGATCATGTCAGCCTGCCTCAGGCAGTTCGTATTTGTGAGTAATGTCTTTTAATGACATCCATCAGGAGTGCGTGTATAGTCTTTTATTGAGGCTTTTGTGTTTCTTCCAGAAAACTCACTTTCTGATCTGTAGCTTGTAACAGGAGCCTTTAGGCAATCGTAAAGAAAAGGCAGAAACTACCTGTGGAGGTAAGACTGAATGGTTCAGGTTAATTTATTTCAATAGCCAGCAATATCAGAGTGGTGAAAACTAGAATCCTCTGTTGAGGTGTATCAATTTATAAGGATTTAGTGAGTAGTTACCTTCAGAATAAGAACATATGAATGGTGAGGGTACTGACCAATTTCAGAGTCTTTTATTTATATCATAGCATATTATGATTTTCTCCAATCTAGAATTAAAGTCTAGAGAAAAAATGTGTTTTTTAAACAACAATAGATACAATTCACCCTTTAAAGTATATAATCCAGTGGTTTCCAGTATGTCTGGAGTTGTGCAGTCATTACCATGATCTAATTTTAGACCATTTTTATCACTTCCACAAAGAAACCCTAGACCTGTTGATAATCACTTCCCATTCTTTAGTCTACCTGACAACCCTTAATCTACTCTCTGTCTTTGTGAATTTGACTAAGAGATAAACTCTTTAAAATGTAATTTTGTGTACTAACTGGATATTTATTTACCATTGTCTGGTACATGAATGTGAATATGCCATTTTCCTGAAGAGAACATAATCACTCATTTCCATGTTAATTAGAAGTGACATATATGTATATATATATGACATACATATGTGTATGTATATACATTTGACCTAGGAACTTCTCTTTTTGATTTATTAAGCTTTTAAAAAATGTCTGGGTTTAGTAAACAAAACAGTTCTGATAATAGTGTTGAACTCACTCAAAATCTAGAGAATTCTAAGTATTCTTAAGTGTCCTGTTCTATTGGTTTTTCTCACTACCACAGAACTAGGTTAATATCTGATATATTACTAGTTGCTCAATAAAGAAAGCTTTGTTTTATTTTGATGACAACTGGAATTAGATAGAATCCACCTTTCCTTCCATTAATTCTTCTCTTTCCATTATGTTACACATACTTTCATATGTGCTCCAAACTTACTTTTTAAAGCACACCGAAACAGTTCATAAACGTGTGAATCATTGTTCTTTATTTCCTCTATCTTATTTTTGTAACCAAATAGAAATTCATGTTTATGTTCTTTAATGAATGCTGAAATGATAAATCAGCTAAGGGAGAAGACAGAAAAAAAATTTAAAACTTGCAGTGTTTTATGCCTAGTAAAAAATATTAAAAACCCATATTCACATTTAAAGAATTGATGTAAATTAGGACATAAATTTGCATGTAGCATTTTCAACTCGAGTGCTTAATGTCTTTAAATAGTGCTAGTAAAAATGCAAAATATGAATTTCTGATTTCTAGGTGTAAGATTTTTTTATGTTTTAAGGAGCTCAAGTTGGAGGATAGAGGTAGAAATAGAAATGATCAACACCCATAGTCTTTGTCATTTATTTTTAAAATTTTATTGTGGTATAAACATAGCAAAGTAAATGATTTTTAAATGTACTACAGTATTAATTTTCACAAATTATATGTATTTATGTACTGGTAGTAATCACAACATAGATCAATGTGCAGAATATTTCAACACCCCAGAAATCAGTACCCCTTTCTTTTTTTCTCTCCCTTCCCTCCCTCCCCCCTCCTCCCTCCCCTTCCTCTCCCCTTCCTTCTTCTTTCTTCTTTCCTCTTTCTTCTTTCTTCTTTCTTTTTCTTTTTTTTTTTTGCCAGCTATACATCTCCAAGAGGCAGTTGCTACTCTGGCTTCTTTCACTGTAGATGAGTTTTGTCTGTTCTTCAAGTGCATACAAATGGACTTACATAGTAATGTCTTGTGTCTGGCCTTTTTCACTCATTAGGTTTCTAAGACTCATCCATATTGTTTTGTGTAGCAGTGGTTAATTTTTTCTTCATATTATTATGTAAATAAAGCATAATTTCTATATCTATTCACCCGCCGATAGAGATTTGGGTTGCTTAAGTATTTACTGTTATTAGTAAAGCTGCTAAAACCATTCTTGTACTTGTCTTTTGATGATTATATGCACTGATTTTCTTGGGCCATAAAGTTTTATAGTTTTACAAAATTTCAGAACATTTTTATTAAAATAAACAATGCCAAGCCTGCTTCTCAAGGAATTTTCAAGTCTATCTTGATTTTATAATCGAAACTGGGAAAAAATGACAATAACTCAACATTCACTTAGGGTAGTATCATGTACCTGTTCTGTAATGCAAGAGTTAGGGATAAGTATACATTCAGTTATTCAGTAAACAGAAGGGTAATATGCTCGATGCTAGGGCTGCATATACACCCTGTGTTCACCAATCAATAAACAAGGCATTTGAACATAATGTGCAGAGTGCAGGGATAAGAGAAATGGAGGGTTATTGGAGGCTGCTTAGAATAGAGCATCTCACCTAAACCTGGGTGGTAAGGTAGCATCTTGGAGGAAATAACATCTAAACTGTGTCTTAAATATTCTGTTAGTATTAGCCAGGTAACAAGAGGTGGGTGGATACTGAGATGAGCCTGGTAGTGAGTTTTTAGACACAGTTTAAGGCTTGGGGACTTGAGAAATGGACAGTAAATGGATAAGCAGAGAATTACAAAAAGGAGATTTGATATCCTCAGTATAGAATGGAACCAGTGAAGATTGTCTTTTTATTATATAAAACTTCAACAGATAAAGAATAATAGAATGAATCCTCATGGAAATACCCACTCCTGATCTGTCTTATTGAGGCTACTTACTCTATTTCCAAATTTGAGATATCATTATTGAAGATTTTTAGCTGAAGAATGACATGACCAATTTTTCATTTTAGAAATTACACATTTCTAGTAGTTTTAAATTATCTTTAAAATGTACACAGCATAGTTTGGGTGTTTCATGTTTGCTGCCAGTTATACAAAGACCAGCATGTACTATTTGTAGTTTGTAGCTTTTCAAATTGAAGTATATGGAAGCATGATTAAATGTTAAAATTGTTTTATGTATTCATCTTCTCATGTATATCAGTTGGTTTATGTTCATTTAAAATAATGAACATTTTGTCTTCTATAACTATAAAAATGTCATAATCAATATAAAAAGTCAATCTTCCAAAATAACAAAGATACTAGTATTTAGAAAGTGGAATTAAATGTATTTTACTGTGAATATTTTTTTCAGATTCATTGCCTCTTTTAATCTGCAGTAAGATTTACCTGGATTATTTTTTAAGTCTTTAAGATAATTCAAAATGGAAATTAATAATTCTTCTTTTGTGGCTTCGTTTTATTACTTATTATGTATTAAAATTGTTTACTTAAGTTTACTTTGTCAAGAAATATTGATTGCTTTTATTTTAAAGATACTATCCTGTACTTGGGCCACTAAGTTAAAAATACTTTCTTACAATTAGAGTGTTTCCCCAAGTATTGTAGTAGATGGTAACTATTATAATATTTTGGGATAGCACTGTATTCATTCATTCATTCCTTTGGGGAAAGTCAGTGATCTTATTCTAAATTAGAGTTTGGCAGATTTGGCTACTGAGAATTGTTCTTACATTTTTCAAGTTCATTTTTAAAAAAGATGAATTTGCAGCAGAAAACATATATGGCTTGCAAATGTAAAACTATTTACTCTTGGGCCCTTGGTAGACCATCATCTAAATGAAATGTATTTTAAATTCTTGACACATGCCTTTTTTCTTTTGAAAATATTTCTTTAAGATTTATTTTAGAACTAACATTTGAAAATTAAATTTTCATTGCCTTCTACAGAGAAGATGGTGAATTAGAAGATGGTGAAATAGATGATGCAGGATTTGAAGAAACACAAGAGCATGAAGCAAAAGAGGATGAAAAGCAGAAAAATGAGAAAGCCTACAGAAAGTCAAGGAAAAAACACAAGAAAGAGAGAGAGAAGAAAAAATCCAAAAGGAGAAAGCGTGAGAAACATAAGGTTAGTTGTATTCATTTTTATTTTCTTCCTCCAGTTTGCTTGTTTTGTTTTAATTGGTTATATGACAGTAGAATGCATTTTGACACATTGTATACAAATGGAGCATCCTCTGGCTGTACATGGTGCTGAGTCATTCCAGTAGTGTAATCATACACGTATCTAGGGTAATAGTGTCTGTCTCATTCTACCGTCCTTCCCATCCCCACTGCCCCACTCCTCCCATCACCCCCCCTCTGCACAATTCAAAGTTCTTTCATTCTTCTCCACCCTCCCATGCCCACTATGGATCAGCATCCACTTATCAGAAAATATTCAGCCTTTGTTTTGGGGGAACTGGCTTATTTCACTTAGCATGATATTCTCTAGTTCCATCCATTTACCTGCAAATGTCATAATTTGATTCTTCTTTAAGGCTGAGTAATATTCCATTGTGTTTATATACCACAGTTTCTTTATACATTCATCTGTTGAAGAGCCCCTAGGTTGGTTCCATAGCTTGGCTATTGTGATAAATAATAAAAAAAAAACAAGTGCTGTCAAGAGAACAATAACATGCTTGATGGAAAATAATGTGAGTTTAGAGTGGGTAGGAAAGGACCCTGTGCTGGCAGTGGTAGAGTGGTTTTAAAAACTCCCTGAATTTCTGCCATTGTAATTAGAAAAGCAAAATGAAAACTCATTGACAAAATAAAATAACAAGTTATCCCCACAAACCTCCAAAATACAAATAGCCAAACCCCAGCCAGCAACAACACTAGTACAGAGTCTGCAACTGTGTGAAATGAAGCTGAGGGAAGATCAAGGAACTGCCAGAAAACAAATGGCCATCTCAAGTGGAGGGGTCCCTACTCAACACTGGAATCTCATGGGTCTGTATGAGAAAAGCAACAGAAATACAGCGGGGCTTTGTAATTCTAGTTCACACTTGAATATAAGGTGATGATAGAAAATTGCATGGTGCTGAAGTGGGCCTGATGAATTCCTCATACTGATCAGCCAAATCCCTTTTCTAAGACAGAGCCTCACACTGAGAAGGTAACTGCTGGGAATAGAATCTAAACTGAGTCACAAGCACATTAGGGTCAAAGAGGGAAATGATGGGGAAGGAAGTAGAAGAAGCATGTCTCAGAAGACAGTTGGTTGTGTTCTTTTTTTAATTTTCTTTTAATATGTATTATTTTGATTTTTATTTTGTATCATTTAAAAATAAATTTAGTTTGAATTTTCAATAGCAGGTTATTTTATGTGGGTCAGTCAAGATCAGGTGAACCCTTAAAAAGAACTGAGCTCTTCCTAAGGGGAAAAAAAAGAGTTTTGAGGCATACACAAAAGAATTACCTCTTGGATTTGAGGAAAATGTTACCACGATGTGAGAGGGGACATGGAATTAACCACGTGGTAAAGACAGTAACCAAGATTTGAGAGTCATCTGGTTGACGGAAATGTAGATGGAAATGAAGTCTATGGAAAATGTAGACTTCAATCCTGCAACCACCAGGAATTGAACCCCGCCAACATCCAGGGAGCCTGAAAGAGGACCCAGAGGATATTATGAGCTTGCAGCCCCAGCCAAGGCCCTGTATTCACCTAGTGAGATTCTAAACAGAGCACATTGCTAACCCATACCTAGATTTCAGACCCATGGAAATTATAAGTATGTGATAAATAGTATTGTTTAGGCTCTAAGCCTGTGTTAAATTGTTTTGCAGCCATAGAAAACAAATACAAGACAGATTTTTATTTCTCTTTCATGTAAATGTATCCCAGTGATGAGTAATCCTGGAGAGACATCAGGACCCTGTCCTGCTGCCCCACCATCTTTAGTAGGTCATCACATAGCGGGAAATTATGGCTTAAAATTCAACTATCACATCTGCTCGCAGAGGGAAGAAGAATGGTGGAAAAGGGCTTTGACACCTGACCTTTTATGTCCTTGTCCATTATTTAGCTACATGACCCTGCTGACTACATGAGCAGTTTAGTAAAGGAAGGATTTGGGCAATCTAGAGAAGCAAAGCCTGCAGGTCACAGTACCATCTGAAGGGACTAGATTACAACAAACCTGTGGTTATTCTGTTTTTAAAAGAGGGATCTATATGGTGTACACTTTAAATTATGTAAGAAGCTCAAACTGTATCAAATCACAGTTTCGTGATTAAATATGTGGCTTGAGACTTGCTAGTTACATAAGTTTTTTTAAAAATTTATTATTTTTGGTTCAATGTAGAATCACACCATTTCCATATTCATACATATACATAGTATAATGATGCTTGTCACATTCT
>JAJEJO010002742.1:554975-570428 GCA_020662805.1 Glaucomys volans
CCCCCCCCCCTTACGTGCCATCAACTACTTATCAGAGAAATCATTCAGCCTTTGGTTTTTTGGGATTGGCTTATCTCACTTAACATGATACTCTACAACTCCATCCATTTACCTGCAAATGTCATAATTTTATTATTCTTTATGGCTGAATAATATTCCATTGTGTATATATACCATAATTTCTTTATCCATTCATCTGTTGAAGGGCATCTAAGTTGGTTCCACAATCTTGCTACAGTGAATTGGGCTGCTATAAACATTGATGTAACTGCATCATTATAATATGCAGATTTTAAGTTCTTTGGGTATAGGCCAAGGAGTGGGATAGGTGGGTCAAATGGTGGTTTTCTAAGGAACCTCCATACTGCTTTCCAGAGTGGTTGCACCAATTTGCAACCCCACCAGCAATGTATGAGAGTACCTTTTTCCGGACATCCTCACCAACACCTATTGTTGCTTGTATTCTTTCTAGTTGGGGTGAGATGGTATCTTAGGGTAGTTTTGATTTACATTTCTCTTATTACTAGAGATGTTGAACATTTTTTCATATATCTGTTGATTGCTTGTAGATACTCTTCTGTGAAGTGTCTGTTCATTTCCTTAGCCTATTTATTGATTGGGTTATTTGTGTTCTTGCTGTAAAGTTTTTGAGCTCATTATAAATTCTGGATCTTAGTGCTCTATCTGATGTGTGTGTGGCAAAGATTTTCTCCCACTCTGTAGGATCTCTCTTCACATTGCTGATTGTTTCCTTTGCTGAGAAAAAGCTTTTTAGTTTGAATCTATCCCAATTTTTTTTTTTTTTTTGAACCAGGGATTGAACTCAGGGACTCTAGGCCACTGAGCCACATCCCCAGCCCTATTTTATATTTTATTTAGAGCCAGGGTCTCACTGAGTTGCTAAGGGCCTCGCTAAGTTGCTGAGGCTGGCTTTGAACTCGCGATCCTCCTGATTCAGCCTCCCAAACGCTTGGATTACAGGCGTGTGCCACCACGCCCGGCTATCCCAATTATTGATTCCTTCTTTTATTTCTTGTGCTTTGGGGGTCATGTTGAGGAAGTCTGGACCTAGGACAATATGATGAAGATTTGGACCTACTTTTTCTTCTTTAGGTGCAGGGTCTCTGGTCTAATTCCTAGGTCCTTGTTCCATTTTGAGTTGAGTTTTGTGTAGGGTGAGAGAGATCGGGGTTTAGTTTCATTTTGCTGCATATGGATTTCCAGTTTTCCCAACACCATTTGTTGAAGAGGCTATCTTTTCTCCATTGTATGTTTTTGGCTCCTTTGTCAAGCATGAGATAATTGTATTTCTGTATTTGTCTCTGTGTGTGTGTGTGTGTGTGTGTGTGTGTGTGTGTGTCCTCTATTCTGTACTATTGGTCTACCTGCCTATTTTGGTACCAATACCATGCTGTTTTTGTTACTATTGCTCTGTAGTATAGTTGAAGGTCTGGTATTGTGATACCCCCTGCTTCGCTCTTCCTGCTAAGTATTGCTTCAGCTATTCTGGGTTTCTTATTCCTCCAAATGAATTTCATGATTGCTTGTTCTATTTCTATGAGGTTTGTCTTTGGGATTTTAATTGGGATTGCATTGAATTTGTATAGCGTTTTTGGTAGTATGGCCATTTTGACAATATTAATTCTGCCTATCCAAGAGCATGGGCGATCTTTCCATCTTCTAAGGTTTTCCTTAATTTCTTTCTTTAGTGTTCTGTAGTTCTTGTTGTAGAGGTCTTTCACCTCTTTTGTTAAATTGACTCTCAGGTATTTTATTTTTTTTGAGACTGTTGTGAATGGGGTAGTTTTCCTAACTTCTCTTTCAGAGAATTCATCACTTATGAATAAGAATACATTAGATTTATGAGTGTTAATTTTATATTCTGTTACATTGCTGAACTCATTTATGAGTTCTAGAAGTTTTCTGGTTGAATTTTTCAGCTCCTGTAAATATAGAATCATATTATCTGCAAATAGTGATAGTTTAAGTTCTTGTTTTCCTGTTTGTATCCCTTTTATTTCTTTAGTCTGTCAAATCGCTGTGGCTAGAATTTCAAGGACAATGTAGAACAGAAGCGGTGAAAGAGGGCATCCCTGCCTAGTTCCAGTTTTTAGAGGGAATGCTTTCAGTTTTTCTCCATTTAGAATGATGTTGGCTGTGGGCTTGGTGTAGATAGCCTTTACGATGTTGAGGTATGTTCCTACTATCCCAATTTTTCTAGTGTTTTGAGTATGAAGGGGTGTTGTATTTTATTAAATGCTTTTTCTGCATCAATTGAAATAATCATGTGGTTCTTAATTTTAAGCCTGTTGATGTGGTGAATTATATTTATAGATTTCCGGATGTTGAACCAACTTTGCATCCCTGGGATGAAACCCACTTGATCATGGTGCACTATCTTTTTGATATGTTTTTGTATGCGATTTGCTAAGATTTTGTTAAGAATTTTTGCGTCTACATTCATTAGTGATACTGGTCTGAAATTTTCTATCCTTGATGTGTCTTTGTTGGATTTTGGTATCAGGGTGATATTGGCTTCATAGAATGAGTTTGGAAGGGTTCCCTCCTCTTCTGTTTCATGGAATACTTTGAGGAGTATTGGAATGAGTTCTTCTTTAAAGGTCTTGTAGGAACTCAGCTGAGAATCCATCTAGCCCTGGACTTTTCTTGGTGGGTAGGCTCTTGATGACTTCTTCTATTTCATTGCTTGAAATTGGTCTATTTAAATTGTGTATGTCCTCTAGATTCAGTTTGGGTGGATCATATGTCTCTAGAAACCTGTCTTCAAACTTTTCTATTTTGTTGGAGTATAGATTTTCAAAATAACTTCTAATTATGTTTTGTATTTCAGTAGTGTCTGTCGTGATATTTCCTTTTTTATCTCGAATTTTAGTAATTTGAGTTTTTTCTCTTCTTCTCTTTGTTAGTGTGGCTAAGGGTTTATCAATTTTGTTTATTTTTTCAAAGAACCAACTTTTTTTGTCAATTTTTTGAAATTTTCTAGTTGGTTTTGTTCTTAACACTTCACACTGATAACAGAAGAGGCAGCCCCAAACCCTTGACACTAGGGAAGCTTTCCTGGTCCATTAATTCCACGCTTTCTTTCATATGAGAATCAAGACAGGATTCTGGTTATATTCCAGAGAAATTATTACAAGAAAAAAGAGTCTAATGTTCCTTTGGAAAAGAAAGAATGCTGGCAAGCATACAGAACCATTTAATCTAATCGTTCAGAATGATATAAAATCAGGAAAATAATATGAACTGTAACTAAACAACAAAAATCGAATTTGGAAAAAAAAATTCTTTGACCATTCAAGCGAAAAACAAAAAACAAGGCCCTTATTAAGGAAAGAGAAAATCAGATTTTATATATATAAACATTTTTTTTTTTTTTTTGGAACTGGGTGTTGGACTCAGGGGCACTTGACCACTGAGCCATGTCCCCAGCCCTATTTTGTATTTTATTTAGAGACAGGGTCTCACTGAGTTGCTTAGGGCCTCGCTAAGTTGCTGAGGCTGGCTTTGAACTCATGATCCTCCTGACTCAGCCTCCCAAGTGCTGGGATTACAGGCGTGCGCTACCGCGCCCGGCTTATATAAACATTTTGACAGAAGATAAATGATTGAAAAATTTAAATAAAGAAACAAAATATAAGCCAGGGGTTTTATATCCAGTTGGAATACTGACCTTCAAATATACCTTTCTCAGACAAAGTATATATGCAAGAACTCAGGAAATACCGTTACTCTGGGAATCTACTAGAGAACAAGTTCAGATAACTGAAATCATTGGGGATGGGGTGGGATCAGCCTGTATGCACACTCATATTTATTTGTAAAACCCAGAATAAATGATGACTATAAAAGGGGCAGCATTTAGTGTGTTAGAGCATTATGACTATAATCAGCAGCACTGGCATTGTCCATGTGTTCATTTATTCATTCATAAAGAATGTAAAGAATGTCTGGAAAAACTGAAGAGTATATAGTGAACAGTATAAACTTGTTACTTTATAGTTTTTAACTATAATTATCAGAATAAAAATTATAGTATTGTGTTCATAGCAATAAAAATGAAAAAAGGGTCAGCTAACTGCTCAAGTTGAAAAACTAGAAAAACAACTAAGGAAAATAAAAAGGAAGTTGTAAATAAAGTTACAAGCAGAACTTTATAAATTATGATGAAAAAATCATGGTTTTAAAAAAGATAAACGTATGTCATTGGCCAAACAGGTCAAGAGAAAAAGGGAAAGAAAAATTAGATAAAAATAGATAAAAAGAGTAAATTAAAGCTATAAGAGATTTATTTGTATAATTTTATGAAATTAAACCAAGATTAAATGGATAATTTTCTAGAAAAATACTACCTTACAAATTTGGTTTCAGAGTTTTTGAAGAATTTAGTTTTTAATCTCCCCTACTAAGAAATATAAGGACCAAATCTTTTCAAAAAAGGACTTTTTTCAAACCCTCAAAGATTCTCTAATCTCTTGCTATAGGGACTGCCTCAGCACCCTAATGATGTCAGCTGGTTTTCCTCAGAGCCATTGAAACTAGAGTGAGAGAGAGGAAGAGAGAATACCTGATATCAAAGCTATGGTCTTTATAACCTAATATCTGAAGTGATATACCATCACTTTTTGACATGTTCTACTTTTTAGAACTGAGTTACTATATCTAGCCCACACTCAGGGAGAGGAATTAATCCCTACCTCTTGGGGGAGGAGTGTTAAAGAATTTGTGGATTATAAAACCATCATCCAAAAACAGATAAGAAAACCTGAAAAAGAAGAATATGTGGGTGACCCTAACATTAAAATACATCAGAGCCCTCATTACTGAACAATTTGTCTGATACTGGTGCATGGAGAAAGAAATAGGCCAATGAAAGAAAATCAGAAATAGACCTAACACATGTGGAAGTGTCATATATGACAGAGGAGCACCTCAAACTAGCATAAAAAGATGGATTTGGGGGCAGGGGATATAGCTCAGGGGCATAGCATTTGCCTAACATGTACAAGACCCTGCGTTCAATCCCAAGCACTTTAAATAAATAGACAGATAGCTTTAAATAGATAGGCAGAGAGACAGACAGAAAAATAATGGATTTTAAAATAATCAGTACTGAGAGAATTAGATAATGATAGAACGGGTAAAAGTGGAGTCAATTCTTAACATGAAGATAAATTCCAGATGGAACAACCATTTAAATGTTAAAAAACAGTAGTTATGTAAATGATAGAGTAAAACATAGTTGAAGGTCTTGTAATACCTGGGGGTGAAAGGTGAAGAAATTTTCTTAGCTATGAACCAAGATCATTGAACATTAAGGAATTAACCAACTTTCCTACATAAAAAATGTGAAAGAATAAGACTTTTACTGTGCCTTTTGAATTAAGAATTTATACTCTTTTCTTCCCCTTACTCTAAGACCTGTGACCTAGAAGAACCTTAAAATTTTAGAGATAAGAAGCGCAGTGTACAAACAGTGAAACAATAGCTGTACTCCATTTGTGTTCAATGAATCAATAAGTAAATAAAAGAAAAAAAAAAAAAAAGATCCCAAAAAATAGATGGACTAAATATAATAAACAAAAAAAAAAATAAAAGAAGCGCAAATTCTACATGGAGTAAAAGAAGATCCAGTTCTACTGAATCACAAATCCTACCTTGTTGGTTCAAAGTATACATCACATTTCTTTGATCTTGCCTAAGAAAGCAACTACAGTTACACCACTGTTTATGTAGAGGGTACAGTCTGGCAATCCATTTCACTATAAAATCTATAACTTTTATTAGAAACCTACTAAGACATTACATCAGCTCAGTGTGCTTTTTTCCTTGTTTGCAGCCTAGGTCTGTACTATTGGCTGTTCTGGACAAGTCTTTTATTTCTTTCCTTTCTTGGGGTTAGACAAGCTGGAAGGTTACACAAAGTTACGAGAAGGTTACAAAAGCTCAAAGTAGGAAGGTAGAAGAGACTATCCTGATGTCAGTACCTCTTCCTCAGGGGAAACTCTTGCCAGTTCCCTGTCTCTTTACCTTTGGCTAACTTAGTAAACTTCCTCCCGATAAGATGTGTTAGTTTATTTGTCTAACTTTTCAACTAGTCTGAACTAGTCAGGTAATGTATAAAAATTTATTGGCTAATGTTATGATAAACACTCTGAATAAAGAAGAAGGAAAATACATAATTGTGTCTTATTATATTTGGTGAAATGAGGGGGATAGATCATAAACATAAAACAATTATCAGCCAGATGTACTGCTGCACACCTGTAATCTTAGTGATTTGGAAGGCTGAGGCAGGAGGATGGTCAATTTGAACCTTGACAACTTAGATCCTATTTCAAGGTGAAAAATAAAAAGGGCTGGAGATATAGCTCAGTGGTAGAGCACCCCTGTGTTCAGTCCCTATTACCACAAAAAGCAAAGCAAAAAAAAAAATTATCAAACAGTATGTAATAAACTGATAACTCACATGGCATAGAGGTATAGGGAAGACATTTCGCATTGTGCTAATTCTTCAGATCAGATTACACACACACACACACACACACACACACAAGAGTGGTAAGGATTAGAGTTGATGTGAAAAAATAAAATTTTAAGAGAAAGGAGAAAATATTTCCAGTGAAGAGGAAGGATTCTGTAGGATTGTTTTGTATGTGAAGGAAACCTCAAGGAGATGAGCTGGATTGAGACATGTTTTCGTTGTAAAGGAGGCAGAACTTAAAGTGAGGTAAATCAATTTTGAGATCTTGAAACAAACAAGCAGAGCTGCTTAGTACTGATATGCTAGTCTGAGGGAAATACTTTAGATGATAAGGCATGTTACACAGTGGCATTTGGGGAAAGTTAATCACTGCAGTGTGGATTGGATGTCTGAGAGACGTGAGGCAGACAGTCCAGGAGACATTGTTTTTGGTTTGTTTGAATTGACTACAGAATACATTTTCCTTTCTTTTATTTCTTTTCTTTTGTTTTGGTTTTTTTTTGGTGGTATTAGGGATTAAAACCCCGAGGCCCTTTATCACTGAGTCACACCCCCGGGCCTTTTAATTTTATTTTGAGACAGAGTCTTGCTAAGTTGGTGAAGCTGACCTTAAATTTGCTATCCTCCTGCCTCAGCCTCCTTAGTTGCTGGGATGACACATACCCAACTGACTATTAAGCACATTTGTATACTATATTGTATTGCCAATGTAACTCGAAGGTGATTATTTAAAAACTAAGTAGTGACTTAACTAGAGTAACGATGAACATTTTAGTATATTTCTTTCCAGTTATTTTTCTGTTTTCTTTTCCTTGATATTGGAGATAATATTGTTTATTTTATATTTGCATTTTTACTTAATATCATAAGGCCAACATTTTGTTATAGTACTATAAAATTTTCCAAAATATTTTCATCAATTGCTTTGCACTATACTTCCTTCAATAAGTATGTCCTGTTAGATGGAAGTTTGTGGTAAATCTTTAAAGACAGGTAAGATTGTCCAAAGAAGCACAGAGAAGGGCTGGATTGTGGTTAGGTGGTAGAGCACTTGCCTAGCATGTGTGAGGCACTGGGTTCAATTCTCAGTACCATGTAAGTTCTTTGTGTTACTATTTGAATATTTTAGGTGTCACGTGTGGCTTGCATGTTAGTCTTTGAATCATATGTCTTTTGCCCTCCTTACCATTGTTAAGAGTTTTGTAGAAAACATTGTAATTTAGATTTTAAACTTTAGTACTTACTAACTAAGTATACTGAAGGAAGTAATTCACCCTGTGTTTTATAGGTAAAATAACAAGTTAAAGCAGCACTTTCAAATACTTAAACAACTAAAACAATACTGTGACCACAGAAAAGAGGGACAGGGACTAGGCATATAGTAGCTCAGTGACAAGGACTTTTGCTTGGCATGTGCCAGGCCCTAAGTTGGATTCCCAGTACTCCCCACACCTCACCAAGAGGAGGAATAAAAGGAAACACAAACATTCTCAAAAAAGTATACCTTAGCACCCATCCAATCAACATAAACAAGACTAACATCACAAAAACAAATGCAAGAGCACTCAGGGACAAAGAAGTGAGCCAAGAGAGCAGATTGTTTTCTCTAAAAGAATATCTAAGAATGGAATGGAGCAAAACAGACTCTGTAAGAGCATCAGAGTTTAATTCACTTCAATAAAATGTCACTGCTTTTGTACTATACCGACACTGAGAATGCAGGAATGAGAAATATAGACTTAGTGTCTTCATTGCTGTCAACTTTAAGAACTTAAAGAGGGTGCTCAACTTGCAAAGATAATTATTTTGACCAGATTGAAGAGATTTGGTGACTCTTTTTGGAAATTGCATTCAGACTTGAAAAATATTTTTCAATTATTATAAATTATTTGTTGCTTTCATTTCACTTTTGGTTAATTTAATGGGCTAGATTTATTTCATATATGTGATTTGCTGTCTTCATTTTAGGGTATTCTTGCAATAGAATAAGAACTCTAAAGCTATTTTACATAGAAACAAATTAATGCATGCCTTATTCATGTTCTAGGTCACCTTTTGGTGATGAGGAGCCAATTTTACTTCCTTTAAGCTTAAGTATAAGATAATTTTAGAGCCCAAGTGACTTCTGTTTGAAGTCCTTGGGCCAAAGGGATAATGAAAAAAATGTTTTCATAAACAGGGGAAGAAATATTTTTCCCCCAGAAAACCTCAGAGAACTTGGGGTGGTGGTGGCCTGTGGAAAAAAATTTTTTCATTATATTTAAGAGTCTACCTACTGTGACCTACTTGTCAGCACATCTGGCTGAAGTTTATATGTTAATAGTTAAATTTGCTTCATTTTACAAATGTAACACATTTTCGTTTCCTTCCTTTCAGCATAATTCCCCGTCTAGTGATTGTAGTTCAGACTACAGTCTTGAATCAGATGTGGAACATACAGAAAGTTCTCACAAAAAAAGAACTGGTTTCTACAGGGATTATGACATTCCATTTTCTCAGGTATTGCCTTTTTATTGTAATAAAACATAGATGACATAAAATATACTATTTTAACCATTTTAAGTGTAAAATTTAGTGGTGTTCAGTATAATTCACAGTGTTGTTTAATCATCACCACTGTCCATCTGCAGAAGTTTTTGATCATCCTAAGGGAAATTCTATACCCATAAACCAATTACCTCTTGATGGACAGTTGAACTGCTTCCATCTTTTGGTTGTTTTGAATCATGCTGCTTATGAACACAGGTGTACAAATTCTCTTCAGAATCCTTTCAGTTCATTGGGGTATATACCTATACCTAGGAGTAGAATTGCTGGATCATATGGTTATTCTTTTATTTTTTTTTAATTTTTAATTTGTTCTTTTTAGCTATACATGACGGTAGAATATGTTTTGAAATATCATGCATACATGAAGTATAATTTCCCATTCTTGTGGTTGTACATGATGTGGAATTACATTGGACATGTATTCATATATGAAAATAGGAAAGTTATATTCAATTTATTCTATTGTCTTTCATAGTCCCATCCCCCCTCCCTTCTCCTTACTCCCCCCTGTTCAATCTGGTGAACCTCTGACCCCCCACTTATTGTGAGTCAGTATCCACATATCAGAGAACATTTGACCTTTGGTTTCTTGGGATTGACTTATTTCACTTAGCATGATATTCTCTAGTTTCACCCATTTACCAGCAAATGCCATAATTTCATTCCTCTCTATGGCTGAGTAATATTCCATTGTATATATGTTCTACATTTTCTTCATTCATTCATCTATTGAAGGGCACCTAAGTTGGTTCCATAGCTTAGTTATTGTGAATTGAGCTGCTATAAACATTGATGTGACCAAGTCACTATATAGTATGCTGATTTTAAGTCCTTTGGGTATATGCTGAGGAGTGGGATTACTAGGTCTAATGGTAGTTCTATTCCAAGTTTTCTGAGGAATCTCCGTACTGCTTTCCAGAGTGGTTGCACTAATTTACAGTCCTAGCGGCAATGTGTGAGTATACCCTTTTCCTCACATCCTCACCAACATTACTTGTATTCTTGATATTTGCCTTTCTGACTGGAGAGAGATGAAATGTCAGTGTAGTTTTAATTTGCATTTCTCTAATTGCTAGTGATGTTGAATATTTTTTCATGTGTTTTTGACTGATCATATTACTTCCTTGAAATGCCTGTTCATTTCCTTTGCCCATTTATTGATTGGGTTATTTGGGTTTTTGGTGTTTAGGGTTTTGAGTTTTTTATGTATCCTGGAGATTCATGTTCTATCTGAGAAGCAAGTTGCAAAGATTTTCTCCAGTTCTCTAGGCTCTCTCTTCATGTTCTTGATTGTTTCCTTTGCTGTGAAGAAACTTTTTAGTTTGATACAATCCCATTTATTGATTCTTCATTTTACTTCTTGTGCGTTAGAAGTTGAGAAATCCTTGTTGAGAAATTCGGTTCCTAAGCAGACATGATCAAGATTTGGGTTTACTTTCTTCTACTCGGCACAGGTCTCTGGTCTAATGCCTAGGTCCTTTGCCCACTTTGAGTTGAGTTTAGTGCAGAGTGAGAAATAGGGGTCTAACTTCATTTTATTACATATGGATTTCCAGTTTTCCCAGCATCATTTGTTGAGTTGAAGAGGCTATCTCCAATGTATATTTTTGTCTAATATGAGATAACTATATTTTTGTGAATTTGTCTCTGTGTTTTCTATTCTGTACCATTGGTCTTCAGGTCTGCTTTGGTGCCAATACCATGCCATTTTTCTTACTGTAACTCTGCGGTATAATTTAAGGTCTGATATTGTGATGCTTTCTGCTTCGCTTTTCTTGCTGAGGATTGCTTTGGCTATCCTGGGCCTCTTATTTTTACAATTGAATTTCCTGACTGCTTTTTCTATTTCTATGAAGAATATCATTGTAACCTTAATAGGAATTGTATTCAATCTGTTCAGTGCTTTTGGTAGTATGGCCATTTTGACTCTTAATTTGGCCTGTCCAAGAACATGGAAGATCTTTCCATCTTTAAGGTCTTTTTCATTTTCTTTAGTGTTCTATAGTTTTCACTGTAGAGGTCTTTCATTCTTTTGTTAGTTTGATTCCCAAGTGTTTTATTTTCTTTGAGGCTATGGTGAATGGGATCATTTTCCTAATTTCTCTTTCAGTTGATTCATCACTGATGTATAGGAACACAATTGTTTTATGGGTGTTAATTTTATATCCTGCTACTTTGCTGAATTCATTTATGAGTTCTAGAAGTTTTCTGGTGAAATTTTTTGGGTCTTCTGAATATAGAATCATGTCATCAAATAGGGATAGTTTGAGTTCTTATTATTTTCCTATTTGTATCCCTTTAGTTAATTTCTTCTTATTGCTGGGGTTAGAGTTTCGAGGAATAGATGTGTTGAAAGAGGATATCTCTGTCTTGTCCCAGTTTTTGGAGGGAATGCTTTTAATTTTTCTTCATTTAGAATGATGTTGGCCTTGGGGTTAGCATATATACCTTTGACAATGTTGAGGTATTTTCCTACTATCGCTAGTTTTTCTAGGGTTTTGCGCATGAATGGATGCTGCATTTTGTCAAATGATTTTTATGCATCCATTGAGATGATCTTGTGATTCTTGTCTTTTAAGTCTGTTGATGTGATGAATTACATTTATTGATTTCCATTTATTGAACCAACCTTGGATCCCTGGGATGAACCCCACTTGATTGTGGTGCACTCTCTTTTTTTTTTTTTGGAACCAGGGATTGAACTCAGGGACACTTGGCCACTGAGCCACATCCCCAGCCCTATTTTGTATTTTATTTAGAGACAGGGTCTCACTGAGTTGCTTAGGGCCTCACTAAGTTGCTGAGGCTGGCTTTGAACTCGCGATCCTCCTGACTCAGCCTCCCGAGTCGCTTGGATTACAGGCGTGCACCACCATGCCTGGCTGGTGCACTGTCTTTTTAATATGTTTTTGTATGTGCTTTGCTAGTATTTTATTAAGAATTTTTGCATCTATGCTCATCAGGGATATTGGTTTGAAATTTTATTTCCTTGATGTGTCTTTGTCTGATTTTGGTATCAGAGTGATACTAGCATAATTGAAGGAGTTTGGAAGGATTCCCTCCTTTTCCATTTCATGGGAAATTTGAGGGGGATTGGTGTTCATTTTTCTTTGAAGGTCTGATAGAACTCAGCTGAGAATCCATCTGGTCCTGGACTTTTCTTTCTTGGTAGGCTTTTGATGATGTCTTCAATCTCATTACTTGAAATTGATCTGTTTAAATTTTCTGTGTCTTCCTGATTCAATTTGGGTAGGTCATATGTTTCTAGAAATTTGTCAATATCTTCAAGATTTTCTATTTTATTAGAGTATGAATTTTCAAAATAGTTTCTGATTATCTTCTATATTTCAGTAGCGTCCATGGTGATAATTCCTTTTCATCATGAATTTTAGTAGTTTGAGTTTTCTCTCTCTTTCTCTTTGTTAGTCTGGCTAAGTGTTTATCAATTTTATTTTTCCCATCCTTTTACCTTCAGTCTATGGATGTCTTTGCCTATGAAGTGAGTCTCTTGGAGACAGCACATTGTTGTGTCTTATTTTTAATCCAACCTGCCAGTCTATGTCTTTTGATTGATGAGTTTAGGACATTTACATTCAGTATTATTATTAAGATTTGATTTTTATATACCCTGTCATTTTGATTTATTTCTGGTTTTTAGTTTCTCCATTGATTCACTGTTCTTTTAGTGTAGTTCCTCCCTTTGCTGATTTTCACTTTTATTTTTCATTTCTTCTTCATGAAATATCTTACTGTGTATGTTTTGTAGCACAGACTTTCTAGTTGTGAATTTTTTTAACTTTTGTTATCATGGAAGTTTTTTATTTCATCATCAATTCTTTTTTTAATTTTGTTTTTTTTTAGTTGTAGATGGACACAATATTTTTATTTATTTTTTATGTAGTGTTGAGTATTGACCCCACTGCCTCACACATGCTAGACAGGTGCTCTACCACTGAGCCACATCCCCAGCCCTTATCGTAAATTCTTAAGCTTAATTTTGCTGGGTATTATATTCTTGGCTGGCATCTATTTTCATTTAGAGCTTCATATATGTTATTCCAAGACCTCCTAGCTTTGAGGGTTTGGGTTGAGAGATCAGCTAAGATCTGGATTGGTTTCCCTCTAAATTTCACCTGTCACTTTTCTCTGGCAGCCTTTAATATTCTATCTTTATTCTGTATGGTAGGCATTTTCATAATAATGTGCCTTGTTGTGGGTCTGTTGTAATTTTTATATTTGGGGTCCTGTAAGCCTTCTGGATTTGATTTTCCATTTCATTCTGTAGGTTTGGAAAATTTTCTGATACTATCTCATTGAAAGTTTGTGCATTCCTTTTGTTTGTATCTCTGAGCCTTCATCTATCCTAATAAGTCTTACATTTGGTCTTTTCAGGTTATCCTATATTTCTTGGACGTTCTGTTCATGGTCTCTTAACATCTTATCTCCACGGTCAACTTTGTTCTTAAGATTATATATTTTGTTTTCATTGCCTGAAACTGTCTTCTAAGTGATCTAGTCTGTTGGTGATACTTTTAATTGAATTTTTAATTTGGTTTATTGATTCCTTAATTTTGAGACTTTCTGCTTGTTTGTTTTTTTTTTTCAGAATCTCTCTCTTTATTGAAATGATCTTTTACTTCCTATATTTTCTCTCTGATTTGGTTCCTTATACTGTCCTTTACTTTGCAAATCAGTTCAACTATGTATATTCTAAACTTCTTCTCTGACATTTCTTCTACTATGGTGTTGATGGATTCTGTTATGGAGTATCTTGGTTTGTTTGGAATGATTTATTCCTTTGCTTTTTAGTGTTGGTTGTGTGGCTACCCATCTAACAGTATACATCTGATGCAGTGGAGTTTCTACCCATGGACTTATAGTTTCCCTGAGGGTTTTCAGTACCTCACTGTGTAGGGGGAAAGAAATAACAAAAACATCAACAACCAAAGCAAACAATTTACAGCATTAAATTAAATAGTTCCTGCCATGGTGTCTACAATGTTAATTGTCACAATAAACAAATTATATGATCAATTAATGCCTGCGATAAAAATGGCAAGTTTGCCAAAGGCTTTACAATTTCAAATGGTGGGCAGGGAGAGAACAGAAGTGGTATAGGATGTGATGATTACGAGGGAGGAGAGAAGATAGAAGAAAAAGATTAAAGGAAGAGTGAAAGAACAATAGAGATTGGCTGTTAGTGGAAGAAAAGAGAAAAAGAGAATCAAAATAGGTAAGAGAAAAAAATGTATATAAAATAAAAATATAAAAAAATAAGAATAAAAGAATATCAAACAAAATTAAAATATACTTATCAAAGATCTAGTCCTTGACAGACTGATCCATAAAAAAATAACTGGCTTCAAAAATGCTAGAAATTAGTGAAAAGCCAAATACGGGTATGTATAAATGTTCATGTACCATTAAGGTCATAATTAAACAGAGAAAAAAAAAAAGGGAAAAAGAAAAAAAAGAGAAAAGTGTCTTTATGAAAAATTAAAGAATTCTTTCTGTTGGAGTTCAAAATATTCTCAGCTTCTCTTCTTAGCAGTTAAAATGGGGTGTCTGGAGGGTGATGCTCCACCCTCTGGATTGCTGGAGTGAGAGAGGTAATACCATGGGCAGAATTCCTGGAGGCAGGGTTTAGGCTTAGGTGGGCTCTAGGCTCTTTGCTGAATGCCAGTTGGTCTGGAGATTTTAAAACAGTACACCTCTAGGGCCCAGTAATTGCCAGTCCATGTTGGAAGACTATCCCAGGGATCTCTCCTGGGTTCCTCTCATGTGGTGTAAGAGTCAATTTTTAGTCCTCTATGTCACCTGTTGGCATTTCCTGGTCTTGAGTTAAGTCTCCAAACTCAATCTCTCTTACCCCAACCCTTTCACATTCCCAGCCAGATGGGTGTCTCCCAGACAGTCCTGCAACCAGCCGGATTGGAGGGGGAGGTGGAGGGACTGGGTGGGTTTCCATGACCAGTCATCTCCTGTGTAAACCTCTCTCCACGTTTGATTTTCTCTTGGTCACTTAACTGTACTCTGTGTTGTGAAGTGTGTTTACTGGGCCTGTATTTTGGGCCAAACTCGGGCTTGCCAGGAATTGGTTCCCTCAGCTGCAAAATGGTTCCTTCCTTTGTTGTCTACTCATTCCTTGGAGAGATGGTGGCTTCTTTCCTGCAAAAGGATATTGGGCAGTATGTCTTTCAGTTTAGTTAGACAATGTCTTTGATCTCTAAATGCTCCATACCTAGACATGCCTCAGTCCTCTTAAACATGCAGGTTCCTTTAATTCTCATAACCCTCCACTTTGCTTGGGAGGGACTACTCTGGCTGGTGCCTCTGGCCCTGCCATGGCAGCGACTATGCTGCTGGGAATTCTTCCCTTTTTTTTTTTTTTTTTTTTTTTT
>JAJEJO010002742.1:570828-632118 GCA_020662805.1 Glaucomys volans
CAGGGACACTCGGCCACTGAGTCACATCCCCAGTCCTATTTTGTATTTTATTTAGAGACAGGGTCTCACTGAGTTGCTCAGGGCCTCGCTAAGTTGCTGAGGCTGGCTTTGAACTCACGATCCTCCTGACTCAGCCTCCCAAGTCTCTTGGATTACAGGTTTGCGCCACCACGCCCGGCTCTTCCTTGTTTTATTATATCCAACCTTCTGAGTTCCCAATCTGCTTTGAATGTCCAGTTTTAAATTCCAAAAAAAGGACACCCCCTCTGCTTTTTTTTTTTTTTTTTAAATTCACCCACCTTTCTGAGAAGCTGTCTGTCTGCTTTCTTGGTTTTCATGCTATGGAACAGCCAGGAAAGCAACCTCCTCTATACTGCTATCTTGAAAACCCTCATTTGATTATTCTACAGTTAACTTTCTGAGGAAGTGCCAAACTATTTTCAGCAGAGAAAAGCATTTGCATCTCGATTAGTAATGTAAACTTCTCCACATCATTGCCAACACTAATTTCCTATAATGTAGTCTTTTTTTTCTAGGATTTAGAATCTGGTTGTGGTTTTGAGATATTGCCTTTTAAAGGAAAAAATAAATCTTTCCATTATACTTTTTGTTTTCTGGTATTTTAAAAAATGCCTTTTCAGAGGTTTGCTGCAAATTCTAAATCTTTGAAAATAAAGAATACATTGTATGTTAGTTTGCTAGTATTGCTATTTATGCTGAGACTGGCCAGAGTCTGAAGGCTGGAAGACCAAAAGCAAGGTGCCAACAGGGCTGGTTTCCTCTGAGGGCATAGGAAAGGGTCTAGTTTAAGCCTCTTCCCATGGTCTGGAGATGGCTGCTTTCTCACTGCTTTGGCTTTGCATGGTCTTATCTCTGTGCATAAGCATACTAGGTGTCTCTCTGTGTCCAGATTTCCTCTTCTTACAAAGATACCAGTCAATTTGATTTGATCACACTTTAATAGCCTCATTAACTTAATTACCTCTGTAAAGGCCCTGACTCCAAATAGTCACATTCTGAGATAGTGGGAGTTGGGGATTCCACATGAGAATTTTGGGGAGACATAATTCAACTTATAGTACATCATAACACATTATCCTATGTAATTAGGAAAAGGGAAATATTAAAGTTTAAAGAAAGGTGACATCAACCTCTTTAAGTTCAGAAATTATTTGAAATGTTTTAAACAAAAAATTTAAAACATGATTTTATATCTTAAATATGTGTGTAATACAAAGTCCTCGTTGTAAAAGTTATTAGTTTTGTGCTAAGAAAGTAATGATGCCATTACTTTTATTGAGAGAATTTTATTTTTTGGCTTTGAATAGAGCCAAAAGCTCTATTCTTCTAATTTGGCATTACCAATCTCTTATTTGTTTAGAAACCAAATTATTATGTGTGTTAGGGTTATTTCTGCATTTTCTGTAGTGCCCACTCTGTAGTTGAGGTGCTAAGGGAAGTTTTATTAAATTGTCTTCATTTAAAAGTTGAAAAGCATTATGCTTTTAGGTAGTTAGGTAAATCTTAGAATATATATCACATTTAAAATGTATTAAGCTAATGATGAACATGGTCTGATGTAGCACAGATCCTCAAGTTGTAATTATGTGCAATTTTTCTTGCTTGATTAAAAAATTTTCAGAATGTGATAGAATTAATAAAAATACTTAAATGAAAGAGACAGACTTGAACACTATCATTAAATAAACTTTTAGTACGAAATTGTGCTTGTTTGTTTGTTTTCCCATGCTTTAGCAAGGAAGCAGTAAAATGAATGTTTATTACAATGAACAGCTCCTAATGATGAGCTTTCTCACCCTTAGGTAAAGCTCTGTTTTTCTATTAGACCTTAGAGAAACATTTTTCTTTTATAAAATTTTCCACACATAGTTTTATATTAAACATAATGTTACCTAAGAATTTTTCAGTTTTAGGAGAATATCTTGCTGTACCTCCTCAAGTGATTTTATTATCTTTTCCTTATCTTCAAAAGTCATTTTCTTTCTTTTTTTTTTTTTTTTTTGGAGAAGAAATTTGTGTACAATGGTATGAATTTTAGGTATTCCTGTGCATGTGGATAGTGAGACATAGAACATGGAAAATAAAAGCTAAAGAATAAAGATCATAATGTTTAATGTCATCAGTAGCATTTAGACTTCTGGATGTAGTATTAAATAGTGTCAGAGGGAAATACTTATCAAGAGACAGAACTAGTAATTGTCATTCGACTTCTTTTCTCCCAATTTGCTGGGGGGGGGGGGGGATATCATGTGTTACTGTCAACTGCTATATATAGTTGAAAAATCCTTATAATGATTGTCCATCTTCACTTAGCATGGACATATATCAGGAAGCTACATGACATCAAAAAAGGATCAACATAACAAGAAGTTTAAAAGTAAAGAATATGATGAGTACAGTGCCTACAGTGATGACAACTTTGGTAACTACAGTGATGACAACTTTGGTAGCTACAGTCAGGAAACAGAGGAGGATTTTGCCAGTCAGCTGAAACAGTACAGACAAGCTAAAGAAACCTCAAGTACTTCTTTAGGGTCATCATTTTCTAAAGAACCAGGGAAAAAACCAAGACTGAAAGGAGCTCAGCAAGGTAAGTATAAAATTAGTCTCTTAGAATATGGGAACCTTACTGAAACAGCAAGGTGCAGAGTAAAAACTCAGAAGTGTCTTAGCCTTTCTCAAGATTTGCTAATTCTTATGTTACCTAGATCAATTTTCCTTTTTCTGTAGGCCTTGAGGCTACAAATCAATCCATAAAATATCATAATGAAACTTTCTTATATTCTCCCCTTCTATATGATATCCATATGCAGCTGTCTTTGTTATCCTATATATTATTTATATCTTAGACCAATAAAGACAATATTGGGAACTGTAAACAAAGAAACAAGTCTCGGCTTGTTGATATGTCTGCTTCAAGAAAACTGGAGCAAGTTGAGGCTGAGGTGAAGTAGTGATCTGCTACACCTTATGTAACTGTCCTTTATCTTTGAATAAAGGAGTCAGTTATGAGTCAGTTTTATTATTTCTATGGCTTTGTTCTTTTCTTGATTTTCTAGCAAAATTTCTTTGAAAATATGAATCAAGGCTTAGTTGAACTAAAGGGAAAGGAATTTATCTACATGCAGGCCATTGTAATCGATATATGTGTCCCTGGAATCCATTTGTAGCAGCATCAGGGATAATCTCACTTGGAGAAGATGAGTAACATAGAGAAAATTCTTCATCACTTTCATATGGATTTTTTTCCTTTTAAGCTCTTCCTTGTTTGTCCTTTTAAAGAACTGAGCATTTCCTTTTTTTTTTTTTGACATTCATATCTTCCCCTTGAAGTTATGAAAGTGATATATGGTCAATGCAGAAAACTTTTCTTGTGTAGAAAAGATAATCTAGCAGTGATCAGAGATAAATAAAAAATAATTTGAATTTCTGTCACCCAAAAATCATGATTATCACTATTTTGGGCCCACATTCTTCCAGAATTTTTCTGACCATTATTTTCAACAAAGAACTGTACATATTGTTGTACCTTGTTTTTTCTCCCTTGGCTATGAATTATCTCAGTTACTCTTAACTTAATTAATAGCTTTTAACACCTGTATTCTATTCAATTAAATAGATGTACCATAAGTTGCCTTAACAAATTGTTAGGTATGTTTGGAAGTACAGTGATTATAGGGGATTTATTTTGCAACTAGTTGTTGTTGTTCCAGTTCTGTGATTGACCCTGCAATAAACTTAGTAGTACCTATCTCAGAAAACATATTAGCCAACATTTTTTATTAAGAATAAAGTATGAAAAATAAATTTGCAAAGTCAAAACACATAGATGCACGTTTGAAGATTTTTTTTTTATTCATATGCCAGGTGGAAAGCCAAAAAGGTGATGTACCAGTTTATAACCAAAACACCCTCAGAGTGGATAAAAATGCAGATTTCTCCAAAGTCCTACCAACAATTAGGTTTACTATTCTCTGAGGTGAAAATCACATTGTTATTTTTCAAATTTTAATTTTTTTGATTTCTGTTAATGAAATTGAAAGATTTTTGATGTTTATTGGTTGTATTGTACATTTTAAAGATATTAGAACACTTAACAGTTCAATGTGACTTTGGCAAAATGAAAAATTACTTTGTATTGTAACTTACCATCTAACATAAAATCTTTAAAAATTGGAGTATCTTTTTAAATACTTTAAAATACCAAATTTTTCAAAAGCAAAAAACCGGTATAATTTTTAGTTGGAGATGTGTATGTATATATATTCACATTTATCAATAGAAATTTGGTTTGCTCCAAATTATCCACTGATATCTATGATGTATTCCTTAAAAATGAATATAATACCCATACCTCTTTAAAACAGAAAGGTTTTAAAAAAAAAAGACTTGCTAATTTTCCTATTCTAAGGAAAATTAAAAGAAAAAAATACTTGTGTTGGTTTCTCTAAGAATATTCTTGCTCCTTGCTTCCTATGTTGTTAACATCCCTTTGGAAACAAAGAAACAAGAACCAGTACCCAGGAGGTAAAATGTAAAACTCAGTTAAATTTTTTCATGGAATCTGAGGAGAAATAAAAGGATGCACTATATACTATAGACTATTAATATACACCATTCTTCATAAACTAATAGATTTCTAGATGTGTTGTTTTTCTATAGTATTTGAAGTATATTTTAACTTTTTAAAGGTACCGAACAGAGGATTAAAAGTTTTAATATTGGTCGTGGACGTGGTTTGCCGAAGAAAATCAAACGAAAAGACCGCGGGGGAAGAGTCAATAAAGGGTCCAATGTTTTTTCAGGAATGGATGACTTCCAAGAGGTACTGAGAATTTATATATAAGTAAGAGTGGAGTTTTTCCATCTCTCTTAATATAGTTGGTTGCAAAGAAAGCATTGTGATTTTAACGTCTATTTCCTGATAAATGAAACATGTCCAGCTCATATCAAAGGAGTATAAACTTCCCCTAAGCAAGAATTGTTTTAATTAGTCATGATCGTGGCATAGAGATACAAATTTAGGTGACCTTGAAATAAAATTAATTTGTGTGAAAGAACCTTAAAGTAAAATTGAGATGTTTCAAAGCAAAACTATATCCTGTTAGTCCTCCCTTGACATTTCTTTCCTAGGAGTACCTCTTCCCCAGATACAAATAGCAATAAACTTCTAAGAGCTCAATATGGAGCAGGACCAATAAGGGAGGCAATGGTAAATCAACTTACTTTTTCCAGTGGAAAGTATTGAAAGGAAGAGAAGAGAATATAAATGGCTGGAAGGATAAATTTTCATACCTCGTATGAAGTAGCACTTCATTCAGCATGTGTTGAGTTGAAATCTGAACATGTGCATTTGTTTTTTGGGGGTGGTACTAGGGATTGAACTCAGGGGCACTTGACCACTGAGCCACATCTCCATTTTGTATTTTATTTAGAGGCAGGGTCTCACTGAGTTGCTTAGCACCTCGCTTTTGCTAAGGCTGGCTTTGAATTTGCCATCCTCCTGCCTCAGCCTCTGGAGCTGCTGGGATTACAGGCATGGGCCATCATGCCTGGCTAAACATGTACATTTCAACCCATAGTAATTCTGTGGATTAGATTCTGCCACGTAACTGGAATTTGATTGGATTGTACATAGTCAGGAGTGGGTTATTTAAAGCTACAACCTTAAATGAACTATATATTATAATTTGAAAATGTTTGTTTTCCTCATTAATGAGTTTAAAGATTATGGGCAGAGATTTCATAAGTTGTTCTGCTTAGTATACTGTTTAAAGAGGTATTAACAGCTGTGATCTTTAAATTTTCCAGATTACTTTAATTATTATAGCCAAGAAGCCCATAGTTAATGTTACTGAGATATTTTGTATCTGTTTAAACTGAACTAAACTGTAGAACTAAACAAATCTACCTCCCACCCTTTTTTAGAACATTGAAGCAGTGTTGGAAAGAAATGTTGACAGAGTTATTAATGAAACAAATTCAATTTGTTGCATTTTCAGGGTATGTATGTGTGTGTGAGTGAGAGAGAGAGAGAGAGACAGAGACAGAGACAGAGATAGATTACCAATTATCTACTTTTTGCTTTTCTTTTTTGGTACGAGAGACTAAACCCAAGGGTGCTTTACCATTGAGCTACATCCCCAGCCTTTTAAAAATTTTTAAATTTTGAAACAGGTCTTGCTAAGTTGCTTAGGGCCTCACTAAATTGCTGAGGTTGATCTTGAATTTGCAATCTTCCTGCCTTGGCCTCTCGAGTTGCTGGGATTACAAGCATATGCCACCATGACCAGCTAATTTTTCACTTTTCAACTTCAGACTTATTCTTCAAGTTGGCTCATATAACTTTGCATAATGCATTCTCTGTGGCTGCTTATTTTATTGTAGCCACAGTTCTTTGTACAGAAGGCATATATGAGCTTATCATTTATATTCAGCTGTTCTAAATGAATCCATGCCTAACTATAAAAATGCTTATGGATCAAATTTATGCAGATTTAAGATATTTTAAATGATTGTATCAGAAGTAATTTCATTGTGTTTCCCTGGGACAAGTTGAGGATACTTATATTTTTAAAAAGAACCTCCGCCAGGCATGGTGGTGCTCACCTGTAATCCCATCAGCTTGGGAGGCTGAGGCAGGAGGATCTCAAGTTCAAAGCCAGCCTCAGCAAAGGCAAGGCGCTAAGCAACTCAGTGAGACCCTGTCTCTAAATACAATACAAAATAGGACTGGGGATATGGCTCAGTGGTTGAGTGACCCTGAGTTCAATCCCCAGTACCAAAAAACAAAAACAAAGCAAAAACCAAACCTATATGATTAATTATTTGGTATTCTTATACCTTTTTCAGAATTCTTATGGTAAAATCCAGTATCACCTGTGAATGCTGAGGATCAGGTTTTAGTTGGCTATCTCTTCCTTCATGTGTTTGCTCTGAAATTATTTTCAATAGATAGTGCTTTGTGCTGCATCTTGCAAACTAAGGAAAAGGGGGAAAAGCAATCCAATCAAAGAGCAAATACCTGTAGTGTGCAAGGCACAGTGCATAATAGGTGCTTGAAAAACAATGTTATTTTATAAAGTTTATGCATATAGTTCATTACATTTAGCTCATCTCAGCACCATAGTGTGTCTTCTTACCCAATACTTTCTTTTTATTTTTTTTGGAACCAGGGATTGAACTCAGGGACACTCGGCCACTGAGCCACATCCCCAGCCCTATTTTGTATTTTTATTTAGAGACAGGGTCTCACTGAGTTGCTTAGGGCCTCACTAAGTTGCTGAGGCTGGCTTTGAACTCGCGATCCTCCTGCCTCAGCTTCCCAAGTGCTGGGATTACAGGCGTGCGCCACCACGCCCGACTTACCCAATACTTTCATGCAATGTTTTTATACAATATTTTTATATTGAACAGAGGGGATGGGGAAGAACTAAGAAAAAGAAGTACTGAGATTTCTTTTTCATAATTTTTTCTGATGTATTTTTTAAACTTAAAAGTTACAGGTAATAATGCTTATTTTTTTCTTTTATTTTCCTTTTTTTTTAAGAGGAGGAAAAGTTTATTCTGTCTTATTTTTGCTTTTTTTTTCTTGAAGAACAGAAAAACCATGTACTTATAAACCTCTGATCCCACCATCCAAATACATACACTAAAATGTGGAGTGTATTGAGTCTTTTTTCTTTGCCTTTATTTATTATTTTAAAATTGGGATCAGTTTTTCACTTCATAAGGTATTGTGTTTCCTTATATCCCAAAGTTCTCTATCACATAATTTAATTATGACTGTATAATATTCCACTAGCTAAATGTGTGTATACTATGTTTGGCTTGTCTCCTACTTTTGGATGTGTTATTTCTGGTTTTGTTTGTTGTTATCATGTATGTAATTCTTTAGTAATAACTGTTACAGATAAATCTATGTTTGCCTCTCTGAGAATTCCTTCAGTATAATCCTGTAAACTACATATTATGTCAAACAATATATATATTTTGTTAATTTATTTGTTTCTGCAGTGCTAGGGATTGGACCTAGGGCCTTGTGCATCCTGGGCAAGTGCTTCACCATTGAACTATTCCCTGGTTGGCCCCTGGCTCTAATATGGATATAACTTAATATCAGCAGTACATGAGAGCACATATTTTGTGACATCTTTGTCAAAACAGTATTGTGATATTTTGAGTTTTTTATAGCTTTGTTTTATGTAATACGTTCTCATTAAAATAGAAATAGTGTCTTTTCAACCAGTAGTAGCAGCAAGCAAAATACTAGAAATATGTCTCTCTCCAGTTAGATGAATAGTATCGCAATGTTCAATCTTTTTTTCTTTTTTCTTTCTTTTTTTTTTTTTTTTTTTTTTTTTTTAGTGCTGGGGATTGAACCTGGGCCTGGTGCTTGCAAGGCAAGCACTCTACTAACTGAGCTATATCCCCAGCCCCACAATGTTCAATCCTGATTAACCTTATTAGTCAGTTTGTACTGCTGTCCAGACCCATTTAACTATACATTTTAATACCTGTTAATATTTCATATGTTTCATTTAAATGAAAATTTTTCTTGCAGTACAGTAAACCAGGGAAAAAATGGAAGGTGATGACTCAGGAATTCATTAACCAGCACACTGTGGAACACAAAGGAAAACAAATCTGTAAATACTTCTTGGAAGGAAGATGTATTAAGGTAACATGTGTAAGGGGTGTCACAAGTCATTCTGACTTCCAAAATAGTCTTTAATAGTCTTTTGTGGGAGTGGTTATTTTTTTTTCATTTCTCATAGAGTTGTAATTAAACTAATTCTTTAAAAATGTATCATGAAATTACTATACACTAGAGTTCATTTAATTATATTCTGGGACACTAGCATAATTTGTACAAATCAGATTTTATTTAACAAATATGTTAATATTTATGTCAAGTATTAACAGTGTTGCAAATACTTCAATGAATATGAAATAATTTAATGCTTACAGTGACCTTACTACAGAGTTACTGTTGTTATCCCCACTTTATATATGGCACGAAGAGGCTAAATAAGTTCCCATGGAAAGTCACCTAGAGATGGTGAATGCTGGTGGGCAGTGTCCTCTGAGGCCTTGCTCACTCTGCTGCCTCACTGCTCATAGCCATGTCCACTGCTTGGGCAGGGAACCTAAAGGATCATTTATGTTGTTATCAGCTCATTATTTAAAGACTGAAGAGAATGACCTTAATTCCATTATAAAATATTATGGAGGAAATAAATTTCAAATGTTTCTTTGTTTCTTTTTCATTTCTCACTTTTTTTTTTTTTTTTGGAACAGGGAGATCAGTGTAAATTTGATCATGATGCAGAATTGGAGAAGAGAAAAGAGATCTGCAAATTTTATTTACAGGGATACTGTACCAAAGGAGAGAACTGCATTTATATGCATAATATCCTTTATCAAAGATGTGTATTAACCAGAATATTGATGTTTTAAAGTATTGTTGTGGGGTTTTGTTTTTGTTTTTGTTTTTGTTTGTTTTATGTATTTATTTTTTTTGTGGTGCTGGGGATTGAACCCAGAGCCTTGTGCTTGCAAGGCAAGCACTCTACCTACTGAGCTATATCCCCAACCCCATATTGTGGTTTTAAAAAATCATAAATACAATTTAGAAATCTTAGCTTGGTTTTACATTTGAAACAACACATTACATAAATCCAGAATAGGCAAACTGGCTTTTACTCTTTAGGGAAATGAAATAATTTCCCTTAGGGAAAACTCTATTTAAAAAGGTACTTTGTGCTTAAAATATTTCAAGAGACTGTGCATCCTGAAGAAATAGTTGGACAAATATTTATCTTACAACTTATTTATTTTACTTAGGTCATAAGTAGTAAATTATCATTGTCAAAAATTATAAAATCAATCTCATCAAATCTACCACCTGGTGATAAACACTGTATATTCTCCTCTTCATTTCCTTTTGGAAATATATACATTTAAATTGTACTCTTGTCCCTATCCAAATGGGAATTTCATTATATATAGTGTAGTGGTCCATTTAAAAGCACACACATTATGCATCTTTCCATGTTAATTTTCCCCAAAACACCTAAGATGTTTGCTTGCTGCAGCTTATGACTAATGAAACTTTCCCCAGGGACTTGAAACTCCATCTTTATCAGACACAGAATGTTTACTTACACATACTTTTTCCCTTGGATTTTCTTTTTGGTGTCATGAATTTGTTTGCCTTCATATGTATGTTGCTTTGCTACTTTGTATGCTGTGTTATTTTGGATTCTCACATTTATTTTTCTAGGTACATTTTTTGGGGGGGGTACCAGGAATTGAACCTAGGGGTGCTTTATACTAAGCTGCATCTCCAGCCTTTTTAAAATTTTTTTTTTTTTTTTTTTTTTTTTTTTTGAGACAGAGTCTCAATATGTTGCTTGGGGCCTCGCTAAATTGCCAAGGCTGGCCTTAAACTTTGAATCCTCCTGCCTCCGCACCTCCAACTGCTGGGATTATAGACGTGCTCCACCATAGCTGGTGGTGACACCACAGCTTTAAGAAAAGACATTTTCTTAAAAAGTCTAATAACTTCCTATATTGACTGGGTACTAGTTGAAATTAATGCAGTAAGTTTGTCAGGTTGATAATGAAGTTATGATTGGTAATAAAAAGTATTTTGTCTGTTTGAAATAGATATGGAAATATTGGCAGATGAAATGTGTTTGGAATATGCTGTAAAATTCTTGAGTGTTTGGAGTGAGTTGTGAAGAGAGTATAAGGGTGATGCAGGCCTCACAGAATTGCCAAGTGATGAAAATGGTGGACTCTCCATGGTCAGCATGAGGAAGTTCATCTTATTGTCTTTGTTTTGGCATGTGTGATAACTTTCAAATTAACTTTTTAAAAAAGTCTCAAGTAATGTCATTCTTCAAGGATAACCATACTTACAATATGACTTAAACCTTTCAGACATTTTTCTACACTAAATTATAGATGTATGAGAGAATGTATATATGTATATATATTCAAGGACATATGTTTTTAGAAAAATAGATCTGTGATTGTAAAGATTCTATTATTTTACTTAATATTTATTTCTTTAATCCTATTTTGGGCTCTATTTTGCTGCAAAGGCCTTGTTTTTTCCAAATAGTTAACTCACTGTCTCACCTTAACTAGTGTTTAGTACCTTTGGCTGGGTGCTACAGCACATGCCTAGAATCCCATCTCTTTGGGAGGCTGAGGCAGGGAGTTGGTGAGTTTGGGGCCAGCTTGGGCAACAGAGCAAGTAAAAGGTACTTTCATCAGATCCTAATTTTTTAAAAAATACACAGTTCTGTTTCTTATCCCATGTGCTATTTAACTATTCCCCACTAAAAGAGTATGTTTGATATTTGGTAGAATATATATACCTCCCTTCTTTATCAAATGTTATAGTAAATTTGTCTCATTCAAGAAAAAAAAATTTTTTTTTTTTTAGATTTGACCTAGTTCTTTAGAAACTAGATACCTTATTAAACTCTGTTTCTAAAAGCTTTCAGTCTGTTCTTGTGGTTTTTTTCATAGCCAGGCCATTTATAAACAGTGATCATTTTATTTCATTCACAGTATTTATACCTCAGATTTAATTTTAATTGTATTGTGTATACTTTTGGAATAATGTTAGGTTATAGTGAGTGTGGAAGACATGTCTTGATGATAATGTCCTTTTTGTTTTGACTTGTAGCTATAATTTTAAGACTGATTTTTTAAATATCATGGAAGTAAATTCTTATTTTTACCAAGAGTTTTTTTATTTAAAAAAAAAAAAAACAAATTAAAAAAGGATTTTAAATTCTTTTTTTCTTCATGGTAATGGGGATTGAACCTAGGGCTTTGTGTATGTTAGGCAAGTACTCTACTTCCAAGCTACATCCTAAGCTATAATTTTGAATTTTATCAGTAGCCTTTTGCATCCTCCAAGATGATCATATGCGTTTTTTTTTCCTTTGACTTCGTCAACATGATTGCAGTAATAGGTATTCCCTGGGCCTACACCACCCCAAAATGGTATACTTCCAGTTTTCTTCCAGATTTAATATTTTCTTAGAAGTTTGTTTCCAGAAACCTAAGTGTGATAAGTATGAGATATATTTGCCTTTAAATGACATATCAAGCCTCATTATTTTCATCATAGATATAAATTATTGCTATAAAATTTATATATTCTGTATATTTTATTGTAGAAAGTAGCTGGACCAGGCTGGCCTTGTAGCTCAGTGGTAGAGTAATTGCCTAGCATGTGTGAGGCACTGGGTTCGATTCTTAGCACAACATAGTAAAATAAGTAAAATAAAGATCCATTGACAACTAAAAAAATATATATTTTTAAAAAGTAGCAGAACCTACATAGTTATACTGCAATATTTGATACAATCCTTATCATTTTTTCTTTTTAAAAAGTGATTTCTATTTTTAATAGAATAATAGATTTAAAACTTTGAATATTTCTGTATAATTAAAATATTAATCTTAAAATAAGCAGTAAATTATATGTGCATAGAAGCTTCAGTGTAATATACCATATAGTCCTATTGATTTAGCACAATTTTTTAATTTTTTTTTTTTTTTTTTTTTTTTGTGGTGCTGGGGATTGAACCCAGGGCCTTGTACTTGGAAGGCAAGCTGTCTAGCAACTGAGCTATATCCCCAGCCCTGCAATTTTTTTATTGTAGTAAGAACACTAAAAATGAAATCCTCTGAACAAAGTTTTAAAAAGGTACAATAGCTATAAGCACATTGTTTTATAGCAAATCTTTAGAAGTTAGTTATCTTATATGACAGTTACATTTTTAGTTTAAAAAAACTTAGATCTTGATTTTACTCTGTGTGTTCCTTAATATTTTTGTTTACATGAATTCCCTTGCAAGTTTTATCATAGTGGAGCAAAATGTTATCAAGGAGACAACTGTAAATTTTCCCATGATGATCTGACAAAAGAAACAAAGAAGCTTTTGGACAAAGTGAGTAGCATTATTGCACCTGGAGTATTTGTTACATTTTTCCACAGATTAATTTGACTTGGTTCATATTTTATAAAGTATATTTTGTGGAACTCTGATAAGATATTGAGGATTTGTTATTTGATGTTTTATCATGTGTTAGAAAAGCTGAATTTTATTGGATTAGGAAGTAGGAATTTTTCATCTTTGTTCTGCATTAAAAATCTTATTTGCTTTGAGCAACATCCCTTACCTCTTGGAACCTCATTCTGTCTTTTTGTTTTATATATTTTGTTTTGTTTTGTTTTTGGTTGGGGAGGGGAGTAGTACTGGGGATTAAACCTAGGGACACATTACTGGTGAGCTACATCTCCAGTCTTCTTTGTTTTTTCATTTTGAGACAGGATCTTGCTAACTTGCTCAGAGCCTTGCCAAGTTGTTGAGACTGACCTTGAACTTGGAATTCTCTGACCTCAGCTTCCTTGAGTCACTGAGATTACAGGCATGCACTACTGCACCTGGCTATCTCATTCCATTTATTGAAAATAAGGATTAGCTACCTCTGACCCATATCAGCTTTAATAATGTATTTTTCTATTTCTAACTAGTTAACTAAAGTCTTCACAGTTTTTAATGTGAGAAAGCTTATTTTGAAATAGTAATCTTTACCAATTATTTTTAGGTGTTGAATATGGATGAAGAACTTATAAATGAAGATGAACGAGAATTAGAAGAACTTAGAAAGCGTGGCATAACTCCTCTTCCCAAACCACCTCCTGGAGTTGGGCTTCTGCCAACCCCACCGGAGCATTTTCCCTTTTCTGATCCTGAAGATGATTTTCAGACAGATCTCTCTGATGATTTCAAAAAAATTCCATCTCTTTTTGAAATAGTTGTAAAACCAACTGTGGATTTAGCGCATAAAATTGGGAAGAAGTAAGTTAAAACTTTGCAGAAATTGTTCCCCTAAATATTTATATTGAGATACTAATTGCATTCCAAATTAATTGTACAGTTAACATTAGGTAGAGATAACTTATCTGGCATGCACTCAGATTGCTGCTTCCTCTTGCTCTTTGCCCCCCCTTCAAGAACCTGTGTGTGTGTGTATGTGTGTGTGTGTGTGTGTAACACAGGGCCTTACAAATGCTAGATAGCACTCTACCACTGTACAAACAGTTTGAGCACAAATTGTTTCTTAAACCCCAGGCACTCAACACAACCTTTGCTGAACTTTAGAAACCTGTCAACATAGGACACTGCCAGTTGGATGGCATTCCTCCCACCTGATTATGAGCCTACATTTTTTATTTATAATATCTTCAAATAGTGGATAACATGTCTCCAGTGTGTTTGGTTCTTTTTGAAAAGTAGTTTCTTAGGCTATTAGAGGAAAACCTCTGAGTAAGCTGGATCTAGATTTCCATTTTTTAACAATATTATTCCAACTCTGCTGCCCAAGACTGTGCACCATAAGGGCCATATGTCCCTTGTTGATTATTTTTTCAATCCTGAATACACAGGAAAGCAGTGAGGTCTCAGCAGATGAGTAAATGTTACAATTAATGTGAACCATTAAAGCTGTTTCTATTAAAGTTAAGAAGACCAGTAGATCTACTATTTTGCTAATATTGTATAACAAATCCCAGGCAATAACATAAGAGAAAGATTTTAAAAGTATAAAGATTAGAAGTGGAGAGGCAGACTCATTATTGGCAGTTTACATCAATCAACCCAAAGGATTTCAGTGAAAACACTATTAGAAATAGTAAATTAGAAGCCGAAGGATAGGGAGTTCAAAGCCAGCCTCGGCAACTTAGTGAGGCCTTAAGCAACTTAGCAAGACCCTGTCTCTAAGTAAAATATAGGACTGGGTATGTGGCTCGGCGGTTAAGCACCTCTGGGTCCAATCCCCGGTACAAAAAGAAATAATAAATTAGCAAGATGTCCAGAAAGAAAAGCAACATTCAGAGACTAGAGGTCTTCTATATAGCAGCAGTAACTCATTAGAAATTATAGTGAAAAGTTGTATATATGAGTATGATTCTAATTTTGTTGTAAGAAAAGTGTACATATGCCTAGAAAAAGGAGTGGGACAGCACTGATCAAAAATTTTACCTCTGGATGATGGGTAGAAGTGATGCTTATTTACCTTCGCACTTTTCTTTTTTTTCCAAAATATTGTATTAATGAGTACGTTTTAGAACAGCCAGTAATAAGCAGCAATTTTAAAATCTGAGCTAAAATGAAAACAAGAGGCATGAGTAGTGTTTTCACTTAACAGATGATATAGAACGAATTGTTTCTTAAACACATGTTATTCTGTTTGGATATAGCAAATCGTACCCAGTACCTATTTAGGTGTGGAATATTCTTATTTGTCCATTTTCTTTGAACTAAGAAACATTCTTTTTTCTATCTACAGACCACCAGCATTTTATAACAGTGCCTCACCACCAGGACCACAATTTCAGGGAAGCAGTCCATGTTCTCAGCATATCTACAGTTCTGGGTCAAGTCCAGGTCCTGGACCTAACATGTCTCAGGGACGAAATAGTCCTGTGATGCACCCGGGCTCCCCTGGACATCATCCATGTGGAGGGCCTTCAGGTCTACCAGTGCCACAGAGCCCACCTGAAATTGTAGGTCCTCATAGTCAAGTAGGAGGTTCTGTTCAACCAGATACACCCTTGACACCATCAAGTGTGAGTGGGGCTTACCACTCACCAGGCTTTCCAGGACATGCTGTGAAAGTACCCAGAGAGAACCATGGCTCTCCAAGCTCATCATACCAGCAAATTCCTGGGGAAATGCAGCTCAACACCAATTATGAGTCCCTGCAAAACCCAGCTGAGTTTTATGATAATTACTATTCACAGCATACTGTCCATAATTTTCAGCCTCCCAATAACTCTGGTGGTAAGTTTATCTTTTGAAATAACTCATTTCTAATTTAAAAGATTCAGAGTTCAATTTTTTGTTAAAAATGTTGATAGGGATTTATGTTTTAAATAAAGCCAAGTGAAACTGTTGAAATTGAAACCTTAAAATATATTCTCATTTCACCAAACAATAGAAAAAGTAGAACTTTGGAGAACTTGAAACAATAGAACTTCAGATAACTTTTAGTAAAACTTAAATAAAGTTATATAATGCCTAGAGAATCCAGTGTGATGATTATTAGAATTTCAGTCTCTTAGGTCTCTGGTGGAGTCTGTATTCATGCAGTGTTTGTCTCTTCCCTGTAATGTCTGCAGATGGTATGTGGCATGGAGAGTTTGCCCAGCAGCAGCCCTCCATTGCTGAGGATTCACCTAACCTGGGGAGTGGACCTGACACCAGCACCAGCCTGACAGGCCATGGCCAACTGTCTGCTCCAGGGCTCCTCCCTGCTGTGCAGAGAGCTCTCTTCCTCCGACTTACTCAGAGATACCAAGAAGATGAAGAATTAGCCAGCAATCACCCTCATAGGACACTGAGCAAGGAAGAAGGTATGTCAAGTGCTTAATAGCATTTTACCATTTGAGTACATTAAAATGTGAAAATTAGTTTCTCTGAACTATCTACAGTTTATGTCGTAGCACCCATCTTTTTAGGACTACTTGCAGTTTCAGTGACATTAATGCTTTAATGCTTTAATTAATTGCAGCCAGGCATGCTGGTGCACACCTGTAATCCCAGCAACTTTGGAGGCTGAGGTAGGAGTATCACAGGTTCAAGGCCAGCCTTAGCAACTTAGCGAGACTGTGTCTCAAAATATAACATTAAAAGGGCTAGGATATAATTTGGTGGCAAAGCCCTAGGTTCAATCCCCAGTGCCTCTTCCCTCCAAAATAATAATTAATTTCAAAAGGTTTGACTTGAAGCTGTGAATACATTTAAAACTGGAGTTCAAGGCCTAGGTGATCATATTTGCAAGCAACCTAGATTTTTCTTTTTTTAGGAAGAAAAGAAATAGAACAGGAAAAGGGTGCCTTCAGTTTGGGGATTCAGTTATCAGAGAAATTTTTATGGGCATAGAGTGTATACTTCTGTATTATTGAGAAATACTATTTTGGGCTGGGGATGTGGCTCAGTGGTAGAGTGTTTGTCTAGCATTCATGAGGCCCTGGGTTTGATACCCAACACCACAATAATAAAACCAAACCAAAAGCAAAAACAAAAAATACTATTTTAATATAAAAAGATCATATAGAAACAGTAAGTTTACCTTAGTATTTTTTACATTGATAAGTGTACAGCAATTAGTTTATTTAGGTAAGGATGGGAAAAGTTTAAAATACCCAGTTTTTTATGAATTACAAAATTTATATGTTTGATCACTGTTAAACATTAAACTTATGAACAACCATGTAAAATTAGGCAACACTAGCTAGTGTTAAATAACTCCAAGCTATTATATGAACATTATTTGTGACATTTTCTTTCCTTTTTTTTTTTGGAACCAGGGCTTGAACTCAGGGACACTTGGCCACAGAGCCACATCCTCAGCCCTATTTTGTATTTTATTTAGAGACAGGGTCTCACTGAGTTGCTTAGGACCTCGCTAAGTTGCTGAGGCTGACTTTGAACTCGCGATCCTCTGCCTCAGCCTCCCAAGTCGCTTGGATTACAGGCATGCACCACCATGCCCGGCTTTAATTCTACTCTTAATATCTGTTTTCTATTGGACAATCTGTTCTTCTCTCCTTGTATTACTCTATTCATTCCAAAAAGGTTATCAGACTGCTTATAAAATATATTGATATGAAAAACAAAAAATATATTGATATGAAAAATAAAGATAGAAGTAAGAACTACTATGAGGAGTGAAGTTACTATATAGAAATATTCAAAATAACCACAACTAGTAAAAGTGAATCACTAGTCCAACTTTAGTTTTCCTGGAGGTCACAGAGAAGAGGTAGTCTCCAAAAGTGGATTTTACAGACACTGAGATCTGAGGAAAACTTTTTGGCATTGTGAGATTGGTACATACACAGACACACACACACACACACACACACACACACACATACACAAACACGTACATATATACATACACATACATACATTTATATATATGTATATATATTTTTAAGCCACATTTTACCCTAAATACCAATGCTTGCTTTTTGTTAAGTACTGCTCTGTTCAACTAATCCCATAACACTAAAGTTTCATGTACTAAATAAAGGTGAAAATATCTACAATAGTCTACTGACCCAAGATGTTCTAGGATGGATATATCTTATCCCTATAAAGATATATTGTACATATGTATTAGCTATAGATAATGTGTGTGTTATGCTGTTTTGACTGGGATGTGAAGAGTAGATGCTCTGTGGCCAGTTCAGAACCATCTTGTGTAAGCCTTCATGCAGAGGAAAGAGGACCACTCTGCTGAAGCATTCGTTTGTGACCCTTCCTACTGTGCTAGAGAGCATACCTCCAACAGCCAGGCTCTTCTAAACACTGTGTCTAATACACCCTACTTCTAATGACTTGAGAAATAGTATCAAAGTGTTCTCATAAAGTTAAAGTATACAATTTTTTTAGGAAGTAGATTTTGGTATTTTAATTTATTGTTTAAAAAGTTAATATATTGCTTTGATCAAACATCTGATATAATAAAGGGCAAATAAAGTCTCTACCCTGTCCCACATTTGCTCAGTTTTCATTACTCCCTTAACCATCCTTATTAGTGATTTGTTTTATTTCCAGTGCCATGTTATCTTGGTAAATTCAGAGTTATGAAGCTCAAGGATTGCTTGAAAGAGAGTCAAAACATTATAGAATGCCTTTCCAAGAGTATTTTCCTCCCCCACTCCCAATCCTGCCACACACTTGTGAGTTTCCTTTGACCAGTTAGCATGTAAGATCCTGTTTTCTCTGACTGGGAAGATGGTATACTTGTTTCAATCTCAGGTCCTCCTGTGTAGAGTATTAACAGCTGATTGCTAATTACCTTACCATATTTTATCTCATTCAGTATGGAAAGTTGACATTTCTATACTGAAATATAAAATACATTTATTTCTATACATACATGTATTTCTAAATACATGTATTTCTAAAATACATTTTATTTCTATAAAATACATGTATTTTCTTGAAGTTAGACTACACTTATTTCAGAAATAGTATGTATTTATTTATCTTAAGGCCAAATTGAAAGCTTTGTTCTTTACAGTAGGTTTTTGTCTACTTTAGATGATACAGGTAACTGGTATTCCAGCAGTGAAGAGGAAGAAGGAGGCAGTGTCAAGTCAATACTGAGAACATTACAGAAACAAACAGAAACATTAAGGAGTCAGCAACAACCTTCCACAGAACTCAGCACTCCTACTGACCCGAGACTTGCTAAAGAGAGAAGTAAAGGAAGTCAAGTGGTTGACCCTAGACTCAGAAACATCCCAAGACAAGACATTAGAAAGTCTTCTGAGTCTGTCCCAGTGGATCTTAGACTTGCGTGGGATCCCAGGAAACTAAGAGGGAATGGAAGTGGTCACACGGGCTCTTCTGTTGGTGGAACAAAGTTTGATTTACATCATGCAAATGCTGGTGCTAATATCAAACAAAAACGAGGAGATGATGATGAAGAAGATACAGAAAGAGAATTGAGAGAAAAAGCTTTCTTAATACCTTTGGATTCTTCACCTGGCGTAACACTGCAGGATCCAAGGTCACAACTGAGACAGTTCAGTCACATCAAAATGGACATTATCCTAACAAAACCCAACTTTGCAAAGCACATCGTATGGGCTCCAGAAGACTTACTTCCAGTACCTTTACCTAAGCCTGACCCGGTATCTTCAATCAACTTACCTCTTCCCCCTCTTATAGCTGACCAGAGACTCCATAGGCTGTGGAACACAAAAGGTGATCTTCAGCAAAACCCACTGTCCACAGATCCAAAATTAGCAGCCAAAGCCAAAACCAATCCAACAAATAGAGAAGGCTACTTAGAACAGTTTGGAGACTTGCATAGTTCAGGAAGTAAATTAGGAGATCCTAGACTGCAAAAGAATTTCGATCCTAGACTTCACAGACTGCCCAATACCGAGTCTCACCAAGTAGGTATGAAGGAATCACATACATCAAAGAGTGCCCCACAGTTAGCCAGATCAAACCCTGGTTCATCACAGCCCTCAGGATCAGTTGCTAGCAACACGAGTCCTGGGACTCTGCCTCCATATGCCCCTAAACTCTCCTCTTCAGTGGGCCTTCCACTGGGAACTCCAAGTTCTGTCCTTAGTGGTATTAGTTTGTATGACCCTAGGGAGCAGGGTTCATCACCTACATCAGAGCTAGCCACAGCTTCTTTAGGAGAAAATGCAGAGAACCAGAGAAAAAGTGGTGGTTTAAAAAATAATGACAAATTAGAGCCTTGTCCTGGAGAAGCAATCCTGCCACCGAAAACCACTCCAAACGCGGAAGTTGCTGTCACTGGGCCAGCTGACACACAGGCAGATACTCTTAGGAGCTCTGGGAAGGTTCAAGTCCCAGCAGTGCACAGTCTTCCTATTCAGGCCTTAACAGGCTTGATTAGACCCCAGTACAGTGATCCAAGGCAGGTGAGGCAGCCAGGACAGAGCAGCCCAACTCCAGACAGTGAGCCCAGTAGGGAGACAGATGACAGATCTCTGAAGGAGGTTTTTAAAACTTTTGATCCGACAGCTTCACCATTTTGTTAGCTATTGTGTAATTCAGCAATTCTTTTCACTCTGTGACTGTCGCAGTCCTCTGCTGTTTTGTAACTGGTTTACCTCTATAGTTTATTTATTTTTAAATTATAAACACTTTTCAGCTGCTAGTATCAGAACCACATGAAGTTATATCCTCTAAAGCCTGTGGTATTTTATATGATATTTTTATAACTTTAAGAGATCGTAGTAATTGACATAGAAACTTATATATCATGTTAGCGTCAATAAAAGTACTTTTATTGTAAATAAACCATCATGAACTCAACACTCTGCCTGAATATATGCCAGTTGTCTTTCGTAATCAATGTTTAGATCAATGATTACCACTTTTATATGGTTGTTTAGTTTGAAGCAATATTATATACATTACTTTTGAGAAACAGTATTTTGACTAGGACCTTCTCTATTTGTCAGCACAGAACTGATTAGTATTCTAATTAAAATGTAAAGTCAAATATATAAAAATCATAATTAGCAGAGCAGTTCATGTTCAAGGGCATCACTTTTGTTAGTACTGGCAATATTATTTGTGTAAATGAAACATTTAAATGTCATATTTTAAAAGTATTTTATTGTATACTGTATAATAGAAGTTGGAGGTACATAAATAGAACATTTTGCTAAAGTGAAAAATTCCCAAGTTCTCTGACATAACTTTTTAAATTTAATTTTTCATATTTAGTGGTCATGAGTTACTGCTGTTACATTATGATGATGTATTTCAATGTTTTTGTCTTTAGTGCATTAATTTATATTACTTTTTCAAGCGGAGTTGCTGCAATAACTGTGTTCATCATGACTTTGGAGATTTTTAACAAAATTTTAACAGATCCAGTGAGTCTGTAGTGATTATTACATTGACAATGTTTTAAATGTCTAGGTTCTATATTTTTTCCTGAATCGCAAGAAAACACAGAGATTGCAGGTAAAGTCAACTGTGTATGGCCACCAATAAAGAATCTCTTTCAGATCTCACCTGACTGGTGTTCTGTAACAGAGGGAATTACCTGGTGTTTTAAGTATTTAGGTCCTCATAGTTGGAAATCTAAATTGATCAGCAGTTGTACTTAAAAATAACTTGTACTCATTCCCATGTATTTATTGCAGTATATAAAATAATGAAACCATTTGTTTTATTCATTTATAATTTATAACAAAGTATTATGCTGATACTCATATCTTGAACTGCAGGCATACAGCAGTGTTTACTGGTAACAACTCCAGTAAGCAGCTTGAAAATGAGCATTTCATTATAAGAGATAATGAAAGTAGATAATAAAATTGGTCCTTGGATGAAAACATCTACCCTTGAGAAGTGATTTTAAAAACACACAGCAAAATATTTGTGTGAGAACTGACACTCAGATAGCATATTGTTTAATAATAACATCCTTTCTAGTCACTTCTTCACTTTGTTTTTGTGTTTTGATTCCTGGTACGATGGTGTTGGAGTTACGTGAACAAGAACTCTGCCACCTGAGGAGGTCACTTTGTTCTCAATGGAAGGGCAGTTACTTGAGGGAATGAGAATTCTTGCTGTTATACTTTGGTGGCATTTGTTGCTTAAAATGAGCCTGGATAACATTTTAGGTCTAAAAAGTATGGCTTAGAGCCACCATAGAAAGTATTTTCTGATTTATTATCCAAATGAATATTATTGTTAATTGAAAAGATAATAAAGTAGATAAATCTGTTAAAAAATACTCCAAAGTAGTATAATTTACTTTTATCAGGGCAAAATCAGTAAAATTGCTGAATTTTGTAAATTGAAAATTTTAGCAAATGTGTAGTTCATGTATTTTATCATTATTGTGTTAAGTAATGTTTACATTTTTAATTCTTTTCAAAAAAGATAATCTGACTGTAAAAGATCAAAATAGGATTCAAACTTTTAACAGTTTCCATTTACTTAATTAGTTATATATTTATTTATTTAGCAATTCTGAGGATTGAAAATCCCAGGACTTTGCACATGTTAGGCAAGCACTCTACCACTGAGCTACATCCCTAGCTCTTAATTTTATTTCAAGACAGGGTTTCACTGAATGGCTGATGCTGGCCTCAAACTTGTGAGCCTCTTGCCTCAGTCTCCCAAGCAGCTGGGATTACAGGTATGTGGCACTGTGCCCTGCTCAGAAAATCTTTTTTACTACTAAAAGAGATATTTAAAAATTAATTTAAAAGGTTTAAAAGTCAGTGTAAATTATGTAATGTTCATTTATTCAGTATTGAATCTTTACTATGTCAACTAGTATCCTAGAGGCAATTTTGCAAGAAAAGTAGGACTTAGTTTTAATTTTGACAGTGTATTTTGTGTGAAAGTGTTTTGTGTTTAAAATTATTGCTGCTTATCATACAGTTTTTATTGAGAAAACATTAGCCTAGGGAATATCTGTCCGATCCTGTCAACATAGATTCTTTAAATGTTCCTTTTTCTCCCTATTTTCTCACAAAAAAAATTTAAGAAGTAGCAGTTTCCCTATGAACAAGCTCTTCTTTAAGGTAGACTCTTGTCTTAGAACCTATGGAATTTGATTTATACTATCACACTGAAAAGAAATGTGTTCTTCTTGGAAGCTGCACATTTAGAGATCACAGACATAACTACCTTGTGTCTTAAGTTTCTGGAGAGGCTCAACAATTCCGATGCCACTTAACTATTCATCCTGGTTTGCACAGAAGTTGTGAACCTGTTAATTAAATATTGAATCAAGTGGGATATACCAAGGTATGGAACTGGGATACCACAAGATCATCATCATTTAGCTTTAGCAACTACTTTCCTGGATCTTGTTTCCAAAAAAGGACATGTTGAAGGGATTCCACGCTGCCTCTGTGGCTGGGTCTGTTTCTAAGTGGATGCGCTCTGCCTCTCCTGAGTGCAAAGCCCCGTGTTAGGGCACTGAAGGCAGCATGACAGTGGAAGGAGACTTGTGAAGGTTCCGTTTGTCTTTTCACTCACCACAGACTCTAAATTGTAGTGTTCCTTGCTAATCCTACTTATTCCAAGAGCAAAAGAATAGTTGATTAGTAAAGAAATCTTATATGGACTGAATTAAGTAGAGAAAAGGAGAGGGAGGAGAGAGAGCACTCTCAAGGGCTGGGAGTTAAAGACAATGAATTCATGTTCTTGTTCTGAATTTATGAAGTTTATCTCAAGGTTTTCTTATCTGCAAAATGGGGATAATTGTGACATGTTTGTTGAAGGGAGGGTGTTAGTTATTTTTGTAAAGTATTTGTATATATAAAATTGCTTTGTGATCTTCACAAATATAATCATTCTGCTCCCATTCAGGTGTATTAAGTTGTACAAATTCCAAAACAACAGGATGGGGTTTGTGTGATTTATCAGTTTTATAAAGTTTGAGATGATATACACTGCAGCTACTATAGCAGAATTGCCTGAGAAACTCTTTCAGAATATTATCCCAGAAAGTGAGCCATGTCCTTAAATACTGGTGTATCAGAATGACACAGGTTCCCCCCCCCCCCACTATGGAGCTATGTAGACTTGCAGTCTCTTCAAGATCTGACATTTCTTTCCATTTTATTTAGGTTGGATGTTGATGGAGGGTTAAAATGCTATGACGGTCCATGTTGTGCATTGTTTGCCTAAGTCATAATGAGTGTGGACAAAGTGACCAACTCATTCAGAGTGAAAGCCATTTACTCTTAGAAACAAGTTACATTATCTTCGACCCCTTGGTACATATTTCTGCAGGCATGTGGCACCACATGGCTGAGTGACCACTTGCTTGATAAAGGTATTTCTCTTTTCTTCTGGTTAATGGCAACTAAAAGTCAGAAAGTTCCTAGAGATGTAGTTGTGAGGTCTTGGAGAAGCTGTCAGAACCTTCCCAAGTGCATGACACAATGTGGCCATGGAGAGGTTTTCCCTGTGTCAGGCTTGCCTCAGAGGACAGGTCTACAATCAAGCAGTTGGCTGTTGGGCCCTTGCAGTCTGCAGTAAACAGGCTTTCTGTGACTCTCATCTTACATGAAGAGTAATTGTGTTACCAAAAATGATGTGACAGTACTTGATATGGTAGAAATTAAGTCCAATTGAATATATAAGCATTACTGAACTATAATCTTTTACAATGAGACTTAGTTTAAGAAAGCTAAGCTTTGACAAATGTAACCAAACAGGGTCTAGGTGTTTTAAGCTGATTTCTTCACTTGTGTGTTAGAATTTAGCATTTATTTAGTGCCTTGCCCCAAGCAGTCTAATGTGATTGGCAGAACCAATTTTAGTGGCCACCAGTCACTATATTGCTGGGGTTTTGTGTTTGAGTATGTTATTTGCATCTGTAACAAAGCCCAAATTAACCTGCTTTTCTTGGAAAGGATACAGACCTCAGAAAAGACTAGGTTAACATCAACATAGTACTTAGAATTTTTAATGTTTAAATAAGAAACAAAATGTATTTTTTCAATCCTATGCTATGCTTTTAGAAGAAGGACCCATCTGTGTCTCTAGGGCAACAAATCTAGTTCTAGGCACACAGTGGGTGCTTTACTAATTGCTGGTTGAAGGCTTTGTGGCAGAACAGTCCATGTGTTAGAAAGTGTGCAACTCATCAGCTAGACCTCTCAGACCCAGAGCACAGTGCCCCCTTGGGTTATCCCTGTCCCCACCCTAAACAATGGGAAGTTAGGTTTATGACAGTTTTACTTGGGAGTTAAATATTTCTGTGATGCTTCCTGACTTACAAGGTAGTCTCTTATACTCCACAGAAGTTTGGATAGTTCAATAATTTATACCTATACATCTGTGAAGAATTCTTTCTATAACCAGATAAGGAACTATATTGCTGGAGTCTCTTTTCCTCTCTTTTTTGGGAGAGGTAGGTACTGGGGATTGAACCCAGGGGTGCTCTACCACTGGGATATGTCCCCAGCCCTTTTTATTTTTTATTTTGAGCCATAGTCTCACTAAATTGCAGAGGCTCAAACTTTGCCATCCTCCTGCCTCAGCCTCCCAACTTGTTGGGTTATAAGTGTGTGCCATGGCACCCAGCACATTTTTATTTTAAAATTCTCTCATTTCCTCCTTTCTACTCCCCTCAACATGTCAAATAAAATTATGAAGATAGGTCTAATCTAGTGAATTATCAAAAGCATTTAAAATTCCTTTTATCCAACATAATGAACGCTGTCAGTTGAGTTAACTTGATTTCTAGGTCTTAGATCTGTTTTTAAAACATCTTGGGAATAGAACAACAACATGCTACAGTTAGAACATCATTGTAGGCATAATGAAAATCTGTTTCTTTAAAGAGGATTGTAAGTTCTTGAGTTTTTAGAATAGTATTTTATGGCATTATTTATCCTTCAATTGTTTATTTTTAGAGTTTGTAAGAAAAAAGTGAATATATAGCTACTTAACACATTTTAGAAAAAAATCAGCTCTGCAAGTCATCAATCCCCTCACTTCTTGTTCATTACAGATTTTATAAACTCTGTGTGTGTGTGTGTGTGTGTGTGTGTGTGTGTGTGTGTGTGTGTTGCTGGGGATTTGGGGATGGAACTCGGGGCCTTGCACATGCTAGCAAGTGCTCTACCACTAAGCCACATCTCTAGCCCTTTGTCACTGATTTTAGTACTTTCATAAGGGTATTAAAGTTGGAAGTACTGGAATTTGCATTTTCTAGTACTTTATCAGAGGTCTGACTTATAACATACTGTAAAGTGATTCATTATATAGATGCCCAATTTTTTAAATAAATTTTAAAAAGTTGTTTCCAAACCTCCATTACCAGCAATACCTTCAACTTATTTGCCAATGACAGATTGACATTTTGTATGCTTTTTAAATAGAGAAGGTGAAATGGTAAATTGGCCATTATTACAGTAAGAGGTTTTAGCCTACCTCTCTTTTATAGGAGTTTGCCCTCTAGATGTTTGAGAGTGAACTCAAGAATATTTTTTCAAGAGGCAGAATGATAGTTCTTTATAAAAGTGACAATCAAATAATAATTTGTACACTTGCCAAAGTTTAAAACATTTTTATATCTCTATGCTAAGCCGGCTGTTCCATCCACTCTAATTCAGAAAGGGCTCAGCCTCCACCCTGAGCTACAGGGCCTGGGACATTGTGTTTCAGGCGAGGGCTCCTGTGCATTCAAAAGGCAAGGATGCTGGTGGCCCTAGGATGGAGCATGTGTGTTGGGGGTGGGGAGAGGGCCAGATAGGATCACCCATTTCCTGTCAGATCCACAAACACTGTCTGTGGGCTGAGATCCAGGTCATATGTATTTGGTATGAGGTCTTTTGTTATTATTTTAGTGCCCCACGTTATATCTCAAATGTTGGGAAATACCACTAGATTCTCACTTCAGAAGATTTTGGTACATAACAGTTTGGTAGATTAAATTGTTAATCTGTCTGTTCAGAAAACACCAGCAAGGGGTATTCTTTTGCTGAATTGATCAATTATCCTATTAAGAACTAACAAATTGCTTGGTAAGATCAGGATTACCTTTTCTTTTCATTTGCTGATACATTTCCAAGATGCATTCTGCTGTTGCAAATTTCTGTAATGTTTTTTCTGTTACACCTTTCTATTGTCTGAATTTAAATTAAAATGTTTCTAATAATATCTGTTTGGCAGTGTGTTGCTTTGCTTTAATAATCTTCAGCATTTAGAGACAGAATATAGAGGAGCCATGTGCACATATGAGAGGTACACCTGGAATGCACCCCAGACCTTTCAGAGGCCCTGGTACTAAGCTGCCCTGGAATTTATCTGTAATACAGGGAAAGTGTGCTTTACTTCACTGTGTTATTTGACAACATTTAAGGCCCTATGTCCTGGCATTGCCTTCAATCCAGGAAGCATCTCTTACATTTGCTTAAATTAATTTTCTAATAAAAGATTTGAATCTGAAAGATTGCTAGTAGATGAACTGCTAAAAGTAGAGCAGAAATTTGGGATCAAAATAGAGTCTCATAGCAAGAAAGGCTCTCAGAGCAACTACCCAGGGGTTCTCCCCTTGGGGCTCTGGGTACCTTGACATACAGCTTCCTGAGTCCCAGTTTCTGAGGCTACCTTATCTGACCCTTAGGACAGTCAGGAAGGGAAGGAGGAAGACCTCCCCCTGCTTATCTAAGACTCCCTGACATCCCTTTTCTCTTCTCTGATCTTCAGACTTAACCTTACTTTTTTCTTATAGCAGTTTTTAACTTTCTTGTTTTTATTTCAGAAAGAGATATATCTGTCCTACCACCCTTTTTTAAATCTTGATTTGTCTCCTTCTTCCTCTAAGAATTTGCTTTTCTAGGTATCCCTTCTCTGTTCATTCTTGGGACTGTAGCAACTGCATGCATACCAAAAGCCAATGAACAGTTACTACATATGACAGAGACTAGGTTTATTCTCCTGCCTTAAACAACTAGAAAATGCAGGAAAATAAATGGAATCAGTAACATGGAAAAGAGAAAAACAGTACAGATGACAGTGAAATTAAAATATGGTTATTCAAGAAGTTCAACAAAATTGATGAATCACTGGGCACAGTGATCTGGAAAAAGAGCGACAGAGAAGGTGCAAGTTACATATAAAAAGTGGGAGGTGTGGTGTTGCTGCATCTTCTATAGATAACAAAAGAATAATGCATAAATATTACAAACAATGTTATGCCAGTAAGTTTGACAATTCAAGTAAATGTTCACAGAAGTCTTATTCAGAATAACTCTGAAATTGGAGAAATTCTGAATGGCCATCAACTGATGAATGACTGAAATGTGTCTATCAATACAATGGCAATATTTGTTCATAAAAAGGAATGAAGTACTAATACATGCTACAATACAAATGAACCTTTGAAAATTATGACAATAAGCCAGTCACAAAGAATCACGTTGTGTTATTCCACTATTTGAATGTTTAGGCAAATCCATAAAAAAAATCTACAGAAAGTAAGTAATAGTTGCTTTAGCTGAGAGGAGGAGAAGGATGAGGAAGAGGAGGAGGATATTATAACTAAGAGGTATGGGGTTTCTTTTGGGGGTGTCGAAAAAGTTGTGATGCTTGCATAAATTAAAGAGCCATTGAGTCTGACAGTGTAAATGTGTAGATTATATGATATGTGAATTAATAAAGCTGTTAAAATCAATACAATATGAAGCAGAAAAGATGAAGAAAAAAGGGAAGGGACAAATAAGCAGAAAGTTAAAACAAATTGAAAGATGATAGGTTTAAACTCAGTGGTATTGGTGATCATAATATAGATGGTCTGTGCACCTTTATTTAAAGGCAGAGATCATCAGATTTGGTTAAAACAAGATCCAACTATATGCTCCCTATAAGAAATTTACTTTATAAAGGTACAAATTTAAGAATCACAATTGAAATGATATGCAATGTAAACATTAATCAAAAAATGCCTGGTTATTAAAAAATTGGACAAAGTAGAGTTCAAAGTAAATAATATTACCAGGAATAAAAAGTATAATTTCATAAAGAAATAAATTCATCAAAGAGGACGTAAGTGTTTATGCACCTAATAATAAAGATTCAAAATGCATGAGGTAAAACTCATTAGGCAAATTCACCTATGGTCATGGATTCCAATAGCTCATTCTCCATTAGAGCTGATGAAGCAGTAGAATGGAAATGAGGAAGGACAGAGGAGTCCTGAGCAGCAGTGTCAGGCAGCCCTAGCCAACTAGTGTCCATAGGACACCCTACCTAATAACAGCAGAGCCCACATGGTTTTCTAGTGGACATGGAACATTCACCAAGACAGGCCCTTAACCCAGCTCAAAAGCAAGACCGTAAACATTTAAAAGGATTTAAGCCATACAAAGAATGTTTTCTAATCACAAAATAATTAAATTAGAAATAAAAATAGAAAAAAGTCTGGAAGTTTTCCAAATACTTTAAATAACAGTTACAAAAAAAAATCCATGGGTGAAAGAAGAAATCAAAAGGGAAATTTAAAATGTATAATGAGGGCTGGGGTTGTGGCTTGGTTGTGGCATGTGTACTGGGCTTGTATGCCTAGTACAAATGAGGCACTGAGTTTGGTCCCCAGCACCACATAATAAAAATAAAAAAGAAAACTAAGCAAAATGAAGGGTTATGTCCATCTACAAATAAAAATGTTTTTTATAAATGTATAATGAGAAAGACAAAAATAAAAATCAAAATTTAAGATTTCCTAAGCCAGTGGTCAGAAATTTAGAGCAGTAAAAGCTATATTGAAAAGAATGTCACAAAATAATGACCTCATCTTCCACATTCAGAAATGTGAAAAAATACACCAAACTAAACCCTAAATTATCAGAAGAAAGGAAACATTAAAGGCAAGAGAAGGAATTGATGAAATAGAAAGCAGGGATCCAGTGAGAAAATTAAAAGACACATTAAATGAATGAAAAGATAATCTATAGACTGGAAGAAAACACCTGCAATTACATACCTGTCAAAGAAACTTGTATCCAGAATATATAAAGAACTCTCAAAATTCAACAAGAAAAGAAACAGAAAATGGTGGCAATAAATTTAAAAGACACTTTGCCAAAGAAGGCAAATATGTGAAGTGCAACATCATTAATAATTAGGAAAATACAAACTTAAACAATGAGTTACTACTGCCTACCTTTTATAATGGTTAAAATTAAAAAGACAGATCACAGTGATTGTTGGCAAGGCCGTGGAGAAACTGGAGCTCTCAGACACCCTGATTAGATGTTAAATGTACAGTCACTCTGGGAAACAATTTGTCAGTTTCTTTAGAAGCTAAACCCTCATTAGCACTACATCCAGCCATTCCCCTACAAGATGTTTTCCTGAAAGAATGGAAGCATTGCCTGCTCAAGAATGTTCACAGTAGATTTATTTGTGACAACCCCAGACCATAAGCAACTCAAGTGCCCACCAACAGGTCAAAAAATAAAAATTGTAGCATCTTTGGGTTTGGGCCATAATCCAAATGACACAGTTATCAACACCATAATTCCAAATGTTGAAATTCCAAAAGATCAAAATCCTAAAAATATATTTTTGAAAAAAGTAATTTAAGAATTTTTAAAAGACATTTATTTACTTTTCCAGTAGGAGATTTGAGAAACGTGAAAATACAACAAAACACTTCATATACTGCATTATACAACAACATAGGTATTTTACAAGCATAAGCACTTGGGCATACTAACCACAGCTGCTCCGTGTACCAGATATGACCAGTCAGAGCATGTCCATGAAGAAGTAGGTAAAAAGTGAAACATCTAAACCTACCACCGTGGTTGGTAATTGTGTGCACCCAGCTTCTTGACTATTCTGAAATACCATAATGGATAATCTAACTCCAAAACCACAGTGGGTCAGCATCACTGTGAGTTGCCAAAGAGCTGAGATCTCAAGAAATTACCTTTTTCACAAACACAGATGTATACAGATGTACAGAAAAGGACACCTTTCCATTTATTAAAAAGGCTTTGACATTTTTACATAGATGCACAACGCTTATAAATGTCAATGTTTGAGTCCACTTGCACAGAATCAAATTTGCAAAAAAAAAGTGTAAAAAGTCTAAATACAATTTAAAGTCTTCACAATTTTTACCTCCAATATTGGAAATGAAGTGAAGATGAAATGTGTATCATAGTGAGTTGTCAAAAAATGCTGATCATTTAAAATAGTGGAAAACACTCAAAATGAGAAAACGAAACAGAAAATTTGACATGTGACAGTGTACTGCGGGGATAGAGGACTGGCACTTGGGCAGATGACGTCACCATCACTCGCTCTGTTTTGAAGCATTGCATTGCAAGAGCCCTTGTTCCGTGTAGTCTGGGTTTGGGCCATTCACATCCGCTTTCCATGCGGTGCAGCTCTTTCCGACGTGGGGTTTGGCGTACAGAAGTGAGCATGCTCTATTAAACCTTTCCATTTTCTGTGCCAAGCCTGCCTACTTGTATTTGCAGAAACCCACCTACCAGACTCACAGATCAGTCTTGGGGGGAACAACACAGGTGCCAAACAGCAACACCCAGGAGCATCTCCTTATCCTGCTGGGCATGTTACTTTTGCTGGAACCAGTCCGGAACTTCTCTGGTTTCTTCAGACACGATTTCAATCATTCAACGCTTCTGGAATTCGTCCATGGGAAGAAGTCAGGGCAGAAAAACGACACATCTTTAAACCAAAGTCTAAAATGATCCTTTCGTTGATCCTTTTCTTAGAATGTGTTTTCCTACCCCTCTTACATACTCTTTTTCCCTGTGGGAATTACAGTTTTGAGGGTTTCAACTTTCAGGATTTCAACATTCAAGGTTTTAATCTTTCAGGATTGTGATTCTTTGGATTTTGATTTCTCAGGATTTTTTTTTTTTTTATCTGACACTAGGATTAAGTTTTTCCAGATTATGATTGCATGGGTGAAAGGCACTGGGCCAGGAAAAGGAATGGACCACTGATCCACACAGCGACATGGCCCAATATCAGAGTAACTGCTGTGTGAAGAAGCCAGAGGGAGACAGAATGAAATTTCATAAAAATTCTAGAAAAATGCAAACTAATCTTTAAATGTCAAAACAGATAAATGGATGGAGGGACTTGGTTGGAGGTCAGAAGGGGCATGAAGGAGAGATTGAAAGGACCAGGATACCTCAGGGGCAAGCCTCATGATCATTCTTTCAATTGTCCTGATGGTTTCACAGGGCATACCTGTCAAAACTCAACAAAGCATACACATTTTTTTAAAAGCATAAAAAAAAAATTCTTGTTTTTACTGTAAATCCATACTACTCTCCCCCTGGATATGGGAAACTCAGTCATCCAATGTTGACCTGGAGCTGGGCACGGTGGCGCATGCCTGTAATCCCAGCACTTGGGAGGCTGAGGCAGGAGGATTGCCAGTTCAAAGCCAGCCTCAGCAACTTAGCAAGGCTCTAAGCAACTCAGTGAGTCCCTGTCTCTAAATAAAATACAAAATAGGGCTGGGGATATGGCTCAGTGGTGGAGTGCCCCTGGGTTCAATCCCCGGTACCAAACAAACAAACAAACAAAACAAAACAAACAAAAAAAAACAATGTTGACCTGGATGATTGAATTTCTTGAGAGCTGCTCCAGGATCCCCTCAAACAAGCAAAACCTCTGCTCCCTCCTTCCTGTCCCTGGACTGACACTCAGTCCTATGTGCCTGGCCCTGGTAGCCCAGCTTCTGAACTGACAGTCGCTGGTCTCTTCAATCCCCCTTTCCTTGTTTCTTTACATCTTCTGTGCAAGATGCTAGGAACTGAAATATTCCCACAGACACTGGCCAGGATTAGCTTCTCTCCATTCCAGATTCACCAGGTAATAGTTCAGTGGCTCTAGCTTGCAGTGGGGCATCCCATCCTTGACCAGCAGGACCTCTTCCCATCTCTTCAGAATTTGAACAGCTCCTAAACATCTGAGCAAGGTGCACTTTGACCTCCCCAAGGTGACAATCCCTGGTTCCCTTGCAGAACCTTCTGGGACTATTCTCACATTGCAACATCTTAAGAAAGGCTCAAGCTGACGGCGCTTGAAACTGTCTCCCCTTTCTCCACAGTTTACATGACACGTTCCTTCTAAGCCCAGAAATGGAAATATCCTTCCCAGGAGCAAAGCAGTCATCAGGGGCCAGCAGCATCTGCATCACCAGGAATGTTGTCAGGGTAACTCTGAGAAAGCACAGGCCTTGGGCACTCAACACTCAGTGTCACTCTGATTCAGCCTAAAGGGCACTTTCTGGAGGTTCCCAGGGTCTCAAAAGTGCAGGGCAACAGAGTCTGCCTTGGAGACGATATCATAGCGTTTTATAAGGCTTCTTGAACCAGGGTCGTGCATGTGGGGGATTTAGTGCTTGGCTTTTGTAGGCCCAGCTGATCACAGTCTATGTTTGAGGTTTCTTGACACCTGTGACTTAGTAGTTCCTTCCTCCACTGTTTGCAGAAGGCAGCAACTTCCAGTTCCTCCAGATCTTGGCAAGGTTGTCTCAAGCCCTGGAGGAGAGAGAGAGGGCTCTAAGTGTGGTGCTGGGGGACACAGTGCAGGTTCCCAGTGTCAGCTCACTGGAGCTCTCTCACTTGGATTCCTCCAAGTGGGGCTGGTGCTGCTGTTCTGACACTCTAGCCCTAATTTGATGGATATCAAGGAGCCACACTGGAGGAGGTCCTCTGAACTGAGCCTACATCCTGCTAGGAAAAGGACTGGGATGTATGTTTGTCATAGAGGAATGTTCTGAGAATGTAGCTAATTCTTAAAAATACTCTCTTCCCTCGATTCTGCCTCCCTTTTGATGGTGCTTTATGCAAAATATCCATGGGTCTTAGGTCTATGCAGAGCCCAGACACAGATGCAAGCCAGGAGCACTCACCTGGCTCTGGGGTTCTCTTGCTCTCAAAGGGTCTGGAGATGATGGCCCAGCCTTGGATGGTGCTGCAGGGTCAGAAGAAGGCTGAAGGCTTCAGCCAGGGCTCTCAGGCACAGAAACACCACTCCATGGGGGCCAGTCTGAGTTTTTTTCTCAGTTTCCTTATACTCAAGGGACTCTGGGGTGTGAACCTAAAGGATGGACATTATTCAAGTGCTCTTCACAGTACGTGTCTAGTCTGTGCACTCTTTGAACTTTACTGGTACAAAGTTTCTTTCAACTCAAAATGAAAATCCCCTTCTTTTTTTTTTTTTAGCACTTTCACGCACTAGCCCACTAGACTTCTCAGAGTTTACTTTCTAATAAAACAGTTGAAGAAATAAATAAGTACAAGGAAAGCAAATCATGAACTGTGATGAGGGCTATGAAGGAATCATACAAGGTACTAAAACAGGAATCTGGTTTAGTTTAGATCCAGATGGTCCCTGACAGGTGATGGTTTGACTCAAATATTTCAACTTTATGAAGGTGTGAAAGCAATCTGCATTCAACAGAATCATCTAGAGTTCTGAATTTTGATCTTTTCTTGGGGTGGCATTATGTGATATCATACTCTCTCCAGATGCAGGGCAGTGGCAGAACTGCAGCTTCTAGTCAGTCATGAGATCTCCAGGGTGCACAACCAACCCAGGCATGTGGTACTGTGAAGCCATGGAGGAGACGTCTGGTAGGTTAAGGGTGTTGAACACATTTCAACTTAATGGTATTTTCCATTTAAAAGGGGTTTATAGGATTGCAACGCCCTCATGAGTTAAGGACCACCTAAACAGGAAAGGTATTCTGTCCCTTCTGAGAAGGCAGGATTGAGTCCAGATCTAAAGGACAAAAAACAGTGGAATGGAGAGCAGGGTGGGCCTCCACAGGACAAGCAGCTCACATAAAGCCCCTAAGGAAGGTGTTCTTTCAGGCATGCAGATACTGTCTATCTCTCACTTCCACTTAGGATATGGAAAACTGGAAAGATTGTTGCTCCCACTCTAACAAAAGTCAATATGCAAAATCATAACTTTTCTTGAACCCATTAGAGAGCTGAGTTTGAAGCTGTCTAGTGTGAGATCTAATAAGGGACAGACACCTCACTGGGTGTGCTGTAGTGCAGCATTCCTGTGATCCCAGTGACTCTGGAGGCTGAGACAGGAGGATCACAAGTTCAACATCAGCCTCGGCAACTTAACAAGACCCTCAATAACTTAGTGAGGTCCTGTCTCAAAATAAAAATAAATGGAAAAATGAAAAGGACTGGGGTTGTAGCTCAGTGTCCCTGGGCTCAACACCCAGTACTCTCCTCTTCCCCCAAAAGACAGACCACTCCAAGGAGAGAAAGGGGGAGCACTGGTGTATATAGGGTAAAGCATGGGAGGAACATGGGGCTGCCATACAGTTGGATAAGATTTCTGTTAAATTTTTAAGAAATCACTAACAGCCAAGTGTAGAATCCATGAGAGCTGCAATGCAAGAGAAGTCCTCATCTCCTGGCAGGCATTGGCCTCAGACCTCAACAGGTGCTCAGGTGGAGGACTTGGGTCATAGGACTGGGAACACCTCCCTGGGTGCAGCCACCACTACCACAAAGGCACCAATCCCCACCCAAATCCATGTCCTTTAGGATACAGAGCCCCAAGCCACTGAGGGAAGGAGGGTAAACTAAGGCTATGATGATGCCAGCAGGTTGGACACCTCTGTGTCTACAGCAACTCTACTCATAAAACCCAGCTCCGGTCAGCTCCTGACTGTCCACTCCTGCTGCACACTAAGGCCTGGGACAGATGGTCGTACTCTTATTTATCAGGTCTCTATAGGTGTACTACTCAACGTGAAGTTTTCAATGGAAAATTATGTCACAGGCAAAAAAAGAAAAGAAAATCAAAACAAAAAACCCAAACCACTGTCAGGAAAAATAATAAAAAAAAAAAACCCAGACTCCAACATGAGTCACATATTGAAATTGTCAGGCAGGAAATTAAAATAACTATTATGAATATATTTATGCCTTTAGTGGAAAAAGCAGACAAAAATGCATTGGGAATCTTTGCAGAGAGATTAACAACTATTAAAAACAATAAATGGAAATGCTAGAAATAAGATAAAACATGGTAATAGACATGCAGAAGGCTTTGACAAGCTCAGTCATAGACTAGATACAACTGAAGAAGTAATCAGTGAGATGGAAGGTCGGCTGATAGAAATTAGCCAAATGGAAACAGGAAGTCAGATGACAGGCCTGGGGAAGGAACAAAGTTGGATTTTTTAAACAGAAGAGAGTATCCTTGCAAGTGTCTGTCATTTACCATGTCCCTGTGGACACTTACCCTGAGACTTGCAGCTTCTGCAACCCTCATGGTCTTGGAGACAGCTTGGAGGAGCCGCTGGGCATTGTCAATTAGTAGCTCCTCAGAGGACCTGCTTCTTGCCAAGGAGGACTTTACCCTTGGGAGTTTACAGAAGGAAAGCCAGCTTTACACAGGGCAGAAGAGGCAATTTCAAATAAATAAATGCCAGAAGGTTTTACAACATGAGCCTCTACCAGAAAACTGGATGCTCTGATGGGGCCTATTCAAAGGAAGAATACTCTAAAGTTCTAATTTCACATTTTAAACTGAAAGTTTTATTTTAATACTAAGAAAGTGTGACTCATATGGAATCTATAAATTAACAATTATATATTTTTAAACAATATTTTGTTTGTTTTAATTCTTCTTTAGTTGTCAATAGATTATTTTATTTATTTATATGTGGTGCTGAGTATTGAACCTAGGGCCTCACTCATGCCAGGCAAGTACTCTACCACTGAGCCACAACTCCAACCCCAAGAAGTATATATGTATTTGCTTTTTTTTTTGGTACTAGGGATTGAACCCAGGGGCACTCAACCACTGAGCCACATCCCCAGCCCTATTTTGTATTTTATTTAGAGACAGGGTCTCATGAAGTTGCTTAGGACCTTGATAAGTTGCTGAGGCTGGCTTTGAGCTCGAGATCCTCCTGCCTCAGCCTCCCAAGTGCTGGGATTACAGGCGTGCGCCACCGCACCTGGCTACAAGAAGTATATTTTTAATGAAAACAACTGAACAGATGTAACAGAACCAATGCCAACTACCCCAGATAATAAAAGGGAAAAAATTTTGTATGGAATTGTATTCAAGACTTAGATTAAAAGTTGTAATCAAAGATCAGACTAGATGGGCTGGAGTTGTGGCTTAGTGGTAGAGTGCTTTGCCTAGCAGATGTGAGGCCCTGGGTTCCATCCTCAGCACCACACATAAATAATTAAAGGTATTGCGTCCATCTACAACTAAAAATATTTTTTAAAAAATCAGACTAGTTCTTCCTAACTGAATTAACATTTCAATGGTATTATTATTTAGACTGAATATAACTGAATTTAGTTAGGTCATTTTGTACCGTTGAAAATAAGAATGCTGTGAAATTTGACTCACTGTGGCAAAATTGCAAGACTTTCTGGTCCTTTAGAAATGGAGAGCTTGATAAATACACCTTACTAATCATGTCGTTCTACCTTCTTCCTCTTCCTTCCATCTTCCCTTCCTCTTTCTTTCCCTTTTCCCTTGTGCTAGGGGTTGAACCCAGGCCCTGGAGCATGCTAAGCATGTTTTCTGATGCACTGATGTGCTGCGTTTCAGAGGGACTGCACCTTGAGGGGCTAGTCAGTTTCTAGAGACAGTAATGAGTTACCTGCAAACACACTTTCCATGTGTGAACCCACCTGCCCGGAGCCCACACCTCCTCTCACCTCCTTTACCTGCTTTCACACTCTGGGCCTACCCCAGTCATCCCAAGACAGGGTCCCAGACAAGGAGACAACTCCCACACCCGGAGCCCCTGTAATCCTTCAGCCTCACCCATCCTGGTCACACCAGCCTGCTTGTGGTGCCTCACCTGTGTCTTCCTGTGAACACCACGGCACATGCTCCTGCCTATCTCCCCTGGCTGCTCTGCCTTGGATCTGACTCTGGTGCTTCCTTGTGCGGCCTTGGGTGGCATGCTCTGCCTCCTGCTTCCGGGGCTCTGTGAGCATGAAACTGCCTTCCTCATCTGTGAGTTTGATTTCTGTCTACCTGGTAAAGGCAACTCCTGGGATCCTTATAACAATACAACAAATGAAATGCTAAAATTATCCTGTATCTTACATAGAAAAATGTTGGTAACTACGGGGCTGGAGTTGTGACTAAGTGGTAGAACACTTGCCCTCTAGCATGTGTGAGGCACTGGGTTCAATTCTCAGCACCACATGAATGAATAAAAAATAAAGGTCTATCAACATCTAAAAAATATATTAAAAAATAAAGAAATAAAAATGTTGATAACTAATCTTGAGGTAACTATATACCTAAAATATTACTTCTTGGAGAACAGTAGCAGGTTGTATTTTTTTAATTTAAAAACAATGTATGTATCTGGTTTGGGTGATATAATTTTTATGCCTTACAATAACTGATAATGGTTCAACTACCAAGCTTTCCCCTAAAGTAAGGGACTTGGTTGGAAAGGAAACCATGCTGTGCTCTTTAAGACGTTCTGTTTTATCTATAGGAAGCTGTTAGAGGAGACAGTCAATAAGAACTGCTCAGTTCCAGAGTCTGTGCCCATCAGATGGATTGATCTTCATGTGAGCTCCAGGCTGGCATGGTCTTCCTGGTGGATGACATCCATGGTGTTCTCCCTTGCCATTCACATACAGCCATGCATCACGAATGCCAGGACACCTTCTAAAAACTGCATTTGGGTGACTTTTGTTGTTGTGTGGCCATCAGGGAGGACTTATACAAACTGATTGCTCTGACATCACTGGGGGAGATAATCTTAGAGGATCACCTTCGTATGTGCAGTACATCATGGGCCAGAAGGTCATTATGTGTTGCATGACTGTATTGTTAAAGATAGCTGACTTTTTCATTCAATAAAATTAGTATAAAAACAAAGAGAACTCATGGTCAAGATTTAGACTTGGTTATAATACAAAGAGATCAGTTGTTCGTGTTTGTGGATTAACCCAAGTGTTGTGTACCAGCAAAAACATTGAAATAAGTACCTGGTGTTTGGGAGGGAGGAGGGACTGAGGTAGACTCTTGAAGATTAAAAAATTAAAAGAAACAAACAGAAGAGGAACCTCACCCTCTCCACTGGGTCTTGAGAAAACAGAGCTTAGCATTTTTTGCCGCGCTGCCTCCTACCTGGAGATGATGCGGAGCTGGCTGCTCATGGTTTGAATCTGCTCCACTGCACACCAAAACTCCTGGGAGCATCTCTGATCTATGCAGTTCTTAGCAATGATGTGAATAAGTCTGGTGAAGTTTTGTCCAGAAGCTGCAATTTTCTTAGCAGACATAATGAGCTGATCTTTGGTCTGTGTTAAAGAAACGAAAGCGTTAAGAGTGGGTAAACATTGACCTCATAATTGGTTCCCAAGAAATTGGTGGCAACTCCTAAGCCTGTCCAAAACTTGCTGGGCACAACCTCTTTTGGTTCCCCAAATGAGCATGTTTCAGTGTAAGCCACCATCTCCTGAGCCTCCCTGGGTTGGCCAGAAGCTGACCCCCTGACACCTGGCAGAACATGGTGGCCAGGGTCATCTGTCTGTGTGGGGATGTTGAAGGGAGGGCAGGGAGGGCAGCTACGGCATCATGACCTCACTGGCTCTCCACAAGAGCTGTGGCCTGCTTTTAGCTGTCAGCAGGTGCAGTGCAGGTGTGAGACCTTGAGAAGGGACAAGTATGGGGACATCTAGGCTGGAGCAAAGGTGTGAAACATGTAGGGTTTCTGCTGGGGACTGGTAATTAATTGACTGGGGATAAGAACTTCCCATTCATTGTTTGAAATTTTGATTGTCTGATGTGAATTTGAGAAAGAACCTCACTTTCCTTTGTTTTAAGAGAGATTTGACCTAAATCAGCGGTTCTACATTCCTTTCCTCTTTTTAAAGCAACAGAACCATTCATTCAAATAAAATCTTAAACATAGTGGTGAATGTTGGGGCCACTCACACAAACAAAAGAAGGACAGTCTCGGTGGACACAGAGCCCCCAGCAACCCTCCCTGCTGTCTGAGAGAAGCGGACAGGTGGCCCTTCTACAGGCATTGGTCAGAAGAGGAAAACCAGGAAATGCCACAGCCCTGCTGTTGCAGCCACCCTGAGGGGACGGGGTGAACATCCCCTCCCCAAATTTGGTTCAGACATAGAGACGCATGATCCCACATGAACCAAGGTGTGAAAAGATTTCTGCCTCTGGTGACCAGGCCTTCTGGGGAGAGCAGGGCAGGCTCCCTGCCAAGTCTGAGGATGGCTTGAGAACAGAGGAAGGAGGCAGGCCTGATTTTTATGGGGGTGGGATAGACGTTTCCACTCATCAGCCAGGGCTTATGTTGTTTGAAGGAGGCAGCGTCTGGGCTTTCCTAAGGTCTTGCCCAAGGTGGGACAGGAGGCGAAGAGGAAGGAGTGAAGCTTTAACACTCTCAGCAAACATCAATAATGCACTTGGACTACTGCACCTGCCTGTTGAGGGACTCTTAAATGCTACGAGAAAGGTGCACTGATATAATGGACAGAGCTTCACCTCGCTTGCCCCTAACTTTTCAAAATGGCTGGCTCTAGGGGAGCCATGTCCTGGCTCTCTCCGCGCGGTGCATAATGCTGCCTTAGCTTCTCAGTCAGAAAGAACGCAGTGCTAATGGTTTCAGGGTGAGAGGCTCAGCTCATGAGAGAGGCCTGCAAAGCCAATGCTAGGGGAGTAGGTATAGATATGTCCAGCGCCTAAGTCGAAGCAATTCCAAGCTCCATAGCAGGCCAGTGGGAGAGCTCTGGGAGATGGGAAAAGCCTTGTTGAAACACAGGACTAAAACAGCTGTTCCCAAACTAGCTGAGCCTACACTGGATTCCTTCTGGTTTTTAAAGATCAACGAGGCCACTGCAAACTGAGACCCACCCAAAACACCCACTTCCTTATGCCCTCTTAGAAGGATCCTGGATCCTCAGACTCTGGCAACTTGTTTATGACATGCCACCCCCATTGGCAGGTGAGTCACAAAATGCATATTTTGCTTTTGTTTGGATAAAGCTTGGGTCCAGGCAAGCCCTTTGGTTCATCAGCCTTCTCCCTGTACAGGATGCAGTTTTGATTACCTGATTTCAAGATCATTGGTCTTTGGGATAAGAATGAAATGGAATACTGGAAGGATAAGGAAGGACTAGTAAGACTTCCTCCCCACCCCCCAATTTTCTGAGGTTTTTCTTGTGTGTGTGGTGCTGGGGATTGAACCTGGGGCCCTGTACATGCGAGGTAAGCACTCTGTCAACTGAGCTATATCCCCAGCCCTTGAGGGTGTTTTTGTTTTGCACATATTACTGCTTGAAGTCCCTAACCTGGATGATACCTTAAGGAATGGCTGTTGTTCTCTGCTGGCACAGAAGGTGTTTGGCAAACAAATATTCAAGATCTGAAGTTATGGAAAGTCCTCAGCAAGATCACCTCCATGTGTGAAGGGGAAAGGCTCAAAAGAAGAGATTTAGCTGGAATACCCACCACCCTCTTGCTTTCTGCGACTTCAGCCCTAGCTGCTCTTAAGGCTGCCTCTCCATTCATGATCATATCTGGCATTTGACTGTGCTGCTTCAGGAAGCCCTAGGTCCTGCACTTGGCTGTGCCTCCCAACCAGCCCTTTAAACTCTTCTCTATTTGACCCAAGAGCACCAGCTGCCTTGGTTTTTAAAAACCAGTCCATTATAAGATCAGGATTTGGGACTGGGGAGCCTTGGGAGGACTCCGCACAGGGATTCTGTTTCACCAGGTGCTAACTTTGCTGTTAAAAACCGGTCCTTTGGTTTTCCTTTTGTCATCTCCACAGGGAACTCAGTGGGTGGAGGATTTGCCTATTTTGGGGTCCTTTGCCACACCTACCACCACCTGAGTTCTGTATAAATCAGAATATCTGAGATGTTTAGAAAGAAAAGAGAAAGCCGGGCGCGGTGCCGCACGCCTGTAATCCCAGCAACTCGGGAGGCTGAGGCAGGAGGATCGCGAGTTCAAAGCCAGCCTCAGCAACTTAGCGAGACCCTGAGCAACTCAGTGAGACCCTGTCTCTAAATAAAATACAAAATAGGGCTGGGGATCTGGCACAGTGGCCAAGTGTACCTGAGTTCAATCCTGGTTCCAAAAAAAAAAAAAAAAAAAGAAAGAAAAGAGAAGTCAGCACAAGGGGGTAGCTACTCCCACTGTGCTCTGATGACCTGGGAGCCACTGTTCCAGTAAGAGGATTCCAGTAGGAGTGGGCAGGGGCCAGAAGGAGGGACAGGACAATGAAAGGTCTGAGGCTTGGGGTGGAGGCAGGGGGGGCAGCTGCTGGTCATCTAGCCAGTGACACCCACCCTTCTCTTTTAGACCCTTTCACCCTAGACCGAGAGTGGGGCACAAGTAGCTCAGCCATGGATTTTGGAGCCCCTGGCACCCAGCAGGTCCACACTGGAAGTTTTCTACATGGCCTTTATTGCCATTTTATATCTTCGTTCCTGTTCATACACTCAGCAAATGGACTTTTTTCCATGTTGGTGTGTTGATATTAAAGAATACTTACTTCAATTTAACCAAGAAGAGGGATAAAGAATTAGAATAGGCTTCACACACTTGAGGTTGGTCCCCAGGGGCTGGTGGGAGTAGTGCCTCCCCTCCAGGATGAGTGGTCCTAGTGGTCAGCCTTCAGGAGGTGGCTGTCCTCCTTATCTCTGCTTTTGAGATTTTTTTTGAGGGGGGGAGTACTGGGGATTGAACCCAGTGGCATTAAATCACTGAGCTACAACCCCAGTCCTTTTTATTTTTTATTTTGAGACAGGGTCTCACAAAGTTGCTGAGGCTGGCCTCAAACTTGTAATCCTCCTGCCTCAGCCTCCCAAATCACTGGGATTACAAGTGTGCGCCACCACTCTGGGTTTGCTTTGGGGAATTTTAAAGACATAAATAGCTCCCTTCAGTTCATTCTTCTGGGATATGAATGAGTCCTTCCTTTACTAAAGTGCAGTTTTTGAGAAATTATCTTCCCTGGTGCAATATGACAAAGCCTTAGAGACCCAGCATCAGAGAAGGGGAAGGAAGAGATGAGGTGACTCAATGCTATACCCAGATAGCGACTAAAAAGAGTGCACCAAGATACTGAGCGCTGAATGGTGCCATGAGTGCCCTTCCTTCTGGGAGCTGACCAGGGCTGCCCCCGGCTTCTGGAGGGCAACTTCCCCAGGATGGCCAGGCCTCCCACCACCACAGTTGCTGATGCCCAGGTACCAGGACATGCCCACTCCTCCTCAGACTCTGAGCCATCAGGGACACCTCCTCGGTCATCTCCCGCATAATCTTGGTGATTCTGTTCTCACTGTCCATGCTGCCGTCCTCGGGGGCAGGCTGGTCCAGCTCAGCACACTGCCTGGTTGCTGGTTGGGAGGCGCCGTCCTGCTGTTGTAAGAAGGCAGTGTATTAAGATGAGTGCATGCCTGACCTCAGCCTTCAGACCACAGTGGCCTGTCATTCCATTTCCATCGTGTTTTAAAGAAAGATGAGAGGGAATCAGGAGGGTTTCCTGATTCCTCCATGCCCCAGCAGTCTTGGCCACCTACACCAAATATTTAGGCAAATAGTGAGGGAATAGAAAGATTCCCTATTAACTTGTGCTCCATTCATTCAGCACTTACGTAAACTGAAACCTGGTGCACTTAGATCCCAATATAGTTAAAATATTAAATTTTATTTTCTCCTGAGAAGTTTTAGCCTTTGCATGGGAGAAGGATCATCTATAGGTTCTTTGCAGCTTTGGGGGAAATTATCTCTTGAATATTAAAATTTTGGGAAGATACTTTCATGAAAGGACCTGACAGTTTGGGTGTCAATTACTATGACACCCCCCTCCAACCTACAGCTTGGTGGTTACTATTTTCTAGGGAGAAAAAGAGCAGCCCCTGACATTGACAAGCAGGCTGTGCGCTCACAGTTGGGCCATGTTTTTCCCTATTGGACTTTTAGCAGAACCTCCTCTAAGCCTTTTCCAGACCCTGAAATTGACAAGTTATTCCACATTTGGAAGTAAATCCAGTAACTGAGTTGAGAAAATTCTTGATTATATCTTTGCCTCACTTGCTCAGAGATGGCCCCCTTGATCTAGGACTTCCCAGTTTCCAAGGCAGTGAGCTGAATAAATTTCTTGTCTTCATAAATTACATAGCACATGGTATTTTGTTACAGTAGCAAGATGTGGACTAAGACACTTGAGTTAGTGTGAACCAAGAAGTCAACCGGACTTACAACTATTTGTTGCCTTCTGATCATGTGCAGCGCCCTCTACTGCTTCATTGGTCTAGTTCTGGACAGTGTGGGGTGCCCTCTGAATGATGGGAGCCTTTTCCAGAGAGCACCAGTAGGCCAGCTGGAAGGGGGCCCAGAAGATGAAAAGAAGGGAAAGGGAGAGAACTCGGCTGAGACCAAGACTCAACTGCAGTGACTGAAGACCAGGGGAGGAAATGGTGACCTAATGAACCCAGCCAAGGGGGAGGAGATGGGAAATACCCTTTCTACTCATGTCCCATGTGGAACTGTGGAGACCATAAGCATCCAAATCTAGCCCTGTCTTTAGGCTCTTCCACAATGAGAGGAGCCTAGGATGGTGTGTCCAAGTTCTCCTGGCTGCAGTGAAGATTCAGAGGGTGACTCACTAGGGTCAGGGGATGTACAAGCCCCTTCCAAGGCCCTTGTCCTGCCTGGCAGGTTCTGACTGGAAGCTCACTGCTGAGATGCAGATCTGGGTTGGATGGAGGGTATGCCTGCACTTGCAGGAGCCCTAGGGCATGGGGACTGCAGCAGACAAGTGTCTGGTGACAATGCTGGCTTCTCTAAGTGTCCTCACACCTGAGTGGGCCCTTGAGGCAGAGTCCTTTCCCTATCCCAGTGTTCTCCTGTACATGTAGGACAGTACTCCCCCAGAGTAGAAACTTAGAATGTGCCCCTCACCCAGAGGAACTCCAACAGAAAAGTGACTTCCCTTGATGGATAGGAGGGGCAATCGGGCTAGATGAGCTGCTGCTCTCCATTCCTGAGGCCTTTGGACCTGGGCAACCAGCATCAGTCTGCCCTGCAGCCATGGGTGGTGCTCCTTGGGGAGGCTTTGATGGAGGGGACGCATCAGGTGACCTGGCAGTGAATCCAGTGGCATCAAGCACTATTGGAAGATGCTGTGGAGAAACAGGTAAAGAAAAGGAGGAACCTGCCAGCCATCTGAAGATGTGCAGCAAGGGATCCCAGAGCCTCATGGGCATCTGAGCAGAGGACTCTGGCTGCAGGAGAAGGAACTGTGCCTGCTGTCTTCCCTGCTCCCTTGGCAATAGTATCACCTCTCAGGGCAATGACATTTAATTAAATTAATTAATTAGTTAATTAATTAATTTTTTACAGTGCTGGGGATTGAACCCAGGGCCTCAAGCTTGCAAAGCAGGTACTCTACCAACTGAGCTTTGTCCCCAGCAGTAATGACATTTTAGTGAGGAAAATGAGGGAAAGAGTGATGGGGGAGAAGCAGAGGGTGTGGTCAGTTGCACCCTGGGAGAAGGCCTCGGGAATGGTTTGGGAGGTTCTGCACGGCCAAGCATAACCTCAGAAAAGGGACAGACCAGGCTGTACCAAGTGCTGGGATGACAAGTCTGCTTAGGAACTTCCCGAACCCTGCCAAACCAATCTATCTCCCTCTGACTTTGGTCGTGGTCAATATAAATAAATTAGATGTTTGGGGTCCACAAGGCCTAAGTATCCTGTCTCACCCTGGAAAGAAAAGAGTGTATGTGGAAGGACAGACCCTGCATCTTTCCAATAAAATCCTTTTTTAAAATTTTCCTTGCTTACAGTAATTCAAATGGATTCCTGCCACTTGCAAACAAAAGAACCCTGACTGAAGCAGGCAGGTATCATCCTTGGAGGTCAAAGTGGCAGGAAAAAGCCTGATCTACAAGAAGAGTGCTGTCAGTCATGACAAGGACAACAAGTTCAGTTGGGGTGATCCGGGAAAACCTCATGGAATAAAGGACTAAATATAGGCACTATTTACAGGACACTTGTCATATGCTGGGCAAATGCAAAATATTTTGCCTGGATACGCTTAATCCTCCATCAGACTGGAATGCCAAAGTCCAAAATGGCTATGAAGCTTCCCAGCTGGGAAATGAGCTTAGCTGGAAAACGGCAGAGGCAGGTGCAGCCCAGGCAGTCTGATTCCCAAGCTTGGGCTCTTAGAGGCTGTGTGCTACCTGCCCAAGGTGAACTACAAAGGAAGCCCTGAGACCCTGGAACTTGACATGATCTCTGATTACTAGAAAGAGGGTTGAGGTATGGGTGGAGGAAAGATGCTAAGTAGCCTACCATGCCCCTGTTGGCTGTGGGCATCCCAGTGACCACTGGCTCAGCAGTGCAGGTTCCCATTGAGCCCCCATAGGTGGCCCTAGAGGTAGAACTCTGAGAACCCACATTGCCGCCTGTAGGACCCTCTTCACAGTGGAGCTGGGGCTGTATGGAATCCTGTTCTGGGGCCATTACTGGCTCCTCCCTGAGCTTCAAGCACTGGTCCAAGAGTCGCCAGGCCTTGGTATGACCACCTTTCCAGGTCTTGAGCTGGGTCACTGCATAGTGGGCCCTGGCTGCCCACTCCCACTGAAGCCACTCCAGCAGGTGCATGCCCCACTTCTCTGGGTGTTTTTGGAGCACAGGGATCCTCTGGTTCACCTCCTTGGTGAGGATAAGAATGCTCTCCAGAGCTACAAGAAGGTCTTCTGGGTAGGGTCCAGGCTCTTGATCTCTCACTACAATTCCCTGCACAGCTTGGATACCAGATATCATTCTTTCCAGGGAACTTTCTGTCCTGGTCTGGAGGTTCTTGCAGACAGAAAACCTTGGGCAAATAGCATCTTGAAAGGCACGTTCATACTCTGCATTGATGCTGCTGAGGTGACCAGTCAGGGTCTTGGCTTGGAAGGTGAGCTCCAAGCAGAGAAGCTGAAAGCGTGTGGACAGGCTGGGAGATGGTTTGGGGGAGGAGCCTAGGATCTGTGCTAAGTCCAGCAGAGCATCTCTGAGTACATGAACTTCCCTGCACAGAAATGAGATCTCATCCTTTACTTGCTCATCCCCACACAGAAGGCTGGACAGTCTGGCAGCCTCCTGCAGCCTTTGAGAAATATCTGCTGCCTGATCCAACCCTTCCTGCAATCCCTGCTGATTCTTTACTGCTTGCTGCAGGGGCAGTAGAAACAGGCTTTGTCTCCTACTGAGCCTCTCCATGTTCTGGATCAGGTCTTGGACAGCCACTGACCATAGAAGGCATCCATTCTCAATGTTCTTTTCCCATGTGGTGGGAGCTTGGAGACCATCAGAGGTCAGAACCGTGTCCAACAGCTGTTTGACATGGATCTCTGACTCCTCCAATCTGTCTTGCATTTGTAATAGCACTTCTGGATGCCCCATAGAGTCAGGGTCCTTCTTATCCAAATCCATGGGCCCACTTTTAGCTGCTAGTTGAACCACTGAGGCTAAATTCTGCTGAAGCTCTGTGAACACTGCCATGCTCCCTGGTAGATCAGTTTTGGGATTATAGCAAAAGAGTTGCTGACACAGAGGGTACCAGTCACCAGCCATGGCTACCAAACCCTGCCTGTTTTCCCTGGTCCCCCCAGACAGTTGGGGAGCAGATTCCAGAAGGCTGTCACTTCTAGCAGTTGTGCTAGGGGCTGTCTCCTTTGCTAGGTCAATAATAGAAGGTGCTGGTGTTGGAATTTCTTGGAGTTTTGTCATCCTCTCTGATCCCAGTGGTCCCTCCCCACCCTCTTGAGCTGCATCTGTGGCTGCCCCCTGCTCCAGCGCTTGGGTGCAAGTTGAGGCCACTGCCTGATGGTCCTGGCTCTCTACAGCAGGAATGAGTTTGCTGGTGGTGAGGAGTGGAGTAGACCTCCTCTGGTTAAAGGAATTGGGACTCAAGGGGTAAGAAGGATAGTATGTTGGTGGACAGGGCATGGCTGGATCACTTTCCTCTAACACAGGCACCCTCTGGTGTTTCCATTCAGGAGATGTGGAGTCCTGGAGGTTTGGGAGAAGGATACAAGCCTGTCCCTTACCAATGTCAAATCTCTGGACTTGGTCTCGAAGAGGACTGAGGATATGTGGGTGGTTGGTCCCATCCAGCCCATCTAGGACTTGTTGAGCTGAATAGACGAGATGTTTCACCATGGTTAAAAACACATCTCTCTCCTGAGGGCTGCACCCACCTGACCTGTGTTGGGCAGCTGCACCCAGGACCAAGGAAGACTGCTCCAGCTGCCAGATCAAAACTCTCAGGCCATTACGAAAAATGGGATCTGAATCTTGGCCCACATATCTGCTCATTACCTGCACTATGTGTGTGGCTCTACCCTGTAAATACATCACAGGCCTGGAAAACCCTGTGGAATCTCCATTCCTCAAAGCCCACGTAAGGAAGTCCAAGTGCTTGATCATTTCCTGAATGGACACGCTCAGGAATTCAGGAATGTTGAAAACATCATCAAAACATGCCACGAGGCGTTCGCTGGCCCAGGCCCAGGCCTGAAGCAGGGCCCGCAGGGCCGCAGGGCTCCAGTCCGTATCAGAACCTGCGGGGCCTCCAAAGAAGAGCCCATGCACTCTAGCCACAAGCTCTTCAAGGTCTGCCATCGCGGCCTCCAGGTCTCTGCCAGTTTCTCTCCTGGAACAGCAAACCAAGACCAAGTGTGCCACCCGGAGCATCTGCTTGGCTCGGTCATGGAAGGCTGCATGGAAACGCTGAAGGCCCTTCCACAAGTCCTCGCCTGCGCTCGGTGACCTAACTGCCAAAGACGCCAAGGCGGCGTGGACCAGCCTTTGAAGAGGGCTGTGGGTGTCTGTGAACGTGTCCAGGATCTGGCGCAGGAGCGCAGCGCGCACTCCCTGGGAGAGGGCGTCGGTGACGGCCCGCAGTTCCGCGCACTCCTCAGCCGTCTCCAGCCTCGCCTCGCTCGTCCACAGGGGCCCGGCGCTCCGCAGCTCCAGCAGCCGGCTGCAGCCCGCCAGCAGGCGCAGTTTCTCCGGTGGCGCGGAGCAGGAGGCCAGGCGCATACAGTGCACGACCACGGCGGCCAGCGGCGAGTCCAGCAAGCCGTCGCGCAGGCGCTCGGGCTCCGCCAGCTGCTCTCGCAGCTGCCGCAGGCGCCAAGAGAACGCGCCCACACTGGTGCCAGCCGCCGGGGCCGCGACGCTGGGCTCCAGCCGCCTCAGCAGCTCTCCCAGGGTCTTCCTGATGGTAGCGAAGACTCGGCTCCGGGACGCGGCCAGCTGCGGGTCGCGCGGATGCTGGAGGTGTCTGCGGGCGGTCGCGATTAGCGCGGAGATGCAGCCCCGCAGCAGGCGACCGGTGGGGCCCAGGCTTTCCTCCCGTCTGCGCTCCACCAGTCCACCCAGGTGCTGCAGCGCCGCCGCCAGCTCCGCCAAGCTGCCACGCAGCGAGGGTGAGTCCTTCGCCGCCTCCAGCGCGTCCAGGCAGATCAGGCACCTGCCCGCCGCTCGCACTGTCTGCCTTGAGATCGCTGCGTCTTCGAGAAGCAGGACCTGTTTGGGCAACCGGGACAAAAGGAGTTTAAAGATGATTGCACATTTTTGGAATTATGGGGACAGCTTCTGTCCCTTAGTTCTACAAATTAACGTTCCCCCAAACCTCCCAAGACTGAAGAGTATAAACTCAGCCCAAAAAGTCACCCAAGAGTGGCATTTATTTGGTTACATTTGGTTTAAACGAGAAGGTAAGGAACTTACATTTGATGTATGGATAGATCGATCTGGAGTGTTTATTATTTGGATGAGAATGGTGGGGGCTGGAGAGACAGCCTGACCATGAAGTGCCTCTGAGATATCTTGCCTAGCCTGTCCCTGCCACTCCTAGTCAGCTTGTGCACCTCTTCAACAGAACTGGTACCCAAACCAAGAGCCCACCCTTCTACTCCTCTTCTCTGCCCATCAGCAGTGCCCAAGGTCCCTCTGGTTCTGCCTCTCTCATCTCCCCATTTCCAGTCCTCCTTTAATAGAATCTGTTAAAATTCAAACACCCACCCCCTAATAGCCCATACTACTAAAGTTTTAATGATTATATTTCTTAATATTTAAGGCATATGGATTTTAATAAGCAGCTATGTCCCAGCTTAAAAGTTGTGTCATAAGCCGGGCATGGTGGCGCACGTCTGTAAAACAAGCAACTTGGGAGGCTGAGTCAGGAGGATCGCGAGTTCAAAGCCAGCCTCAGCAACTTAGCGAGGCCCTAAGCAACTCAGTGAGACCCTGTCTCTAAATAAAATACAAAACAGGACTGGGGATGTGGCTCAGTGGCCAAGTGTCCCTGAGTTCAATCCCTGGTTCAAAAAAAAAAGTTGTGTCATAATGGTGGAATGTCAGGATGGAAAATGGAGAGCATTAGAAGGCTAAAGGATTACCCAGGTTTCTTCCAGACCCTTCCAGCTGTAGCCCAGGCCACAGAGCTTTCAGTTGGGAGCCTGGTTTGCCAAACAGGCTGAGGGTTGCAGAGGTTTCCGTAGCTTCTTCCTGTAGCTCTTGGCAGCAAGAGGATGGAAAATGACCCTCTGGGTGACATCTTTTTATTAGAGATTGGTGGTTAATTGTGGGGGTGAGGAGACACATGGGAGTTCAAGGTGTAGACCCTAAGTATGTCTGCCCAGGTCCCTATGGAAGTTTCCACATTTAGCATTGATTAAATTGGTAATGAACTCTATGCCTGTGATCTTTACAGAAATGAGCAGGTTTCACTCTCAGGGATAGGTGTCCACTGTGGGAGTAACATGCCCATTCAGGCTGCTTGTGAATAGCCAGCACTGATAGTACCTCACCTTTGTGGTGTTCACCAGGATCTGCTGAGCTGTGGTCATGAGCTCCTCCTGGTGACACCGAAATTCTGGCTGCAGATGGAGTTTCTGAACCACCAGCTTGATGTTCCTTCCAGACTGAATCAGAGACTCTACCACAGGCTTCATTTCCTCCTGGAGCCACTTCTCCTCAGAATCTCCTGCCAACCTGGCAAGACACATTGCATTTACAATATGCAACAAATTTTAAAAAAGAAATCCATAAAGAAATTGCGATACACAGATGTTAGAAAGTGCTAAGCAGCTGTTAAAGATGTAGGGCTTTATTTGTGATGAGAGAAGTCTTTCCAAGACATAGTGTTGAGTTAAAAATAAGTTCCTCTCACCAGTATAGTGGCACACACCTATAATCCCAGCAGCTCAGGAGGCTGAGGCAAGAGGATCACAAGTTCAAAGCCAGACAACAACTTAGCCAGGCCCTAAGCAACTTAGCAAGATCCTGTCTCAAAATAGAAAATAAAAAGGACTTGTGATGTAGCTTAGTGGGTTAAGCATCCCTGGGTTCAATCCCTAGTACAAATAATTAACTAACTAACTAAATAAAACCCTTAGGGATAGAACATTTGTAGATATAAATTTGTCCTAAATGATATATGTAAAACATTTCACCCAGTAATCTGGAATATATGTCTATTCAAGGGCACATGGAATATTTACAAATATACGTCAAATACTGGGCCACCAAACATGGCTAAAAATATGGACCACAGTACAGTGGACCACAGTACAATGAACTAGAAACAAGACCAAAACAGTAAGTAGCAAATCTCTACCTGTGTGTCCAGGAGAGACTGAAGTTGGAACTGGAGGGGTGAAGATATGGAGGCTGCCATCTTTCCCAGAAATGTTCACACAGAGCCTGGGGTGATGGGACCCTTCCAGGGACCTGCAGTGCAGTGGCCTTCCCTCTTTACCATCAGTGTGGCTGTTTTATGTGTACACGAACATGTGCATATTTATGAGCGTGTGTGTATACCTACACCAATTTTTAAATGAGTTTTAAAAATGGAAAAATGAGAGGAGATGGGGAAGAAACCAATGGGAAGAGGATGTAAAAAGGAGAAAGAAAAGAAAAAAAATGTCTGGAATAATGACCCAAATGTTCACAGTGTTGCTTGCAGGTCATCGTGAAAGACCCCAGCTCTACGTCTTAAACCCGTGACATAGGTCGCTTCACCCAACCCCCTAGGAAGGTTTCGGGAACTGGTTTCAGGAACTGCCCGGGGGGTCGTTTAACTGATAGACAGGTTGAGAAAGAACAGGGCGGTTAGGAAAGCACAGATCATGGGGTCCCAAGGCATGCCTGAACAAGTCCAGGGCATGCCTGAACAAGCAGCGAGAAACAACCCCACCCTTTAGGTGACCTATGTGCTGGATTCAAATTAGCCAATAAAATACCTGTTGCGTACCGCGCGCGTGAAACCTGCCCTTTTACCCTATAAAAACCCTGTACCCCAAAGCCCGGTGTGCCAGTACACCAAAGCTCCGCTGAGGTTTTGCTGTGCACCCGCAGGCGCCTGTGTTCCAATAAACTCCTCCTGCTTTTGCAGCCAGCAGTGTCTTCGCGTGATCTTCCTTGGACAGGGGGACTGAGGGTCTTTCAATCGGTTTATAGATAATTTTTTCTTACTTCAGCTCATTCATATTTCTTAAATGGTCATCATATGACATATTTGCAAATGAAAGAAAACACACAGGGCCCTCCTGAAGCCCCGCTGTGCTGGCAAACACTAGTCCAGGGTGGTTGATGGGGCCGCTTCTTTCTGGCCTCCAGGGAGCTTACCCAGCAGCAGGAAGCTGGAGCTGGCCAGCAAGCCCTGAGCACTTTGTACTGGGCCTTCATTTGGCCTCCCTGAGCACTTCTTGAAGAGCTGCTCCCAAAGTCAACCTGCCAAACTCAAGTCCAGATAGGAATTACTGCAATGTTAATTATTGCAATATTGCAGTATTGCCCTGAGAGAAGGGCTGAACCATGAACCCAGATAATTCCCTGTATAAATGATTCATGTTGCTGCAAACAGACAACACAGTGAAAGCACTTATAGTGAAACAGATAAAAATGTTTAAGTTCTCTCAAAATTTAGTGAGCCTTTTTTTGTGATTACAAAAATATGTTTCAAAGCTTAGAATGTACAAAGTGTTAGATTAATATAGAATCAGTCTGTTCTCGAACTCCTAAATAAATCACAATAAATATTTTGGGCAAATTTCTTTTTACCTAATTGAGGTCACACCATGTCCAGGCCCCACCCTGCTGCCATATTTTTATTTTATCATGGTAAGATATGCATAACATAAAATTTACCTTTTTTCTTTTTGTTTTCAGTGCTGGGGATTGAACCCAGGGCCTTGTGCATGCTAGGCAAGTGCTCTACCACTGAGCCATATCAATTTACCATCCTCAAATGTACAGCTCTGGTACTAAGTGCAGTGTGTCCACACTACTGTGTTCTTCTCACGCCATCCATCTCCAGAACTTGATTCATCTTCCCAAATGAAAACTGAACCTACTAAGAGATGATTCCCGCCCTTCCCTCACCAGCCCTTTCGGTCACATTCCACTTTCTCTCTTGAATATGACTGCTCTAGAGTCATCATATAAATGGAATCATTTCATATCTGTCTTTTGTGTATTGCTTATTTCACTTGGCATAATGTCCCTGAAGTCCATCCACAATGTAGCATGTAGAAGTTCTATCATTTCTGATGGTGAATTCATGCCACTCTGTGTGGATGCTTATCACTCATCCATCTGTGGACATTCACTATGCTTCTGTCTTTCAGTATGGTGAATGCTGCTGCTGTCAGTATAAGCATTTATTCAAGTCCTTGCTTTCTTCTCTTTTGGATATATCTCAAAAGTAGAACTGCTGAATTCTATGGCAGTTCTGTTTCTATATCTTTGACAATTCGTGTACAGTTTTGAATCCTCTTGTGTAATTCACTTCTGAACATGAATATTTTTTCAGCAACACTTTTGTTACTTTTTATGTTTACATAATTTCCAACTTACAAATTTGCAAAAATGGTCCAGTGTACTTGCACCCTTTAGCCAATTCAAAACTGTAATTTTGCCACATTTCATTTCTCTTTCTCTCTCTCTAGCTCTCTGTGTATAGACACTTCCAGGCATGACACCCCTTTTATGCTGAAATGGTTCAGCATGGATTCTCTACAAACAAGAACATTCACTTTCATAAGCAGAGAATAATTATCAAAACCAGAAAATTAAACATTGATACAATGCTATTAAAGCCAATATTCAAATCTTGCAAGTTGTCCCCAATCTGAGAATATGCCTTACATTCAACTGTCAAGTTCTGTGGTGGACAGAATTCTAAAGATATGCCCCCACCTCCCTGTCACCAAGATTCTTGGGTCTTGGTTAGTTAAACACCAACCTAGATATGGCTGTGCAGGAATTTTGCAGATTAATTAAGGTGACTAATCAGCTGACCTTAAAACAGGGAGAATATTAATGTACCCTTAAAAGCAGACAAGAAGTGCAGAAGGGCGAGTGAGAGATTAAACTGGGAGAGGAATTTGACCTGTTGCTGCTGGAATGGCCACAAGGATACAACTGTCCTTGAAAAGCAAAAATCAGCCTCTGGCTGGCAGTCAGCAAGGAATCAGAGATCCCAGTCCTACAGCTTCCAGGAGCTGCATTCATCCAGCCATCTGCATGTGTCTGGAAGCAGATCGTTCCCAGAGCCTCCAGATGAGACTCTGGAAGGACATCTCCATTCAGCCCATGAGACCACCAGAGAGGAGCGAGCTGAGTCCACCACCTTCTGACCCACAAAACTGTGAGGTAATTATGTTCATGCTGTTTAGGGCACTAATTTGTGATAGTTTATTCCAGCAGCAATAGGAAGTAAACATAAAGCCCTTTAAACCCTCCGCTCATCTAGCACAGTTCCTGGGGCTCTCTTGGTGTTTTGTGCTGAGTACAAATCAGCAATATATAAAAGCCCTTCATTTGGGTTTGCCTGATGATTCAGTAATGGATTTGGCTTACATCTTGGGAAGTCATTCTCCAGGAGTGATGCACACCCTTCTCAGTGCATCACAGTGTCTCCCAGTAGGCATGGGAGGCCATTTTGGCTTCAATGGCAGTAACATCAACTTTGATCCCTTGGGTAAGATGGTACCTGCCAGGCCTTTGCTCTGTGAAAGTCTTTTCTCCTTTGTAATTCACAAGACATTTTAGGAAGACATCTTGAGAAAATATAAACATCCTGCTCTTTGAAGTTCTGCCCACAATTTTAGCATCCGTTAATGATCTTTGCCTGGAACAGTTATTATGATAGCTACCAGATGGTGATTAATTCCACAGTTCCTTCTACATTCATAAGCTGTCATTCTACTGTAAAGAAGTATTCCCTTCTCATTAATTATCAGTATGGACTGATTGACTCTTATTTTATTCAATGACTTATCATCTTTATTTTGATGCTCTGATTATCCCATATTAACCTATATTTGTATCAAATTGACCTCTTCACATTGGCCCTATATGTCTTTTTTATTTGTCCCCATCCCTTTTATTGCTTACTTTTTTACAGTCACAATATTCTAAGTTTGGTTTTATTTATCTTACCTAGTCCTGGTATCCACCATTTCCCCCCAGATCTAGGGGTATTTTTAGTCACAAATGGTATTTAGAGACAAAGAACTGGGTAACAGAGGTGCTCATTGCAACTGAGGTATCATTGCTTCTAGGTCTTTTCAGTGGGCAGAGCAAGGGAATGCACACACATCCCCACACATCCATACATATGTAGACACAAATATATATAAATACAAGTTCATGCTAATACCTCCAATTTTAATCCCAAACTCAGGATTTGTCCTAGACTTCCCATTCTATATTTGTTCTCTCTCCTCTACAGTAGTGAGAAATTTGGTTCCCAATATTCTCAATAAATTTACTCATTTGTTCTATGAGCATAGAATACAGAAAATAGTTTCAGATTTGTTAACTCATACTGTTTTGAAAAACAAATCCACAAAGTGAACTTTAGGATATGTTTGCTGTTCATTTGTCCTTAGATAGAAGGCTTATATTAAAATACCTTGTTTAAAAGTTACTTGCCTTAGTCATTTTAATTTTGTCTCAATGTGATAAAACATTATTAGCTTCAAATCTAGTTGGATACATTTATTCTTATTTTTGTTCTACATTTTATGGTTTACCCTCCATCCTTGAAGATTTAAACATTTTGCATATGCAAAAAAAATGGTGTGGTTCCCAACATAAAAATATACATGGAAAATATATACATATTACACAAAAAAGATAAAATCAGAGGAGTATCACTCTGCTCTGCCTCACCCCTTACCATCCCAACCTGCCAACTTCTATAGGTAACCAAACACATCCAAATTCATTAGTGTCTATTTTATCTTTCCTGTTCTTTTTTTTTTTTTTAGCAACAATAAGAAAATTATGGGTATTTTTTTATTCCTCCTTTATACAAAAGTTAGCATGTTGCCACAGGTTGGCTCTGGAAAGCAAACACAGAGGTGGTAATCTGGGAGCAGGTTTGCTAGGAAGTGCTCCTAGGATAACCCCTGTGAAGGGTGGGAGCAGCGGTGGATTAGAGGGAGAAGCTGAGCACTGAGTCACATGAAACTGAAAACCATTCTGAATTGTCCACATTGGTTGAAAAGTTGAGGGGTCTTTGCACACCTGCATAAATCAGTCCTTGGATGGGGATCACCCCATAGACAAGGCAGTTCTCTGCAGCCAGGGTGGACTGCACTAAAGGCTGACTCCTCAGGACTTTCTGCTGCCAGCACTAAGTCCTTCGTTTCCGAAGTGAACCTGGGGTGCAATCCCAGCAACCACCACCCAGACTCCTGTTCCCTTTTGCCCTTTGCTTTTTCACATTTTTCAATCAGTGGGATCGGAGTTAATGAGTCAATAGATACATGTTTTCTAAAGTCTTGAATCTATATTATCAAATTAATCTCCAAAACATTGATTTCCATTTCTTCAATGAAATGCCTGTTCTCTCCCCACTTTCTATGTGAGTGTTGGGTTCTTCTATGTTGATGAAGTTTTGTGGTTTCTCTCTGTTGGCTCCACTACCCCCAGGGAAGGTCTGTCTTATTCGCGGCTGTGTTTCAGCACCGCGGACAGCGCTGGTGGCAGGCCCTTCGTTGGGGACCTTAGTAGGTGGTTAATGTACCCTTGCTGGAGGAAAGACTTCTTTCTATATTGAAGCTAGATCTGGGGCAGTTGTAATTTGGTTACCACGTGCCAAGCACCATGCTCGGCGACTAGTAGTGATTATTCTCATAACCCTGATGAGGGGCCCATGGCCTGAATATTATTTCCAGCTTCACACAGGAGGCATCTAGAGGTTTGGGAGTTCACCAGAAGCCAGACAGCTACTAAGCAGCAGAGCAAGGATTCAAATATGGACAGTCCATTTGTAGCACACCTACATTAAGTTTTGGGCATAAAACTGTAAAATTCAAAACAACTTCTTCTTCTCCTTCTCCTCCTCCTCTTCCTCCTCCTCCTCCTCCTCCTCCTCCTTCTTCTTCTTCTTCTTCTTCTTCTTCTTCTTCTTCTTCTTTTTTCCTGGTACTGGGATTGAACCCAGAGATTTTACCAATTAGCCCCAGCCCCAAGCCTTTTTAAATTTTTTTTTTGAGACAGGGTCTTACTAAGTTACTTAGGTCCTCACTAAGTTTCCCAATCTGCCCTTGAACTTGCCATCCTCCTGCCTCAGCCTCCTGAGTCTCTGGATTACTGGTGTGCAGTACTGTGTCCAGCTAAAATTAAACATTTGTTGCAGGCTTCAACATTCATTTAAAGAGTTCAGTTTTCTATCCCTATTTGCTGATGACATGATTCTCTATTTAGAAGACCCTAAAAATTCCACCAGAAAACTTCTGGAACACATAAACGAATTCAGTAGAGTAGCAGGATATAAAATTAATGCTCATAAATATAATGCATTTTTATTTGTAAGTGATGCATCCTCTGAGAGAGAAATTAGGAAAACTATACCACTCACAATAGCCTCTAGAAAAATAAAATACTTGGGAAGCAATCTAACAAAAGAGGTGAAAGACCTCTACAAAGAGAACTACAGAACACTAAAGAATGAAATTAAAGAAAGTCTGAGAAGATGGAAAGATCTCCCATGTTCTTGGATAGGCAGAATTAATATAGTCAAAATGGCCATACTACCAAAAGCACTATACAAATTCAATGCAATTCCAATTAAAATCCCAATGACGGACCTCATAGAATTAGAGCAAGCAATCATGAAATTCATTTGGAGGAATAAGAGATCCAGAATAGCCAAAACAATTCTTAGCAAGAAGGGTGAAGTAGGGGGTATCACAATACCAGACCTTCAAATATACTACAGAGCAATAGTAACAAAAACAGCATGGTATTGGAACCAAAACAGACAAGTAGATCAATGGTACAGAATAGAAGTAGAAGACACAGAGACAAACCCACAAAAATACAGGTATCTCATACTTGACAAAGGAGCCAAAAACATACAATGGAGAAAAGATAGCCTCTTCAACAAATGGTGCTGGGAAAATTGGAAATCCATATGCAGCAAAATGAAAGTAAACCCATATCTCTCACCATGTACAAAACTCAACTCAAAATGGATCAAGGACCTAGGAATTAGACCAGAGTCCCTGCACCTAATAGAAGAGAAAATAGGTCCAAATCTTCATCATGTTGACCTAGGACCAGATTTCCTTAACATGACTCCCCAGGCGCAAGAAATAAAAGCAGGAATCAATGATTGGGATAGAGTCAAACTAAAAAGCTTTTTCTCAGCAAAGGAAACAATTAGAAATGTGAAGAGAGAGCCTTCAGAGTGGGAGAAAATCTTTGCCATACACACTTCAGATAGAGCACTAATCTCCAGAATCTATAAGTACTAATAACCCAGTCAATAAGTGGGCCAAAGAAATGAACAGGCACTTTACAGAGGAAGATCTACAAGCAATCAACAGATTTATGAAAAAATGTTTCAACATTCCTAGTTATAAGAGAAATGCAAATCAAAACTACCTTAAGATTTCATCTTACCCCAATTGGAATGTCTTTTCTTAAGAATACAGGCAACAACAGGTGTTTGTGAGGATGTGGGGAAAAGGGTACACTCATACATTGCTGGTGGGATTGCAAGTTGGTGCAGCCACTCTGGAAAGCAGTGTGGAGATTCCTTACAAAACTTGGAATGGATCCACCATTTGACCCAGCTATCCCACTCCTTGGCCTATACCCAAAGGACTTAAAATCAGATTACTACAGTGATACAGCCACATCAATGTTCATAGCTGCCCAATTCACAATAGCTAGATTGTGGAACCAACCTAGATGCCCTTCAATAGATGAATGGATAAAGAAACTGTGGTACATATACACAATGGAATATTACTCAGCCATAAAGAAGAATAAAATTAAGGCATTTGCAGGTAAATGGATGATGTTGGAGACTTATGCTAAGTGAGATTAACCAATCCCCAAAATCCATGGGCTGAATGGTCTCTCTGATAAGTGAATGATGATGCATAGTGCGGTGTGGAAGGGTGACAAGAATGAAGGAAGGATAGATAGCATAGAGGGAAGGGAGGGGTGGGGTCGGGGTTGGGGGGTAATAATAACAATGTGTGACAGACATCATTGCCCTGTGTACATGTATGAATGCACAGATGGTGTGACTCTACTTTGTGTACAACCAGAAAAACAATAGCTGTACTCCATTTGTGTTCAATGAATCAAAAAATAAATAAAAAAGAGTTCAGTTTTGTTCTTTTAAGTAGACTCCTTTTACATTAATCCTGGAATGGGAACTTAATATGGGAATGATTTGCATGCAGGTTTATAGGTCTAATGTACTAAATGGCCGACATGAAAATTATGTTTAGCAATTGTGAAATTCTCATCCTATAATAAAATAGTTAAATTGTGAAACATACTAAGGTTGAATCACTTCTGAAATGTTTGCATACTTAAATTATACCCCAAGTGCTGAGCAATAACATAGTAAATAGTTGGCTTTATGCTTTATCTATTTGTTTTTACACACCTGACTTCTTTCCAAAGGCACTTGCAAAGACCATAACAAGGCTCTAGTTATAAGTTCCTCCTGCTAATTGTCAGAGTAAACACCAGGAGTTCTTTGAAAGTATTACCTTTTGGCAACTTGCACAAACTCTTCACTGGCTTCAGTCAGGTCCTCTGCTGTCTTTCCCAAAGAGGCAAACACTTCATTCTTCACATCATTCCTCTCCATGGAGATGAGCAGATGGCACAGCTTCACAGTCATCGATGAGATTATTCTCTCTATGGCCTTGTTCTTTATCATTGAGCTGATGTCATCAAAGAGGAAAGACTCCATGTTTTCTAGTCTGTGAGCAGAAGTTATGACATGGTTGCAGCTCAGGCTGTTTGACATGTAAAAGTTCTCCTTCTGGCTTTGATGTTCATCTAATATTACTTCTATAAATGGAAAAGAATCTCTAAAATATTAAAGGGATAAGTAGGGATTATATTCAGGTCTTTATAAGTACAGGATAGCTTGTGGCCTAGCAGAAACATTTTTAAAAAGTGGGCTGAAGACACATTGACAGGGCTGGGGTGTAGCTCAGTGGTACAGCACTTACCTAGCAGGCTTGAGGCCCTGGTGCAATGCCCACACTGAAAAAAAAAGAACAAAAAACCTTACTCAGATGACTATATTTAGGGATGGACATATATCTCAATTGTAGAGCATTTGCCTAGTATGTCTGAGGTCCTGGATTTGATCTCCAGCACTGCATTAAAAAGAGATAATAATACAGGCACAAAGGAAGGCAAGCACAATGGAGATAGGACTCACAAACTGTGAAATATAGATAATTTAAGAAATGGTTAATCTAGTAACAAAAACAGCATGGTATTGGTACCAAAATAGACAGGTAGATCAATGGTACAGAATAGAGGACACAGAGACAAACCCACATAAATACAGGTATCTCATACTTGACAAAGGAGGCAAAAACATGCAATGGAGAAAAGACAACCTCTTCAACAAATGGTGCTGGGAAAACTGGAAATCCATATGCAGCAAAATGAAACTAAATCCATATCTCTCACCATGTACAAAACTCAACTCAAAGTGGATCAAGGACCTAGAAATCAGACCAGAGACTCTGCACCTAATAGAAGAGAAAATAGGTCCAAATCTTCATCATGTTGGCCTAGGACCAGATTTCCTTAACATGACTCCCAAAGC
>JAJEJO010002742.1:634568-663843 GCA_020662805.1 Glaucomys volans
CCATTTAACCCAGCTATCCCACTCCTTGGCCTATACCCAAAGGACTTAAAATCAGATTGCTTCAGTGATGCAGCCACATCAATGTTCATAGCTGCTCAATTCACAATAGCTAGATTATGGAATCAACCTAGATGCCCTTCAGTAGATGAATGGATAAAGAAACTGTGGTACATATACACAATGGAATATTACTCAGCCATAAAGAAGAATAAAATTATGGCATTTGTAGGTAAATGGATGATGTTGGAGACTGTTATGCTAAGTGAGATCAGCCAATCCCCAAAATCCAAAGGCCGAATGGTCTCTCTGATAAATGAATGATGATGCATAATGCGGGGGAGGGGGGGAAGGGTGGCAAGAATGGAGGAAGGATAGATAGCATAGAGAGAAGGGAGGGGTGGGGGCGGGGTAGGGGGTAAAAATAATAACAGAATGTGTGACAGATACCATTGCCCTGTGTACATGCATGAATGCACAGATGGTGTGACTCTACTCTGTGTTCAACCAGTGAAACAATGGCTATACTCCATTTGTGTTCAATGAATCAATAAGTAAATAAAAAAAAAAGAAAAAAGAAAAAAAAAAGAAATGGTTAATCTTACCAGGGGGAGAGAGGAGAGAAAGAAAGAAGAAATACTGGGAAATGATATTGGCCAAATTATATTGTTATATTGTGTGCATGTACAAATATGTAACAACAAATCCCACTGTTAGGCACAACTATAATGCTCCAATGAAAATATGGGAAAAAAATAAATGGTTAATCTTGTGCTGGGTATGGTGATGCACACCTGTAATTCCAGTGACCCAGGAAGCTGAGGCAGGAGGATCCCAAGTTCAAGGCCAGCCTGGGCAATTGCCAGGGTCCAGCCCTAGCACAAGGGTCATGGTGGTCTCTGGTGAGTGGGATGGCATCAGTGAGGTGGAGAACAAAGAAACACAGACTCAGTGATCTGAGGCGAAGTTCTGTTCTAACTTTATTTTTTCTACACACCATTTTAATATGTAAACTTCTAGCTTGAGTACAATATCTTGAGACCACTCAAAAGGAAACTGATGCAAACTACAAGACAATAGGCAAAACGTATTAGCAGATTAAATATTATCAACTCTTAGGGGATTTAGAACACAAGAATCAAACAGCTGGGGATGTGGCTAAGTAGTGGAGCACCCCTGGGTTCAAACTTCAGTTAGAAAAATAGAAAAGAAATGATTAATCTTGTGAGGACATGATTGAGGACTTCAGTCTTTATAGCACTAAACACAGTTTGGGGATCAGATTTTGCCCAACATCTACTCTATGGAGCTTAGTAGAATAAGGGCTGAGAACTGGGCAACTACAGAAAGTTCTTCTTCAGATTGCATCTCAAAGCAAAATTCTCAAAGTCCTCATGGTGCTGTTACTTGAGGGCACACTGAACTTCCTTCTGGCAGTGTCCAAACCTGGATGACAATTTGAGGCTGTTATATAAAAATTTCAAGCATTGAGTGGGTGGATGGAGACAACTTCAGTGTAGAAAATCTGCAATTTTTCAATCTTAATCTCTCATTCAAAATAACCCCCCAAATGGAGATTATCAGAAGAAGGTTCAGATTGACCTTTTTGTTCATTTGTTTTTAGTACCAGGGATTGAACCTGTTGTACCCAAAGAAAATGAAATCATCCAAGCTGATCATGTAAAGCCAAAAGAAGCCTTTATTTTAGCTGGCCAGCGATGATCGCCCTTACACCTAAGAGCGGTGTGCTAGGAAATCATGCATTAATTCTGTTGTTGCCAACTTTTATAGGGTGCGGGAAGGAATTAGGGTGGGGCTGTAGGGCAAGGGAGGGATTAGGGTTGGACTATAGGGAGTGGGGATTAGGGTGGGGCTGACTCTCTCCTGATGGCACTGGAGAATCTTTTTGGGAAGTATAACATTCCCCACTGGTCTTATCCACATTAACAAATCCTTGTTTAGGAAACTAGTGGTTTTTCATTTTCCAACTTCCCAGACTCTGATTGGTTCCATTCCTCAGTTTGACCAAATTTCTTATTTTACACTAACTGCCTGTCCTTAATTAGGAACCTTTTACTGCTGTAAGGAGAGGGGGCGCCGACCACTCTTGCTGCTTTGACCTGGAAGGGGGCAGAGTCTGGGGAAGCAGTTTGAAGTTCCTTTTAGAAATCCGATCAATGAGGAGTAGAAGTCTGCTTGGGAAGAACAGGTTGTAAAGTCATCTGGGGTGGGTGCTTCTACGAGAGAAAAACAAAATGACTTAAGTACCAAAATGAGATTAATACAGAATAGAAGTCAATCTCTCACCAGTTGGAAGAACTGAGAAGTTGTTCCCATAACAAGGCCTATTAAAGGTTGGAGAGGTTGAGGCCTTTATTTGGGAACTTGAGTTATCAGGTACATTTGCCTAAGAACCTCTCTTATGTAGCCTCCAGTCCTATTCTAGGGCCTAACACAAGTACATCTTAAGTTACATTAAACTATTGTTTCTTTTAAATGCCCAAGAATGTCTATGGTTTGGTTTGGTTTGAACTGTTTTGCTAGGTGTTTAAGATCAAGTTGGCCAAATTGACCTGTTCCTGTCTCTTAAGGGTCAGCTGAGTTCCCACAGGGTCACTCATGGGGCACTTGAGAGCAGCTTCTTAGCTTTATTCCTGTGCTTGGGTGTGGCAGCTCCTTCATTCCAGCAGCCTCTGCATTCTGGGGTGGGTAGCAGTGCTCCTCCTGGATTCCAGCAGCTCCAAGACAGTGGCTTCTGCCTTGTGGACAGCTGACAGCTTTTTGCTTCCATTCATGGCAAAGGAAAGCTGGTCCCTGCCCACTCCCATCAGCCCCAGGAGGGCAGGGGCCACGCCTGTCTGGTCCACTGTTGCACCTCCTTGTTCTCAGCAATCTTTGCTGCATCTCCAACTCTGGGGGACAAGCCTGGAATGCATGGGTTATTGAGAAGTGTCCACTCAGATTGGGTTCTGTCCTGGATGGCTCCAAGCTCTGGTGGCAGTGGCATTTGGGCCCCAGTGGCTTTTGTGCTCTGGCTGTGGCAGTTCCTGCAACCTGGAGGCCGATGGCAGCCAGTGCCTCCTCGGGTCTGGACACAGCGATGCTCTCTGTGCAACATAACTAGGCGGTGTCTTTTGCCCACTGTCTGCATGGATGAAAACTCAGAGTTCTGGCAGCAGCGAAGGCAGCAGTGTTGACCCGGAGTTGCAAAGTTAGAGAAGCTCTCTCATTCCCTGGATGCAGGCTGACTCTGAGGGCAAGAACCAAAACTGGTTTTCTTGGCCCCTTTGTTTTAATCTCAATCCTTAAGTTTTGATCTTAAACATCCAGCAAGACAGTTTTCACCAGTTATTATATCATCTATTTCAGAGGTGATGGCTTCCTCAAACCATTAATCTGGCATCAGCTACAGAGTTTACAAGGAAAATACAAAATAGAATTAACCACAGTAAAAACATATCTAGTTTGTGTAATAGTCATCCTAAATCCTGCCTGAGTTATACATTATATTTTTTATTTGATATCACAGTAATTTTGGAAACATTCTGACTTGTAGCAGGGTGGGAGGCAGACCCTTATTTCAGGTAAGGCCTTTTACAATCTTAGGCAGAGTGTTCCAGGTTTGAAGTTATTTTTGCCTCCTCTTAGGACATCATTCTACACAGTTTATATGTATTGTTTCCTGAATCTATGTGAATAGTTGTTAACACAATATATTGCATTTAAAACAAATCAAGGAAAGGCTGAGAGCTTTTAACTTTCCTTTTGTGTAGCAAAGTGACCAAATATTTTTTATGTTTCATGATATTAACCTATAAACAAATCAGGCTCTCACTAACTTTAAATACATTTGCATTTAAATTTTGATCTCAGTGTGAAAAGTAACAAATTTGTAATCCAAGCGACTTGGGAGGCTGAGTCAGGAGGATCACGAGTTCAAAGCCAGCCTCAGCAACTTAACGAGGCCCTAAGCAACTCAGTGAGACCCTGTCTCTAAATAAAATACAAAATAGGGCTGGGGATGTGACTCAGTGGCCAAGTGTCCCTGAGTTCAATCCCTGGTTCCAAAAAAAGAAAAAAAAAGAAAAAGAAAAGTGACAAATTTGCATATACCCTATTGATAGCAGGTTCTGTTACAGAATATTAAATGAGAAAAATTAAGTCCCCAATAAAATTTGCCATTCCCACCAGCCTGAAACTACCAACACAGACAAGTCTAACCTGGAGAACAGCAGCCCGAAAAATTCCCTGCTCTAAAAGACCTTCGTACCCAGAAGACATGGACACATGAATATACAAAGAGCAACCAAACCTAGTTTTTCAAGGAAAAAAAAAACAAAAACCCTAGGCTCTGCATCATAGCACAATACCCTACCAGTTACTAAACCACAATAAAGAATAAAACTTAAAGAAATCCTTGTCATTTTAACATATTGATTACACTTTGATTTGTATTAGCCCATTAACATTTGACCTTAGGGGAAAACTTTAAAACAGTTTGTAGTTGATGATCTCACATACATAAAACTACTTAGTTACACAAAAACTTGTTGGAATTTGCCCTTTACCTACACACAGATTTTCTTACCCAGAAATATTTTCCTTTTCCTTTTACTGAATATATACCTAGAACTTTCCACTTTCCCTTTCCCATCTGTTGACTCCCTTGTTCGTATTCTAAAACAACTCCTATGAAATTTATGAATTTAGATAAATTATTAGGATTTCACTCTTAGTAACCTTGCTCTCAGGGATGATACAAAACAATTCCAAATCCCTTTATTTAACAATCCATGAAAACACCAATAATGCTAAAGCATGTTATCTCATGGATTTTAAGGTGTAATATATTAACTCTAATTTACTTATTTTACTGTAATAACCAAGATCAGACAAGTATTTTGAATAGTATTTGCCATCTCTTTCCTGTGGAAAAGTCCTAAAAAAACAATTGATATTACACATTTTTAGACATTAATGTTTTTTTAATTGACCACCTAGAAACTTGTGAGGTTAGATATATATTTACCTTCATTTATTTACCAAATTTAAATTGAACCTTTTTAATCAGGTGAATCAAATAAACCTGGATTCATTTTTTTTTCTTTTAGCGCTCTATGTTAATCTCTAATATCATGTACATGAATTTAGGACTGACCAAAAGTTATGAGCTCAACGAGTACTCGGCGGGCCGTTAATTATTCTCAAACAAAACACTCTTTTGGGTTTTTTTTTCTTGGGTTAGAAATTGGTCTCCTACTGGGCTTTTGCTTCCTGTATTATCATTTTAATATAAGTTCTACTTGAGATTTGGTTCCAGCAAAAACCTGATATCTCAGGCACTTTAACCATTTTTATCAGGACAGGGTTTGAATGCTTAAGAGCTCTGTAATGGGCTTTTGTTATTCCTCCTGAGTGGAGGCACATGTCATTTACATATTGTAAAACAATTCACTGTGGGGGTGCTGTAACACTGGGTGGGGGGGTTGGACCTAGTCTCTCCTCCCCCTCAGGAGGGCGAGAGGGCAGGTGCCCCCAGCCATTTTCTCTCTCCCTCAGCCCCTGGATTTGGAAATGGCTTTTGGCAGAATTACCTGAGTCTTGAGGGATTGATAGCAGCACGAGCTGCATTTAAGTCTGGTCTGGACTTTGCCGTCAAACCTGTGTAGCCTCTCCTAGTTCCCAAACTAGAGGACACAGAATCTGAAAGGCAATGCTTAAGCCATAATCCAAATTTGAATGTAAGGCACCCGGTCCTGGTGGTTTGGCTGCCCAATGCCCTGAGGGCCCCAATCAACCTCGAAAGTGGGCCATTTTGATTTACATCCATTAACAAAAGTTCTTTAGTCAGTGGCACCTTCTTGGAAGTCCTGAAAAGTATCTAAAAAACAAGTTAGAACAGTGGGGCATGTGGTTGACTGACTATGTCCCATAGTAGACTGTCCTGAAGAGATGCGACACAGAAAGCAAGGAAGAAAACACAGAAAACACAAACAGCCCGGACACCCAGGGGGAAGGTGACTCTGGACGTGAGTTGGGCCCTTTCTGTGGATTGCCCCAGCTGCGGCGGGCATCGCTGTCCCCCACCGTGCGTGGATGCTGTGCCGTGAGGCAGGGAGGTAGGCAGGTGGCGGCTATGGCAGCGGCAATGGCAACAGAATCCCCAGCTCCCGGCAGGCGTGCGACAGCGGGCGACATCATGGCATCCTGAGACTTGCCCCCAGGGCACATGTCCCCAGGGCACAGCCTACCAGACTGGGCCCACACGGAGGTCCTACTGGACTCTGCACAGAGTCCTACCTCTAGGCCCAAGCCACATGGCAGCTGAGCAGACCAGGCCCCAGGCTGCGGCTATGCCAGCAGCCAGCCACATGGCAGCCGAGCCGAGCGGACCACACCCGGCCCAGACCAGACTAACAAGACAAATACAGACAGACAACAACCGGAGTAGGCCCCACAGGGAGGCCTATTAGATTAGGCAACATAGGAGGCCTACCAGGTTAGGCCCCACGGGAGGCCCATTGGACTGGGGCCCACACGGAGGCCAAGCAGACCGGCCCCAGACTGCAGCTACCCATCAGCCAGCCATGCGGCAGCTGAGCAGACCGGTCCCAGGTGGCAGCTATGCTGGCAGCCAGCCACGTGGTGGCTGAGCCGAGCGGACCCCACGCAGCCCAGACCAGACTAACAAGACAAATACAGACAGACATCGGCTGACCAGATTAGGCCTCACGAAGCCTACCAGACTGGACCCCGGGGGGGGGGGGGCCCACCAGATTGAACCCACAAGGGGGTTCACCAGACTAGGCCTCACGAGGAGGCCTACCAGGAGCCAGGAGCAATGTCTCATCCTGACCTGGGACTGGTGTAAGCGACGGCGTCCAGTCTGACCATGTCCCCCAGATACAGATAGTCGACTCACCTATACAGGATACCAGGTGGCTTCGTCCAGAAGAGCATCCTGAATATGGGCTGGGGTCCCCCCAAGAGTGAGGCTGAGGCACGTCTCTCAGGAGCTCCCCTCTCCTCAGGGTGGCGGCTCCCAGGCAACCATCACAGGAGGCCAATTTAGGCATGAGGGCTTGGAGAAATCAAATCTTGCTAGGGCCTCCAAATGTTGTATGCAAAGAAAATGAAATCATCCAAGCTGATCATGTAAAGCCTCCAAATGTTGTATGCAAAGAAAATGAAATCATCCAAGCTGATCATGTAAAGCCTTTATTTTAGCTGGCCAGCGACGACCTCCCTTACGCCTAAAAGCGGGGTGCTGGGAAATCATGCGTTAATTCTGTTGTTGCCAACTTTTATAGAGCCCGGGAGGGATTAGGGTTGGGCTATAGGGAGGGGGGATTAGGGTGGGGCTGACTCTCTCCTGATGGCACTGGAGAATCTTTTTGGGAAGTACAACAAACCCAGTGGTGCTCAACCACTGAACCACATCCCCAGCATGTCTTTTGTATTTTTCTTTTTAAAAATAGGTTCTTACTAAATTACTAAGGTCCTTGCAAAGTTGTGGAGGCTGACCTTGAACTCATGATCCTCCTGCCTCAGACTCCTGAGACTCTGGGATTGCAGGCATGCACCACCACACCCAGCTGAGATGAGGGACTCTTCTAGTTGGGATAGAGTAGACTACAACATCTGGGTGTGGTGGCATATACCTGTAATCCCAGTGGCCTCAGGAGGCTGAGGCAGGAGGATCACAAGTTTGAGGCCAGCCTCAGAAATTTAGCAAGGCCCTTTCTCAAAATTAAAATTCAAAAAGGGCTGGTCATGTGGCTCTTTCCCTCCCTCCCTTTCCCATGAGAGGTCATGCCCTCTCATCAGGGCAGTCCTTGATACAAAGCAAAGCCAACAATCCAAAAAAAACAAAACAGAACAAAACAAAACAAACCAAAGAATAGACTGCAACAAGTCAAAATCCCTGCTGTAAGAGGCAGGCCTTCTTGCTGGGTCATAACCTGGGAGAAGAGCAGAGAGAGAGAGAAAGAGAGAGAGGAAGTGCACCCATTCCTATGGTAATGAGCCTGCAATGAGGACCTTAGTCCAGCTTTGAGGGCAGAGTCGTCATGACTCTTCAAGGTCTCACGCCCAGTACCTTCACAATGGTATTTAAATTTCAACACACATTTGGAAGCAGCAAACATTCAAGCCCTAACACTTCTTAAACCAGCAGCCATTATATATGTGGTATTCTTAAACTTTAGAATTCATAGGTAAGATAACCAAACGATGAAATAGGATGGTCTTTCTTATCTCCCATCCCATCAGGGAATGCGTGCTTCTATCCCTTGCCAACCTGAGACTCTGTGGAGTCAGAAGCCCTGAGGTGACAGAGCTTCTTCCTCTGGGGAGTAGTCCCTTCCCCAGGGGCAGACCCTAGCCAATGACAAAAGGATAAAGAATGTGAATGTTCAGTCCCCCAGCCTCTGGGAGGGAACTCTGTGATGCACTGTGTGCTTCTTGGCCTTATCTTGCAGATCACATCAGGGTGGACTTGACCTGAAACCACACCCCTGTTTGGCTTCTTTCCCTGCCTCTCTAGTTTCCCTCCTACCTTATTACCCTGACGGGTAATAAGATCTTCACTACATCATGTGTTTCCAAACCATTATCTCAGCTTGCTTCCAGGGAAGCTGTACTAAGAGCCTTCTCCCTGAGAGGACCGATCCAGGGAGGGCAGATGACCTCAGCCTGCCCAGGTGTCAGGTTGGCCCCTAACACCTGTTGAAAGCCATGTTGTACCTGGAGGTGCTAATGGCTGTTTGTGCCCATGTGGGTGCCTGCTCCTCAATTAGGCCAGCACTATGGAAGGTGTAGTCAAGGACAGAGGGTGAGACAGTGTCCTGGAGACACTGCTTAATCCCAAGAGTCAGGCAAAAGTTTATCCTACAAATACACTTTTTTGTTTTGCTGAAATCATTTTGGTTGTGTTCAGGGGTGGGGGTGCTGACTAGCATGCTTGTGCACCGAATTCCTTCCTCTGGAACCTTCCTTCAGCCCAGCTATAGGGGACTTATGGTGCCCTACAAGATGGAGACAGGTCATGCAGAATCTGCACATACCTTCCTAATTATCCAAAGGAGAGGTGGTTTGTGTCTAGTGCTGTGTGTATGTGTGTGTGTGTGTGTGTGTGTGTGTGTTAGTAGATCTTGTGTTCTCTTGTAAAATAGATAACCCAAACAATATTTTTTATCATGAACCCTGTTAGTGAAACACTTTGCCCTATCGAACTGTACCAGAACATAAACTATTTCAGGTGAAAAGAACTTGACACATAAGGAACAGAGATACATGATTATTCCTGCTTCTGAATATGCCTAATGACACCATCTTAGAACATAAACCACAAAATTCCTATAATCCAACTGTGATTGACAACCATGAGTGGAGCCATCCATGAAGAACCCACAAGGGAAAAAACATGGGCATTTTTCCTTACCTTGTTGGGAAGACATTCTTCATTCTCCAAGCAAAAGACAATCACTGGATTCACGGTAGAGGTAAGGAATCGATTTGGTTTATCAGGCACAGAAATCCACCTGCATTTGCACACAGCTCAGAGCAATGCCACCTCCCAGCAACTGTCAAATGACTCTGCTGCTGATGTCACAGACAGTATCGTTAACAAGCAAGGACCATGATTTATGCATGCAGCTGTGGAAGGTCAGCTCCCCTGCTGCAGCGAAGGTCCTGGATGAGAGCCCAGGACGGAAGCTGGAAGCCTGAAAGCAGTCCCAAAAATAAGGCTCAGCCAGGGGTCTTCAGAAGGTTTCCATGCATGGAACTGAATGGAATCAGGCCCCGGGACTAACTAGCAGATGAAATGCTGTGCAGTTTCATTAATTTGACTTCTCACTTCTAGGTCCCTCCTATGTAGATTTTCATAGGAATTTCTTTTGTGAATGAATACCAGGCTGCTGTTTCTTGGCAACCATAAAAGGAATGGAGGCTTATACTGGAGAGAAAATAGATATAAGTATGTTTCAGGTGTGTATTGTATTCTGGGTGTTTTCCACATATCATCTCATTCCTCTGAGCAATTTCCCTAGGTCAGTATTTTTAATTTCTTTTTAAAAAACCTAGGTGGGGCAAGGTGGCACAGGACTGTAATCCCAGCGGCTCAGGAGGTGAAGGCAGGAGGATCACAAGTTCAAAGCCAGCCTCAGCAACTTAGTAAGTCCCTCAGCAATTTAGCAAGATCCTGTCTCTAAATTAAAAAGTAAAAAGGACTGGGAATGTGGCTCAGTGGTCAAGTGCCCCTGGGTTCAATTCCCCAGTATCAATAATTAAGTAAGTAACTAAATACATAAATAAATACCCGACAGGTAAATATTGTATGTATTTGTGGTATACAACATGATATTATTATATATGTACCCATTATGAAGTGACTCATTCAAGTTATTGAACATATTCATTATCAGCTATTATTAGTTTTACCAATGAAGAAACCAAAGCTTACAGAGGCTCAAACATCTGCCCCCATCTCAGAACTAATGAGTGAATAGAGACTGGACTCCAATCTGCACCTGAGTGATTTCAGAGTCTGGTCTTTTCGTATCTATGTGTGTGTATGTGAGTGGGAGAAGACTGGGGGATATGAACCATGCCACACCTTTGAGAATTATTTCCTATTCAAAATTGCAATTCATTCCTTGACTTGCAGTACATTCATAAAGACAACTGTGCTCAAGTTGTGTTGGTCAGGAAAAAAGAAACTGCTGTAAAGTATTTAGAACAGAGGGAGCTTGGTTCTATGAAGTAATTGTGAAAATGTTGGGAGGGATAGAGACTCAGATGGAACCTACCGCTGTGACTGAGGAAGGAAATCATCAACTTACTTCCCTAAAAGCAATTATAAAGATGGACAAGGTCCTCTCTCCTAAAAAAAGAAAAGACAAGTAAACAAACCCCCACCCATTTCAGTGCTCTGGAGACTGATGAGGGTCATGCAGCAGAGAAGTGTTGTACCTGGGCACTCGCTGCCCTTTGTGCAGTCTGCAGCACTCTGCTCCAGCTGGTTTTGTCCACATCCCACCCCCACCAGCTGGGTCAGCATGTGGTTTCTACCAGAAGGGGCAGCCTACAAGGACCAGCAGCTCCCCCATTGCCATGGAAGTGGACCCTCCCCTTTAGGAACAGTAGATGGTGCTCACACTCAGGATGGTTGTCAGTGAAAATGACTTTCCTGAAGCAGGTGTAGGGAACAGTCAAGTTCTGATTTCTACTGGTCTGAGATCAAGGACATGATGGGGGCCAGTGTGTTCTGATGCTGTGCACACACACAGCAGGCACTAAGAATCATCAAGCTGTCCACCTGCTGACCCTAGTGCTTTGGGTAGGAGCAGAGAAGACTTAAAAGCCCAGGAAAGATCTAGGAGCAGCCTAAATTGTGAATGTGCTCCGCCATGTGCATTCCGGTGCATTGGCAGAAGATGCAAGCCTCATGGGTTTGAGGTGTTTGAGCAGTCTATCAAATCATTGGCTGACCACCAAACTATGTAGGTGCAAACTATGTAGGTATTTATTTATGTATTTAGTTACTTACTTAATTATTGATACTGGGGAATTGAACCCAGGGGCACTTGACCACTGAGCCATTTCATTCATTCAATCATAGGAATTTCAGATTAAAAAATAAAACAATCTGCTCTCAAGAAAGACATTAATGATTGCACACCACAGGGTAGACAAATTTCACAGCTATAATCTAGGCAAACTACTGAACAAATAGCTACAAAACAACTTCCAGGAGAATACAATCTGAATTCAGAGTGGCTATGATGACCATTTTTTAAACAAAAAATTACAAGACGTGAAGGGAAACAGAAGTGTGACTCATGTTGTACCCAAAGAAAATAAAATCATCCAAGCTGATCACTTAAGGCCAAAAGAAGCCTTTATTTTAGCTGGCCAGCAACGACCTCCCTTACACCTAAAAGTGGGGTGCTGGGAAATCGCACATTAGTTCTTTTGTTGCCAACTTTTATAGGGTGCGGGAAGGGATTAGGGTGGGGCTATAGGGAGGGGATTTGGGATTGGGGTGGGCTATAGAGAGGGGATTTGGGATTGAGGTGAGGCTGACTCTCCCGATAGTGTTGGAGAATCTCCCTGGGGAACACAACATTTTAATCTGTTTCTGTTGCTATAACAACTCACACTCAGGCAAAAAAGCAATCAATGGAAACCTTTGAGTTACTACAAGTGTTAGATTTGTCAAAGATTTCAAAGGAGATACAGTAACTATGTTCTGAAAATAAAAAAATGGTGTTCACAAACATAAAGGAAATCACGACAACAATGAATGAACAAATAGTGGTCTCAATAGTACCAATAAGAGATTATTAAAAAGTTAAATAACTAAGTAAAAACTACACTGAGGTTATTGAACAGAAGATTTGACATGGAAGAAGGAAGAATTGGTGAACTGGAAGATAGATCAAGAGAAATATCCAACTTCAACAACAAAGAAAGGAAAAATGCAGAAAAATAAACAGAGCTTCAGTGGCTTCTCCTCTACCATGTGTACCAATATGCATGTAGGGAGATTTTCAGGAAAGCAGAGAGGGAAGAAGAGCAGAAGAATATAATTGAATAAATAATGGCCTCAAACTCTCCCAATTAATTGAAGAGTATTAATCTACAGATCCAATAAACTCAACAAACTCCAAGTAGAAGACCCACACCTACACAGATAATAGTCAAAGTGTTGAAAGCCAAAGACTATTATCCCTGAAGCAGAACACAGAGACCAGGGCCAATACAATCGACAGCCACTTGTCAGAATCAAAGAGGCACAAAGGTAGCTGTGTGACATATTTAAAGTGCTGGAGGGAGAAAAAAACTGGCAGTTAATTAGGAGGTCTATGTCCAGAGACAGTGTGCTCCAAAAATAAGCAGTGGAAGGCAGGAGATGTAGCTCAGTGGTGCAGCACTTGCCTAGCATGTACAGGGCCCTGGGTTCCACCCCCAGCACCACACACACAAACAGAAAAATAAGATCTGGTCCTGTCTATGACAGATACAACTTTGTTTTCAAAATTTCAAATAGGTGGATAATAAAATGATGGGAAAAGATACACTTCACAAGCAGTGACTGGAAGAGAGCTAAAGTGTTGTGCTAGGTGGAATGACGGCCCCTCACTCCAAGTTCAAGTCCACCTGGAGTCTGTGAATGTGACCTTATTTGGAAATAGGCAATCACTTTACCTATTTCTGAAGATCTAATCAAGTTAAATGTGGTCACACCAGATTAGAGTGAGCCCTAATCCAATGACCAATGACTTTATTAAAAAGGAAAATGTGGACACAGAGACACAGAAGAACATCACATGAAGACAAAGGCAGATATTAGCATGGTGTGTCTACATGCCAAGGAACCACAGGGGCTTCTGGCAACCACCAGAGGCAGGAAGAGGTGGGAGGGGAGGGTCCTCTCTATAGCCTTGAGAGGAAGCACAGCCCTGACATCGCCTTGACTGACGTCCAGTCTCCAGCACTGTGGATCATTTGCTGTTTTCAGTCATCTGGTTTGCAATTATTTATCATGGCAACCCTAAAAAACTAACACAAACACCTATGTTATTTTAAGACGAGAGAGAGAATATGAATAGACCTTAAGACCTACTGGGTGTGGTGGTACACGCCGGTAATCCCAGTGACTAGGAGGCTGAGGCAGGAGGATCACAAGTTAAAGGGCAGCCTGGCAGCTTAGTGAGACACTGTCTTGAAATAAAATAGAAAAAGGTCTGTGGGTATGGCTCAGTGGTAGAGCATTTGCCTAGCAGAGCTAATAAACTCTCCTTTTTTTGAGAGTGTATTTTCCTTGTTTAACTAATTGTACAAACTCCTCAACTCTTTACAACTGGAAACTTCTTTTCTCTTCTTCAAAAGATCTTTACTAAGCACTTACCACCTGTTAGGCTGTATGTGAGAAGATAAAGCGCTGAAACCAAGTGGTCCTTGACCCAGCCGACAGCAGGTCCTGTGAGATCAGTGCAGTGGATGGGAGGGGGGCAGGGGGGAGAGAAGAGGGTAAGGGGACCTTTGTCTGCAAGGCCTGGGGTTCAAAGACTCCCCTGGAGCAGGAGGAGTTCCAACTCTGAAGTGCTCAAGATAGATCAAGACCTCAGGCAAACGCGAGTCAGCTGCTACTTTCAATGTCTTTGGGAGGTAGAAAATACTAGCTAACTAAAAGTTTGGATTAATAGAGATTTTATGATCCATTTGTTGCATGGTTCAGCAATTTTGGAAGGTTCATACAAGCTCAACAACAGACTCCACCTGACATACTACCATTTGACCTTGATGATGACGGGGCATCCCGGAGACTCTGGTTGAGGGTGTGTGGAAGATGCTGTGGGAAGACTGAATGAGAACTTTGATTTCAATGAGCTATTGTAGTTTGAGGCAAGGCTGGGTGGACGCTATGTTTTATAAAGATAGTGTGGTCAAGGGGCTTGTGGAAGATCAGAGAAGTCAAGGGTAAAGCATGCAGTGCAGCTAGAGGCAGCTGCAATAACCGGCATGGGATGATTGGGATGGCATCAGGGACGACGAGGGAAGAATGACTAGGAGTTGTTGAGGTGTCTAACAGACACAGAAGAGAGAGAGGGGAAAGGGCAGTTCAGGATTTGGAGGCTTGCTTTTTAGGAGCATTATTCTTAGTCCCATGTAAGAGAGCTGCAAAGGCTCCTGCTCTGACCCTACTCCAGCTGAGTTCCTCCCCACAGTGGAGCTGTGCCTTTGTGAGGTCAAAGAATATGGCCACCCAGACATTATCACGCTCCTTTTTTCTAGAGTGTGCAAGGTACCTGGGAATCAGATTCACTGTCCAAATAGCCAAGTCTGTTTCTGGACCTGTATGGATTTCTTCCTGGGTTTGTTTGCCCAAGGGTCAGTGGCGTTACAAGACCTGAGCCCTGGCAGGGGGCATGGGAGGTAGAGTGCCTCCACCTGCATGGCCATTAACTCAGATAACCAACCAGATGGTGAGGGGATGAAAAAAAGACAGACACACACACAAACAGAGAAAAGGCTGGGTCCCAGTGGTACACTAACAACCTGTTAGGGAAGCAGTGACCACAAACAAGCTCGGCACATCCATTATATAGGTTTTAACATCAGAAGGATTTATTGTGAGACAGTTTCTTCAAGATAAATAGAACTCAAGTTGAGGGTATAAACAGCCCAGTTAGAACTATCAACTTGCGCCCATAATTCTCTAGCCCTGGGCAGCTGGTGTTTGAACCTCAGGACATGAACGGACAATTCTGTGGCTGGCATGGAACCTCCTTTTGAACAGGGCATCACCACAGCACCTGGGCAGTCTCAGATCGATGCCCCTGCACTGAGTCCCCAGGAAGGCCTTTGCTTCTGTTGCCAGACAGCTCAAGGATGTAATTCATCCACCGCTCCTGTTATCTCCCCCTTTTTTGTTTTTTAAGCACAAGTGATGGGCTACTATTTGAAGTCCTTGGATGTCTTCTTGGAAGATGTGGCATCCTATTGTTAATACACAATAGAGAATTAGTAGCAAACACATAATTCCAAAAATGTACCTTATTGAATATTTTAACATATTCAAAGGATTAAAACCATTTAAATCATGAAGTATCTGTTCAGCAAGCCACGTAGGATTCACAAGATCATTCCTGCTTTCCTGAATATTCTGGATGTGATGTTGTAACTCCATAGGGTCCCAACTGTCAAATGCCTATTAAATGATTTTTAACTTTTCCCCAGTCCCATTGGGAAGTATTATATTTGACAGCTGTAACACAAACAAATTTGTAGCCAGCATGGCATAGAAGCCATTGTCTAAATCTGAGAGCAGCAAGCTCATTTCCTATATTGATGACAGTAGCTTCCAAAGCGTTTAATTTAGTCTCAATCTTTTCATTAATACTTACCTGATTCTGTAGGGCTTTGGAAGTATGTGGAGCTAAATTATTAATAAAATGAACATTTTGAATGCTTTGGGACAAGGCTATGGTGGATGTCAGGGCAGAGACAAAAACAGGTATCCAAGTGACCACTCCAAGTACAATAAGGCCAAGAGCATGCTGGGGCCTATTCAGCTGGGCATGCATCTGCCGAAGGACTTGAACTCCAGCATCTGAATAATGGAACTTTGAAATATTAGCTGTAAGTAAAACAAAGAAGGTTTGGACTAACACGGACACTCCCTGTCCTTCATTATACCTAGAAATACAGTTAGTCAGATTACATCTTTGACAAGCTACACAATATTTCTCTCCAGTTCTCTTTACTTTTACTCTTCCAGAAATCCAAACATAAGAAGATTGGACACAGGCCCACAGTTCATATCAGGGAGCCAATTTACAGATCCTATCCACAAGATTAGTTAAGGTGTTGCCAGTATAATTGATGAAATCTAAGGCAGCTATTAAATGCCACAGATCCTTTTGCATGCCACCACCAATGAACATTACTATCAAATCCTCCAGGAGTCATAGTTTCCTGACGTTGTTGTCTCATTAATTCTGTGAGACCAATCCAAGATATATTCACTACTGCCAGGGACTTTATGTCACACTGGCAAAATATTAGCACATTCCATCCACTTAGGAAAGGTACCCAAGTCTTATAGAGTATGATTGGGGCCATAGGTATTGGTGGATGTTCCATGGGAAATACTGTTAAGTTATTGGGGAGTCCTATTTTTTTTTTTGAACCAGGGATTGAACTTAGGGGCACTCAGTCACTGAGCCACATCCCCAGCCCTATTTTGTATTTTATTTAGAGACAGGGTCTCACTGAGTTGCTTAGGGCCTCGCTAAATTGCTGAGGCTGGCTTTGAACTCTCGATCCTCCTGCCTCAGCCTCCTGAGTCACTGAGATTACAGGCGTGTGCCACCATGCCTGGCGGGAGTCCTATTTTTGTAACTGTCTGAACATACAATTTTAAGTCTCAGGGGCCAGGGAGATTGGTTACCCTTGGTTCCCCATTTGCTATCTTTTTCTCTGAGGTCACTTTTAGATAGCCAGCATATTTATTGTGGGATCAACATATAGGTAAACTCCCACCATATCCGGTATAATTAAATCCAAATGTATGAACAGGTGTAATATGTTGTCTGAAAAATCTCCCATCACATGAGTATCATTAGTAAATACTGAAGTGGATTCCAGATAGGATGAGCTACACCTTCTGGGAAGACACAAGCATGGCCTCTACTGCATATTATTACTGGATCTGGTCCATTCCATTGTCCTGTTTGTTAGTTTCTCCACCAGACTAAACCTGACAGGCCTAGTGCAGTGGGAGATGTGTCACTCATCACAATTTTAAAAATTTAAAACAAAAAGAGCATGATTCAAAAGTTCCATGGGGTCCTATCTCCCTTTTTTGTTTTTATAATAATAACTTAAAAGACAAGCAAGCCCTTTCTACAATGGCCTGGCCTTAGGGATTACAAGGGATATGTGTTTGGTGATCAATATGATATTGATCACAAAAGTGTTGAAAAGAAGAACTAGTGTGAACTGGAGCATTATCAGTTTTAATTTGTAGAGGATGGCCCAACACTGTAAAAGCAGCTAAATGGTGAGAAATGACTTGATAAGTATCTTTTACTTGGCTAGGAAAATTAGTGAAAGTCAGCTATCAAGCATGTAAGGATTGCCAAAGTCAATGCGGTTGAACTGAAAAGGGGCACCATAATGAAAGAAGGCTCAGCTCCCACCAATTGCATGACTTGTCTTTTGTCTTTAATAATAAGCTGAGTAATAAAATTGTGACATGGGATCAGTATAAGTACTGGAAGTCAGCCTTACAGCTTGTCTGACCTATAGGTGATGGCCTTATTATTTCAAATTAACTTAGTTTGTTACATTGAAAGTTGTGCTTCTATAAGACACTAACAGAGAACAGTTATAAAGTTTATGAGGAAAATATAAAATGAAATTAATAAGAGTAAAAACATTTAATTTGTACAATAGCTATGAACCAAGAGGCATAATTTTTGCAATCTCAAACCTTTACCTCGCTATATATTGTATTTTCTGTTTATTTTAAGGTTACAGTAATTTTTATAACAAAAATGTATCTTTTAAACTTAACTTTAAATGAACTTGAGAGGTTATCCTAAAATACAGTAAGGTGTTTTACTTTTGAAACTAATTTTTATCTCTTTCTCAAATATTATTTTGTAAAGTTTTTATGTATCATTTTTAAGTCTACATGAATTAGTTAACATAATTTAACATCCCATCTGAAACACGAATCAAGCAAATTAAGAAAACTTTTAGCTCCCTTTTGTGGTCAAGTGGCAAAATGTCTTCACATCCCACATTGTCAACCTTTAAATGAAGCAGGCTCTCTCCTTGTTGCCTTTCAAAAATGCATTCGAGTTCCCACCCCAGTGTAGAGAGTAATGCAAAATTTTATAACTGATGATAGGTTATTTTTATCTAATTACAAAGTATCAAATAAATACTTAAATATCAAATAAATAAATATGCAAATAAATTTCCCATTAAATTTATTGTTTTTATATAAGTCTGTGAGAGACCACTGTTACAGAGAACTTCTGTTTGGAGAACAGATTGTATAAATAGCACTCAAAGAAAATTAGAACAAAATACTTACATATCTGATCTAGTATTTTAGTTTCTTGGGACTTCTAAAACAGCCACAAATTCGGTGGCTTAAAACAAAATAAATAAATAAATAATATATATATATGCATATATATATATATACATATATATATATATATATATATATATATATATATATACACACACACACACACTCCTTTCAGTACTGGAGGTTGGGTATTCAATACCAATGCAGTCACAGGACCTTGCTCTGTTTGAAGGCGGTAGGGGAGAATCTTTTTGTGATTCTTTCCGCTTCTGATAGTTTCTTGGCTTTAACTGTATATCACTTCAGTGTCTGCCTCAGTCCACATCTTTTTCTCTTTTTTCACCTTTATAGGAAATCTTCATCTAGTGTAAGATCATAAAGATTTTCCTCCTCTTTCTTCTAAAAGTTCCTTTGCTTTGCATTTTATCTTTACATGCATTAGCCCCTAGGGCATCTGCAACTGGTTTTTTATGTACCCTACTGGGGGATCAAGATTAAATTTGTTTTTCATATGGATATCCAGTGAACCAGCTCCATCTACCAAAAGTTTAAACTTTCCCCTACTGATCCGAAGCATTACCTTTGTTATAAATCAAGTAACCACATGTATGTGGGTCCCTTTACACTGATCTGTTTCTCTGAAACCCCACTTCCTGAATTGCTGTTTGTTTGTTTATTTAAATTTTAGGTACCAGGGATTGAGCCCACCAGGGATTGAGAGGCACTTTACCACTGAGCCACATCCCCAGCCCTTTTAAAAAATTTTTTATTTTGAGTCAAGGTCTTGCTAAGTTGCTTAGGGCCTCACTAAGTGGCTGAGGCTGGCTTTGAACTTTCAGTCCTCCTGCCTCAGCCTCCTGAGCCTCTGGGATTACAGGCGAGCACCACTGCATCCAGCAAGACCTTTATATTTAAATTCTGTAAGTTTTGTGGTTCTTGGTATCTGGTAACCTTTCTTCAGCACTGCCTTTCCTATTTTTGTTCCTCTGTATACGCTTCAGAATTGCCCTGTCAATTTCTATGCATAGCTCTGCGGAGATTTTGCTTGGAGTTGCACTGGATCTACAGATGCATTCAGCAAGAATCGATAGACAGCTTTAACAATTTTGAGTTTTCTAATCATGAGCATGGTATGTTTCCCTTTATTTTATGTTTTAAATTCTTTTCTCACATTTTGTAGTTTTCAGTGTAGAGGTCTTGTATAGCTTTCATTGGTAGTCTTAAGTATTTGACTTTTTTTGGGGGGGGGAGTGGAGGTTGAACTCAGGGGCACTCAACCACTGAGCCACATCCCCAGTCCTATTTTGTATTTTACTGAGAGACAGGGTCTTACTGAGTTGCTTAGAGCCTTGCCCTTGCTGAGGCGGGCTTTGAACTTGTGATCCTCCTGCCTCAGCCTCCCAAGTGCTGGGATTATAGGCCTGGACCACCACACCCAGTTTGAGTCATTTTCTTATGTTTTATCACCTGCTATGGCAAAAGGGATGGAGTAGCCCTGGTGAACTTGAAGATTCCCTTTCCTGTGCCCATAATGGACAGTGTTGATCCCACCAGAGTCACATAGGGTCCCAATGGGAAAGATGAGTACTATTATCCAGAAAAGAGGATAAGGAATGCTGTCCTCAAACTAAAACTGAAACAAGTATAAACGACTACAAAAGGTTCACTACAAAAGGTAGGTGAGGAAAAGGAGAACCACTGGATTGAGGTCCGTGATGTTGCTAGAGAGACCACAGCTGTGGAGTGGCAGAGAGAGAAGCTAACTATTAGAGGAAAGAATGTGGCTCGTGTGAGAAGCAGCGGGTACAGCGCATCTTGGCTTGAGGTCACCCAAAAGTTGATCCTGGAGCAAGGACTTAAAAGTAGGTGGTATCCATGGAGGAGTGAGTAGGGTAGTGAGTTAGGGAAGGGAAGGAAGCCATGAGAAGGACATTGACCAGCTGTGGACAGCAGGAGCTGAATCCTGCAGCGATACCCTGAAACAGTCCAGAATATGCGCCTCCTGGCGGACTCCGAGGAAGTCCAGTGCACTGCCAATCCACTTTTATCTTGATGGACGGAGGCTGGGAGGGAACGTACGCATAGGCACTCTGGGCCTGCTGCCTTTGTGCTCTGAGCAAGCTCCCCAGGGACAATGAGAGTGCACAGATCAGAATGTTTTGCAAAGTGAGAGAGGGTCCACCGCAGGGAATGTGGGCCGAGTTGGGGGAGGAGGGTGCTTTTACAGGATGCTCCGTAGATACTGTGAGCACGGGGAGAACAGTATGGGATGTTCTTTCTCTACAAAGGAGTAAAAGCTGTGAGGCACAAGGCTGACGTGGGTCATTCATGAAGGAAGGAATATAGGCATATTTGCGGGAATTCTGATAGTCATTGTCCTCTCTGTCCCTCAAATGCACCAAACTGGGTTTCCTAAAAGTAGGTTAGACAAGGCGAGGTCCGGAATAGGGAAGGCTCATGGCCAGCGCTGGAAGGGCAGGACGGAAGCGGAGTACAGGACTCCCTGAAGTCTGTACGGGACTGTCTCCACCAGCGGACGCTGAAGTCATTCCCGCCCCGGCCTTGCGACAGTCAGGAGGTCTCAAAAGATGAAGGGAGCGCTCTACTCGCAACTAAACCAACAGCACTGCAACGCTCAGGTTTCTCTAGTCGTTACGCAGAGAGGAAAGGAGCATCTTCCCTTGCACACAGGAAAGGACCGTAGAACTTTTTTTTTTCACCCATAAAAGTCCTTTTGAAATAGTAGGCGGAGGAGCATTGGAATTCCTTCCGCGGGCAGCGCCCGGGCTGTGGCCATGGGCTCAGGAGGAACCTGCCATCCTCCGGTTCTCTGCGCGGTACACCCCCATCGAACACCCGCCAACCCCGACCCGCTGCCCAGAGCGCGCGGCGGCTCACAGGCGGGGTCCCGCAGGCGGCGTGCCGGCCGCGCGGAATCACGGGGCAGAGGCGGGGCCGCGCGGTGGTGGGCGCGGCGTCCGGGCGGCGCTCGCCACTCCGGCGGACGCGCGGCGCCCAAGGAGGCGCCGCCAGGACCCGAGAGGCGCGGCTAGCTTGCAGGACGGACTGGCGGGCGGGTGTTGGGGGGCTGGGCACCGTCCACGCGGAGCCGCCGCCTCGGCCAGCTCGTCCTTCGGCGGCTGCCTGGGGGCCCGGGCGCGCGGCCTCGCCATGTACACCTTCGTGGTGCGCGACGAGAACAGCAGCGTCTACGCCGAGGTCTCCCGGCTGCTCCTTGCTTCCGGCCACTGGAAGAGGTTGAAGAGAGATAACCCCAGGTTTAACCTGATGCTGGGGGAGAGGAACCGGCTGCCTTTCGGGAGACTGGGTGAGCCTTTCTCCTTTCCTACCTCCGGCCCCGAGAGGCCCGGCCCCGCTCCTCCCACGGCCCGGAGAGCGAGCGCTTTTGTTTTTAAGGTCATAAATCCTCCTTCCGTGTGGTTTGTCCGGCTTATCTAAAGAGGGTCCACAGACGCCCAGACTCGCTTTTCATGCCTTCTGATCTCCTAAGTCGAATTCGGAGGGGCTCGCGGTGCCTCCTGACAATGACCTGTCCCTGCAGCACGGGGGCCGTTGTCCGCTGTCCCCGGATCCCTGGGCCCGATGTCCCCCAATAGGACAGGTTGGCGGAGCTGAGTGCCGGGCGTGCGAGGCTCCACAGAGCTGGGGAGTCGCTTTGGTGTGTCCCTCACCGAGGATTCCGCCCTGCTTGGTGTGGGCGTGGAAGGGGGCCGCTGTAGGTGTTGAAAGCCCTCGGGGTTCTGCTTGCACTAGGCTCAGATGAACAAGCAGGGCATTTGGGAAAGACTTTGGGATTCCAAACGAGGAGCCTCAGAGGAGACCCTCCCTCAGGAAAGCTGGAGGGGCGTCTGAATTTAGACCTTTCCTTAGCTTCACCAAAGAATGTATTTCACTGTCGTGCATTGAATAAAGGTTTTACAGGAGACTGGGTTCCCCTCCATCTCTGCCCAGAGGGAGATGCCTCTCACTTGGTGGAAGCTGGTCTGGCACCACCCTGTCCACCTACTCTCTCCTTAGGAAGGTACTGGAGAGGGGAGGACCAGCCGCTCCTTTCCAAATGACGTAATCCACAAGTTCTCCGGAAGGTGCAACTCACATCCCAGAGACCTGAGCATCCTCTTGTGACCTGCTCACTGCATAGTCATCTGGGAAGGGCAACCCCTCTGTGGGTAGCTGTGTTCCTGGCCAAAACTCACCAGGGATGGGGGCCAGTTGTACTCCAAGAACTGAAGGGGAGAATTGATACCCTCAGTCTTGCAGGGCCAACTAAAGGGAGCTATGTTCTATTTTGGGGGAGAGAGGGTTTTCAGAAATAGGTTGTGTGGGGCTGAGATTGTGGCTCAGTGGTAGAGTGCTTGCTTAGTATGTGTGAGGTACTGGGTTTGATTCTCAGCACCACATGCAAATAAACAAAGATTCATCAACAACTAATAAAAATATTTTTTTTAAAAAAGAAATAGGTTGAGTGGACAGAGAATGGAAACAGGCATCTGGAATTGACTGGCCATTGGTGAGCTTACTAGAGGATTTGGGTGGAGCCAGCATTTGAGAACCAAACTTGTCCAGGCGACAGTTTACAAGTTTTTTCTTTGGTATAGTGCTGTGGACAACTTTTCATTGCTGTCCAAGTTTATGATGTAGAATGGTGACTCCATGGGCTGACAGGAGCACCCCAGAAATATCTTGGATTCCAGAGAATGTGCTTGGAGATTCCTTTCTGTTAAAGGATCTCCTCAGGAAGCCCTCCTCAAAGCAGCAGGGGAGGGCATATGCATGTGGAATTACTTCCCTGAAAGAAGGAAAGGAAAAAGTGCTTATAGTCGAGAACTTATTTCCTCTGACTTTATCCTCAGTCCTTCCTGCCTTACTTCCTTTCTTCTTTGGACTTGGCAGTATCTGGCTGTAAAAGCTTAGGTGGAATCTTAATATTGAAAACAGTCAAAGATAGCACTGCCCAGGTAGAGGTGGGATAGTTGGCATAGTTGTGGAGCTCAAGCCCAGCTGGGGGATGAGAAGCAGAAACGTATAGGGCTCGAATCCTAAACAGGCACCACAGATTCAGGAGATGATCTGCAAACATTTTTTTTTTTTAATGGGAAAGAAAATAGCATCTCCAAACCAAAATCATTATGTGCTGTTATTGGAGTTATTTCCCTTTTACTGAAAGTATGCTGCATGGAAACCAAGGAGCTTAGGGGGTCAAGTAAGGACTCAGGGCCCTGGGCATGTGGAGGAGGCTATGCAGGGAGAATTAGGGTCTCTCTGCCCCAGGGAAGCTGAAATCCAAGTAATGCTTGACACTTTTGATTTGAATGTATGCCATTCTCTGATGAGTCATGGCCTCTGATATCAACTCATAATTCCTTTGTTTGGTCTTACTTTATGTTATTAGAAATGCAATGCATTTTGTTAATAAATAAAATTTGAATATGCATGTATGTATTTATTTTTTGCTGTACTGGAATTTGAACCCAGGGGTGCTCTCCCACTGAGCTACAACCCTAACCCTTTTTATTTTTTATTTTTGAGACAGGGTCTTGCTAAGTTGCCAGGTTGGCCTTGAACTTGTGATCCTCCTGACTCAGCCTCCAGAGTCATTGGGATTAAAGCTGTGTGCCACCATGCCTGGATTATTAGGATTTTACACAAAATAAAACAGAACAAAACATTTCAGTTTCTTTTTTTCCCACTTCTTTTTTTTATTGGCGCATTATAGTTATACATAATGGTGGGATTTGTCGTTACATATTCATACATGCACACAATGAAACACTATAATTTGGCCAATGTCATTTCCCAATACCCTCTAAAAATTAAGGAAAACTGTGTTTTTATTTGTATTCTTTGTCTCTAATTTTATAGAGAAGGGTTGTATATATTGAGAATTGTTGAAAGTATGATTTCCTTTGGAATGATGCACAGAGTGAAGTTCTTAGACTTCTGATATTCTAGACATGGCCTGCCCACCACATTCCTTTACCTTCTGGTACTTCCAGAAGCTTGCAGAGGTAGACATGCTTGAGACCAGCAACACCATAGTTCTGTCTTCTCTGGTGTTTGTAGAAAGCAGGGATGGGGATGTGCAAAGCGTGACTCTTAAAGTAGCTTTCCTGTGCTTGGAGATTGCAAGTCTTAATGTGTTAAGCCAGAAGAGGAGTGTAGTAAGATCAGGGAGAGGTGAATAGAAAATCCCCAGCATGCTCCACTCCAACAAGAAAAGACAAAGGTGGCAGTGGTCTTCAAAGACCTGCAGTGTTGGTATAATAGCATCCCCTGAGGGAGGGTGAATAGCCAGAATGATACTGAGAGAAAGAACTTCAGGGATGGAGAAACCAAACGATTCCATTTCTAACAACCAGAATTGAAATGAGCCTGCCCCTCCTGTTCTCCGTGTGGCATACTTGTGCTCCACCTGTCCAGGTCCCCCTTTGAGCCTCCTCTTTCTTTGCAGGTCATGAGCCGGGGCTGATGCAGCTGGTGAATTACTACAGGGGGGCTGACAAACTGTGTCGCAAAGCTTCCTTAGTGAAGTAAGTGTTCTTCCATTTTTGATGTTTTACATAAATGTCTTTGGCTTCAAACGCTTTTGCAAAAATGTGGTATTATTTAAAGGGTGAAAATGCTTTTACTATTTAAAAAGCCAACAAATACCAGTTCCGATGCCTGGAGCTTCTTCCAGGCTGCTTTGCAGTTGGAGGCGTTGTTCCTGTTGTGCGGAGAAGCCCATGGTTCCCTAGGTGAGGCTCTCTAGAAGTGCAGCTGACTCAGGGTTTCCTGCATAAGTGATTAATTGGGGGCCTGTTCTCAAGGCACACCCCCAGGAAGACAGGGAGCAGGACAGGGCAAGCTGAGAGCCAAGCAAAAGGGCGATTTCAGCTGTGTCTGAAACTCTGGAGTGAAAGGCACCTTGGAGTTGTCACATCTCCAAGGACCCTGGGTTTTTGTGCTCCAGCCACTGTTGGGGGAAAGGTGGAGCACGTAGCTTTCTGGGCTTTTCTAGGCAGGAACTGGTCCCTGGTGAAAGATGTGCATAGTCCTTGGCAGCCCGCCCTCCCAGCAGCTAGGGCCTTGTAGGAAGGAGATCTGGGCAGGTGTGACAGGAGCGTCTCCACCTGAACCCTGAGCAGTGGGTTATGGCTGGATGCCACAAAAAACAGTTTTATAAAGTGGAGGGAGACAGTATCCTACAATTATTAGGATCCAGGTGGGCAGTGTGGGTTATAACCCAGCTGTCATTGGTGTGGTCAGATCTCATCCCTCTCTGCTTCAGTACTGGACTCTTGAGGCAGTGGTGAGGGTTATGGCAGGTGACACACGTGAAGTGTACGTGACTCAGAGGCCTGGTACATAATGTGTCTGTGCTTAGTTTTCTTCTCTATAAAATGGGTATAACAATAGTAACTACTTCAGGGTTGTTATGTGAATTAATTTATGTGAAGGCTTTGAAGGATGCCTGTCTCATGGTTCATACTAGCTAAGTGAAAGTTCTCATTACTCTTTTTATTACCACTCTTATTGCTGTTGTTTTGTTAGGAAAATACTGGGTATGATCCCTAAAATCAGGCTGTAGTAGGTCTCTAGGCTTTCCACATAACTAGTAAACGTGGATATGTAACTAAACAGAGCTGTGATATTTTTCTCTAACAATCAAGGTAGAATTTTTCCATTAAAAGTAGAAAGCAGAATGCGTTGTAAAAAGTAGCATTCTGGCGGGGTGCGGTGACACACGCCTATAATCCCAGCAGCCTGGAGGCTGAGGCAGGAGGCTCATGAGTTCAAAACCAGCCTCAGCAACTTAGTGAGACCCGAAGCAACTCAGCAAGACTTGGTCTCAAAACATAAAAAGCGCTGGGGATGTGCCTCAGGGGTAAAGTGCCTCTGTGTTTAATTCCTGGTTCAAAAAAAAAAAAAAAAAAAAAAAAAAAAAGGTAGGGACTGGGGTTGTGGCTCAGTGGTAGAGTGCCTGCCTAGCATGCGTGAGGCACTGGGTTCAATTCTCAGCACTACATATAAATAAATGAATAAAATAAAGGCCTATCAACATCTGAATTTTTTTTTTTTAAAAAAGTAGCATTCTGCATCTTGCATATTTAACAGTTTTAATGAGGTGGTGAGGGCAGGGCTGGAGTCCTGACCTGGCCCAAGGCAGTATCTGTGACCTTGGACAGCACCACTCCGAATCCCAGTGTCCCACCTACAAAGTGGAGATAGACGGTGGACAATGCCTGTTCTCTGACCCTTGGAGGTGTGGGACATGACTGTGGTGGCACCTTGTAACTGGTGGCCTGCCTCGTGCAGGCTGGGGATTGCCCCCACCCCATTAGCTTCCTTCATGCCCTCAGGTGTCCTTCAAGGGCTGTGGTAATTCTGGGAGGTCTTGGTTCCCTTTGTCTGTCTGTCATGTTTTTTTGTGACTTAGAGGACCCCAGAGAGTTAGAATTGCAGTCTTCCTCATGGTCTAGGACAGAAGGGCAGTGCAGAGAGGCCCACTGTCTTGACCAAGGCCACAGTGGTTCCTGTTGAGCCAGGATGTTCTAATCAGTATTAATGGGACCTACAAACAGCATGACTGGCGTCCCTCAGGGCTGCCCAGAGCTTCAAGGGGGACCCAGCAGGGCCTGCACCTGGCTGTTGTCCCTGCAGGGATTTCAAATTCACCAAGGCCACAATCTCAGGGCCCCCACCACAGGCTTCCCATCTTCTGCCGAGGTTGGAAGCTTTCTTTTCCTCTGTGAGCATTACTCCCTTGGAGACGTGAATAAACCTTCCTTTGTGATTGCTTCCCGAATGGGCTGATGAAGGAATGGGACAGATGCAAAGGACTTCGTGCAACCCTGCTCCTGGTTCTGTGCAGGAAGTGAGGATTTCCACCCCAGGTCATCTTTCAGGCCAATGCTGTCCAACAGAAATGGAATGCCAGCCACACCTGTCATTTATACTTCCCAGTAGCCACATTAAGTACAAAGAAACAGGTGCAGCTTAATTAGTAATCCATTTTATTTAGCCAACTAAATCCAAAATATTGGGCTGAGAGTGTAGCTCAGCAGTAGAACACTTGACTAGCATGTGGCCCTGGGTTGATCCTCAGCACTCTAAATCAAACAAATGAATCCAAAATGTTGTCCTTTATGACATGTTATTAATATAAAAAACAATGGAATATATTTTTTCATTCTGAGTGTTCAAAATCTGATGTATATTTTATCTTTGTAGCACATCTTAATTCAGAGGTTCAATTTTCATTGGTGACTCTTGATCTGAATTGAGATTGCATAGAAATTTTATGATTGAAAAAATAGATATACATACTAAACTTGTTCCAACATATATAGAAATTTTTAGGAACTGAATTGAGTTCTAAAAAATTGTTTTAATATTTGTACATTGAGAAAATGGATTGATTTTATTTAGAAGAATTTATTTGACTTTGAAGAAAAAGCATATCTTTTGCAAAAAATTAGGTTTGTCCAAGTTGAGTGAATTCACCAACTTGCATCAGCTCAGTATTATAATATTGGATTTAAAGGGGATGTTGAATTTAAAGAAGAGTTTATCAATATCAATAAGGTGTTCTTCAATTTTTTGTTTTTGTTTTTGAAGCTGGTTTTCATAATACTATTTTCATTAAAACCTGCATCTTGTCATGTTATAAAAACATATAATATCATTATTATTAACTTGTTCTATGAGGTTGGAACATGAATTATAATACCTGTATAGGTGGATCATAAACTAGGTCTTTTCCCTGCCTTGGAGCTGTGATTTAGCTTGTTCCTATGCAGCATGGATATGGGTAATGTAAATAACACTGTCATTTTAAATCTTGAATTATGGAACTAAATAATGACTTGTTGAGTGAATATAATGATTTGGCAAGCATTCCTTTCATATCAAGATATTTTGAATCAGAGATACTGGTACAGTAAATCTTTGTAAAACTTTTTCATCTCAGACATCATCAAACAGTGAGTACTGGCAAAGAGTTCAGTATCATTAAATTCTTTGTCTTCTGTTTTTTTCAACAGTTCCATGAACTGGTGAATCATTGTAACATTTGCAAGTATATACTCAAGTATATACTAAACCATTTCAACAACTGTATTCATGATACTTTTTATAGAGTCTGTTTCAGAAAACTGAGAAAACATGTTTTCAATATGTATCATGCAGTAGTGTGAAGTAAAAAGGAAATAGCTGGATGCCTAAAATCCTAGTGACTCTGGAGTTTGAAGCAGGAGGAGCAAAAGTTTGAGGCCAGCCTCACAACTTAGCAAAACCTTGTCTCAAAAAATAAAAAGAGCCAGAGTTGTGGCTTGGTGGTTACGTGTCCCTGGGTTCAACTCCTAGTACCTGCCCCCCACCCAAAAAAAATCAAGTGCATATTTTAACCCAACCTAGTTGTGAAATTCTTTGAAAGACGTAAAGTATTCAAACATGCCTGCATTGTCAGTTTTTCTTTTTTTTTTTTTCTTTTTTTTAGTTTGGCTTCAACTTTTTTTTGTTTGTTTGTTTTAATACAAGCATGTTGCAAGCATTACTTGAGGAGCATCTCATCACAACTTACCTAAAGCTAAGAAAAAGCTTCAATTTTTTTTTCAATTTTTCAATCTTTGGTATTATTCATTAGAAAGGGCTCATTGT